>OZ038512.1:12073038-12093038 GCA_964036315.1 Acanthosepion esculentum
ATGTAAGTAGTGGTGTGGTCGCACAAATTGTCTAACAGACATGACTGGTTTCTCCTGCTTGTGTGGCATGGTGCAGAGTACTGGTCAATGACATAGGGTCTTCCAGCAACCACCTTCTTGATCCAGGGCAGCTCTACCTCCTGAAACCACTTGATATAGGGCCTCCATGTTGAGTCTGAGGCCATGTGGGAAGATGAATGGAAACTTCAGGTCGCCATCACTAGTGATCATTCCAAACATCTTTGTAATCACCATTAATCTAATCCAACTCTTTCCGAATCCTCTGCACTGTTCTCAGAAAAGACACACAATCACTCTGAAATGTTCGTATTGTTGCTTTTGGTGCGAATGCCAAGAAGTACAGCATGTCGTTTCCAAATTTATAGTGGAGTGAATTGCGTCAAGATGGTCTTTTTCTCACATACGGTTCCCAACTAAACGTATTACACAGTTCCGTCGAAAATATGAAAAACAAACAATGCGAAATTAAAAATATAAAATGACGACAATTTACCCGTGGCCGGACATTTGGCCGACAGACATTTGGCCGAACGGACATTTCACCAAAAAAGTACAAGTAAAAATAGTAACAAGTAATACTTTAAGTATTTTAATTTGCAGTATTATAACTTAAAATAGGACTAATAATTACCATTGAATTTCAAGTGATTAAATTACTAAATCTAAATTTAAAGTTAAGTTTTCTTATTTCAATATCTGTTTATTGAAATTAGTATTTTTTTTAAATTTCAGTGTATTTGTGTAAAAGGTAACGCCTTCTTATTTAAATTCGTATTGAACAGTAAGATAAAAGCTAGTTCGTCCCTTTAAGATAATGATCATTAAAAGCGAAATTGAATGATCTTTCCTATCGTAAAAGCTTAAGATTTCTGCTATGGTAAATTGCGCTTTTTCTCAAAATGCTTATCATCTTATATTTGAAGTAAAATGTAATATATACAGAATAGATTTAAAAGAAAAAGCTCGTAAAAAAACCCAGATAAATTATAAATTAATACAATAAATAAATATAAATAAATGTAGCACATTACGATAGCATGACTTACATGTAAGTACGCCACTACATTTTTGTCTAAATGTCCATTCGGTTAAATGTCCGTCGGCCAAATGTCCCAGTATCGAATTTACCCATCGCACCCTGTAAGTATTTAAACAAGAGGCCTAAAATTCAAGAGACAAAGCCCCTCTTTTCAGTTCTTAATGTCGAACATGTGATATCAAAATTGCGTTTGATTTGCTTTTGTTTACGTCATATCAACCTCAATGGGTTATGTCATGCCGACAAAGATTTATTGCTGGTAATATTTTTTTTCAAAATCTATTTCTGGTAATATTTTTTCCTTCAAAAAGATCTATTTCTGGTAATATTTTTTCCTTCAAAAAGATCTATTTCTGGTAATATTTTTCCTTCAAAAAGATCTATTTCTGGTAATATTTTTTTCCTTCAAAAAGATCTATTTCTGGTAATATTTTTTTCCTTCAAAAAGATCTATTTCTGGTAATATTTTTTCCTTCAAAAAGATCTATTTCTGGTAATATTTTTTCCTTCAAAAAGATCTATTTCTGGTAATATTTTTTTCCTTCAAAAAGATCTATTTCTGGTAATATTTTTTTCCTTCAAAAAGATCTATTTCTGGTAATATTTTTTTCCTTCAAAAAGATCTATTTCTGGTAATATTTTTTTCCTTCAAAAAGATCTATTTCTGGTAATATTTTTTTCCTTCAAAAAGATCTATTTCTGGTAATATTTTTTTCCTTCAAAAAGATCTATTTCTGGTAATATTTTTTCCTTCAAAAAGATCTATTTCTGGTAATATTTTTTTCCTTCAAAAAGATCTATTTCTGGTAATATTTTTTCCTTCAAAAAGATCTATTTCTGGTAATATTTTTTCCTTCAAAAAGATCTATTTCTGGTAATATTTTTTCCTTCAAAAAGATCTATTTCTGGTAATATTTTTTCCTTCAAAAAGATCTATTTCTGGTAATATTTTTTCCTTCAAAAAGATCTATTTCTGGTAATATTTTTTCCTTCAAAAAGATCTATTTCTGGTAATATTTTTTTCCTTCAAAAAGATCTATTTCTGGTAATATTTTTTCCTTCAAAAAGATCTATTTCTGGTAATATTTTTTTCCTTCAAAAAGATCTATTTCTGGTAATATTTTTTCCTTCAAAAAGATCTATTTCTGGTAATATTTTTTCCTTCAAATATGTATATCTAGTAATATTTTTTCAAAAAGATTTATAGCTGATAATATTAAAAAAAAAAAGATGTATAGCTGGTAATATTAAAAAAAAAAAAGATGTATAGCTGGTAATATTTTTTTCAAAATGTATTGTTGATAATAAGTTTTTACAAAATTGTTTTACTGGTATTAAAACCTAATTTTACATTTTTTGACACCGGTTGTGGGGGGGTTAACTATTTGCCCATAGCTGGGACCCTAACAGGTGCTACCACCACGAGTCAGAGTGGACCTGGGAACACCAGCAATTAAGAGGTGGTTCCACGCTCCTCAAAACCTCTTGATCAGAGGCCTTGCTGTTGGACGTAGTTTATCGTCTTACCCAGGACGCTGATGTAGTTTATCGTCATACCCAGGACGGTCAGAATTGGGGATAAACTCTTATAGATACATGTTATATATATATATATATATATATATATATATATATATATATATATATATATATATATATATATATATATATATATATATGTTCGAACACTTCAGACCGTTTCGATCATTATCAACTACTAATTATTTTCAGTATCATAGACAAATGTTTTATTAGCCGTATCCTATCCAAATTTAGATATATGTATCGTATAATATGACTTCATGTATAGAATGGTTTTACAGCACCGGGAAACGAATAAACTTTATTTGCTAATCTGATTGCTTGATTCGTTTTTTACGGCTTATCAATCTTTTGCGGGTTATTTACAGCCAGAATATATATTTTAGATTGTAAGAATTTGCTTTAGTAATATAAGTCTTACTAATTAACCCATAGTTTTGAAAGAAGTGAATTCATAAATTTCCCAACGTTATTTGCGCGTAGTGAATTAAAGTGAACACGGCTCTCTCGTTAACAATTCGAGCCATTATCCATTACACTATCCGCACCTGTTTCCCTGACAAATACAATCTCCAACTATTTAAGTGTAACGTCAATCGACATCTTCAGTTGCCTTGATCTATCCCCTTCCCTTCTCCGCGTCCTTTCACCTTTCATTCCTATCTGCTCTCGCTCCAAATCTTCTGTAACCCCCTTGCCTTGATCGATCCACTATCGTTCTCCACATCCTCTCCTTTACCACTCCTATCTGCTCTTCCTCCAAACCTTCTGTAACCCCCTGCGTACTAGTGGCTTCCAGCCTTACTTGGGGTGATATGCTTAAAAAAAAAATCCATACTTACGGCACCTGTTATTCTCAATCAGACAACCATCAAGGTACTCACCAGGATCTACGTTCTTCTTCGGTGATCGTAAGTGAACCGCTGTTTTAACGTTATACGGCCGTAAGTATTGGGTGCATAATACAACCTTTCCTGCTATCAATTTTTGGAGTATAAAAAAGATTTATAAATTTATTTAATTATAAAAAAGGAATTTTAAATCATAAATACGCTGCATTTTGTTGTTAACCCCATACATCAAGAAATGTATTGATGGACGGATCTCAAGTATACGATTGGCTTACTGACCTTTGTGAATTAAATTGCGCCCGTTGAAATGTCGGAATTTAAAAAGAAACAAAAAAGATTCAGCTGAATTATTTATTAACCCCATAATGTCCCGCTCGTCTACAAAAATGGGAGTCTGAGAATGAAGAGAGTGGGGTCGAGAAAGAAATCTATAATTAATACAGGGTATTTTCAAACCTAGAATTAATAGCTTTTTAAAAAATATATAATTAATGAATTATTTTTTAGAAACTTATAATTATCAGATTTTGATTTTATTTTAAAAAAAAAACAAAAAACATTTTAAATTAATAGGGTAAATATTCGACTATCGCTTCTTTCTTTTTTTTTTTTTCTTCTCTGTGGCTTTTCTATAAATATGTTCATACGCGTTCATCGATATGCTGCCGAGAGTTTATGAATTTAAGCGCAGTGCTAGACTAGAGTCAAGATCTCATCAATTTACGGTTGAACTGGCTAACTTTGATCTTCTAAAATTTAAATGCAATGGCAGTCGTTATCTATTATTCCCCTGATTACTCCTCTATTGTTTCCACTATTTCATACTGTTTACTGTTTTCTAATTTTTTAACACCCAATAACTCCATGTGACTTAGTGGCTTGACTGCTTTGCAAGGGGTGAATCGGACTTTAAGAAAAGGGAACTAGGACATGGCAGCTGCTAGGGAGAAACGATTATCTTTCTGAACGTCTACACAAACACACACATAAGCACACACACACACACACATGCACACACACACATATATATATATATATATATATATATATATAGAGAGAGAGAGAGAGAGACAGGGAGAGACAGGGAGATTGATAGTTATGTAGAGAGAAAGAGATCTATGTATCTATCTGAGTCCCATCATCTATCTGGCTAGCGAGTTATCTATCTATCTATCTATCTATCTATCTATCTATCTATCTATCTATCTATCTATCTATCTATCTCAGTTTATATCTCTCAATCTCTATCTTAGACGCCTCATATCTATCTATCTATCTATCTATCTATCTATCTATCTATCTATCTATCTATCTATCTATCTGTGCCAATGTTTCCTTATCTATCCCTTTACTGCACTGGCCTATATGTTCAATCTCTTTTCGACCTGAGACTATATTAGTACCCTATGGCTTTGACAAAAATCAAGATATCTTTCTACCTTCTAAGACACCAATCAGCTTGAAGCATCGCGAATTACTTTATCAAATGGTAGCTTGACTCTGCCTTTTCGTGATCAGATAAACTCTGTTCCATCATTTTGTTTCTTTGTTTCAATCACATTTACCCCTCGGATGAACATTTGTTAGAATCTATGTAGAAGACTATCGGAAAATAAATTTATTCCCGGGAAAACAAGAAAAAAACTCCAAGTACCTTTCTTTCTCGAAATGTAATAACATTTTACAGAATGCTTGGGAGAGGATTATGCAGTAAGCAGAAAAAACTGGACAAGATAATGGAAGAAAAAGGGAAAAGGAAAAATATATTTTTGCATAATAATAGCAAGTATTTCAAGCGGCTTTAGGGGAAAATTAATTCAAACTGCGTCGATCAAAATTCGAACTCTTTTCGCCGATGCCAATTCATCGCCAGATAACCATTCTTTTCCCACCAGGTAATTTAGGTTTGAATATCGTAAAATTACTTTTCTCCTACAGTAGGTAATACACAAAAGAAAAGTTGGGAAAATATTGCTTTCTGGAATTGGAATGAAAGTAGTGATGGCGCCAACCTTGACTCCATCATAATAATTCAGGATATAGCATTAATAAATCCCAAACACTTCAGATATCTGAACGCATAGATCTCTCATAACACAATTAGTATAGAAAATAAGGAAACTGAATATAGAATAGTCTGTGATAGATGTTGTCTCACACTAAACAACATGTTGCTACAAAACTAAAGCATTAACCTAAATGCTGTAGACATGTTCTTAAATAAGCCTCATCAGATGGAGACATTCAAATAAATGTTATAAATGACCCCGCCCGGTCAGTTCAGAAATGCCTAAACTATCATTTGAATACAAACGCTTTTTTGATTAAAAATAGCTTCTAGCTAATAAAACTTGTAGGTCTTTGCGAGAATCATACTGCAGACATCGCGGACTGGCGCTACACAATCATAAAGAACTGCGCCAAATAACAATACATCGATTTAGGACAACAAAAAACAAAAATGGATATCACATATATCTCCAAGAGAGAATGATTACATAACTAAGATGTTGACATTCCACACTACTTCAAGCAAAAGGCTAAGAAGGAAACCTCCATCGTTACTGGAAAGAGCAATAATAGTTGACTTGAGAAACCGATTTACCTGGAAAAATGGTTTAAGATAAATTTATAAATACCAACTGACAGTAACACTGGCTACTCGGTCAATAAATGTTGACCGTTTCCTTATAAGGATTTCTCATTTAAATTTTCTGATGAATCTTTATTTTTAAATCTTATGTTAATGAATGAACTAGCTCATAGTGAGTTCTATGACAATAAAATATCCGAAGAAATCCCCCTATCGCATCGTTAAATATTTCCGCTTAATAACTATAAGGAAATATTGCAATAACAACCATAAATATGATTTGAATTTGACAACTTTTTCCATTTCACTGAAACAGCCGTTAAACTCTTCTCCTTTCTTTCATTTCTTTCTTTCACTTTCACACTGAAACCAAGTAACATATGTCTTTTATTTTTCTACGCTATCAAAACAGAAGTTCTTTCTTTCTTTCTTTCTTTCTTTCTCTTTAGCGAAATCCCCGTTTTACGAACATTTCTCTTAATGATAATTTTTAAATAATTCAGCAGACGATGTTATTTTATTTATGGTAAATATAATTTTTTTACACATCCCTGCCTATCAAGAAGTTACTCTTCTGACATTGACCATGGTACGATTCGAAGGTTTTATCAAATTTAGCTCATAAATTCTCTCTGTTTAAAATTTATTGTATTCGTCATTTTTCCGAACAAGCTGTAACATATCTGGATGAAAACTCTTCAATGAGCCTTTCTTTTATTTTGTCTCTGTGCGCTTTTGAACCGGATTACAAGTTTATCACTTGCTTTCTGTTTACGATTGACTCTCCGTTTAAACTCTGAAAATTTCTGAATATGTTTCATCGTATCAAAATGAAATCTATCCAAAAAGCATTTTTTTCGAGTACTTTCCCGGTCAGTATCAAGAACGAAATTTTGTCAGTTAAATAGCCAGATATTTTACGTGTATTCTATCATTTTTGGAATGCTACGTTTCATAATTAAATATACTATCCAAATGTTCATCCTACGAATATTTTGTTAAAATTAAATGAAAAATATTTCAGCAAACAATGTTATTTTATTTAATTTATGGTAACTTGATTTTTGCCGATTGCTTTACTCGGATTCTGTGGTTCGATACTATGCGTCTGAAAATATGCTGATTTCTCACAGTAACTATAAGTCACGTTCTTTTCACTGGGATCAAAGTGAAGTATCTGTTCTTACCATCTTCTCTCTCTCTCTCTCTCTCTCTCTCTCTCTCTCTCTCTCTCTCTCTCCCACACACACTTCTATCTAGCCTTCTTTCATTTTATCACTGAAACCAAGTAATGCCATTTCCAATTTCTACGTGATCAAAACGCGGAATATTCTGGAATTTATGAGGTACTGACTGGTTATGCGAACGAACGAAGGTAGGCCGGATGTGTGTGTGTCAAGTAATGGATTGTGGTTCGGAATGGAGAGCCGCTTTCGAAAAACAGATTAATTCGTTACATTCATTTCCGCGCAAATCCACATGGGAAAGGTATGAATTCATTTCTTTCCCCCAGCTATGGATTAAATAACAAAACAAACTGGTTTCTACAGCCTAAGTTGTAGGGATGGTGACTTGAAAAAAAATCATCCATCTCGCAACTAGCCCGGTCCAAGCGTGGGGGATGCATCGGCCCTTGAAAACGATCGCTGAAAATCTTCAGTCGTGTGAGTTTCGCCTTTTGCCGCAGGCAGAGAAAACGGTTTAAATTTATTTTAATATCAAAAGGTGACAATTAAGTACACTTTACAAGAATGTATATATTATGAAATTAATATTAAATATAATATTTAATTTTAAAAATAATATTAAATATATTATGAAATTAAGTAGTGTAAGAACTTCTGTGCGTCATACATTGTCAAAAACTTTACCGATGATAATATATGTTCAATCTTATTTTGTTTATTGGCTCATCCAAAGACTTAACCACTAAGCTATTACTGACTCTAAATGAAAAATACAGGAAATGGTTTCAGCGACAAGAGACAAATGAGAACGGAAATCTAAATATTTCTGAATCTTCCACTAAATATTTGCTACAGGATCCAAATGACATTTCCACCCATATCCAGGTTTATAGTGCGCCTGGCTTTATTATTTGCTTTAGTCAAAATGAAGGCGTTTTGTTTTACTATCTACCAAGTCAATTGCTATTTTCATTTTTTTTTCTTTCTTTCTTTCTTTCTTTCTTTCTTTCTTTCTTTCTTTCTTTCTTTCAAATGCCAGTATAATATTTTATTCATATCTATCTAGCTTACAGTTTCTTCATATCTATCAATCTATCTATCGACTTTCTCTTTCTCTCTCCTTCTCTCTCTCTCTCTCTCTCTCTCTCTCTCTATATATATATATATATATATATATATATATACATATATATATATATAAACTGATTTATATTTTTAAATTCAGAATCTATTTATGTCAGTTTCTCTTGGTTATTTTTGATGATGTTTGATAAAAAAATTCTCCTCTCTCTCTCTCTCTCTCTCTCTATATATATATATATATATATATATATATATGTATATATATATATATATATATATATATATCCACATACAAGCATGTTTCGTTGTATCACAGCTAATCAGTGTGGTAGATATCCTATTGCTTCAAGCCGGCATTTGTCATCAGTCATAGACTCTACCCCTAAGCTATCGGCGCGCGGTAGAGAAAGGGAACCTTTTAACATATTATATACGTGATGTATACAAACGCCAAATCAGCAGCCAGAGAGCTCAGTTCATAACTGAAGAGCGATGCGTCATTAGCAGGAGTAGACACTATTTTTTTTTAATTACCTTTCCTCACCAATCCAGCAATGTTGTGACTGCGCCTGGAAAGTCTCAATTCCACCAATGATGCATTTTGCGAGATCAACAATATATATATATATATATATATATATATATATATATATATATATATATATATATATATATATATAAGTAAGAGAAATTAAAAAAATACCCCATATATATATATAGCTATTTTTCCCTGCAATTTTATCTCCAAACCACTTGATGTTGAGAATCCTTGCAAGGTAATTCTTGCGGGGAGAAATAGCTATACATATGAGGTATTTTTAAAATTTTTCTTATATGTAATTCATTTATATATGCTCTGTAATAAATGCATCGAGCTCTGTTTCTGAATCATTTTTAATATTTTGTATTATTAGGATTCACTTGGAATATTTACCCACGGAATTTTTACCTGTATATATATATATATATATATATATATATATATATATATATATATATATATATATATATATATATATATATATATTATATATACCACAGATTCGTCATATCTATCTACCTACCTATCTACCTACCTACCTATCTATCTATCTATCTATCTATCTATCTATCTATCTATCTATCTATCTACTGGGGTTGCCTGAAAATTAATGTTTACTATTTCAATGTATTGTAAATATTCTTTACAAATAAATACTTTTGCATATATTTCCAGCGGCACTAGCCTACATCTTCACTTATACGCCAACGACATTGATGCATTTGTCCCAGCAGTGTCTAAATGTTTAATGACCCTCCTCGACTGACGAAACGTCACCTTCTCTGCAGTGTGATGTTATCATATATTGGCCTCTCATAAACAGCCAATCACTGCATAGAGATTCATATATATATATATATATATATATATATATATATATATATATATATATATATATATATATATATATATATATATATATATATATATATATAATCTATTGCTTACACGCCTTTAATTAATTTGGAAATTGGCCATGATAGAATTAACTTCATTGTCTTGTCCAATGTTGAGCATTACTCTTGGAGTGTGCTCAGTGATCCGATCCTTGGCAGCTATAACACAATTCTAGTTTGTATTAGTCTAAACTAACCTTGTGAAACGCTAGCCCGTAAACGAATACTCGTCAATACAATTCAACAATTATTGGTTAATTCTGTGTACATGATGGTTGGTATATATATGCATAAGGCAGTCTAGTTCATCCAGATGTAGGAAAACCCTGATTTTAACAGTCCGCTGCCGCTTTGATCATATCTAAAATCGCTTCGGTCTTATCCAAGAACACGGAATGGAGTCCCGAAGGCCGTTGGCTGTCAACACAGGCAACTTTCTAACAGCAAAGCAATACCCAAATGTAATACCCTGTATTCCTTTATCTAGCGGCACACCAACTCCTTATGGGCCATATGAGCCCGAAATTTAATTTCCTTGGTAGCATTAGTAAGCACTTTTATAAAAAAATATATTGGTGCTAATCTTTTTTTTCATTTTTTACAAAAATATATTGCTGGTAATTTGTTTAATATAAAATTGTATTGCGGGTATTTTTATTATAAAAATGTATATTTACATTGTGTCTTGAAACCAGTTTGGAGGGTAACTATTTGCCCATAGCCTCCATCCATATACTATCGCTGCATTGTAGGTCTTGCCTCTATAAAATCCTGGGAAGAGAGACGGGGTAACCTCGTTGAGCTTATCACGTCCCTCTTCTCTGAATTGAATGTCACTATGGAGTGGGACTGAATAAATGATAGTGACGTCACTAATGAAAAGGTGACGTCACGTTCTTAAAGTAGCGTAATTATATGTTCCGGACAAATGAATTGATGTCGATTATGTCTACGGGGAGGGGTGGGTTCGTAGTGATGCTCGGACATGCACAATGATTTATTGTCTAGTTGACTTTAATTTCCTTGCTTGAGAAAATTAAAAAAAAGAATTTCTATTGAAAAAACCAGTATCCAGTAAAAAAACTAATATATATATATATATATATATATATATATATATATATATATATATATATATTAGGAATTTGGGCAGCAATGCTCTTTTATAAAAGTTTTGAATACAACTGACATGGTACTGCGATTAAGATTTTATTTATTAATTAATTTTTTTTTTGTATTCGTTTAGATTTCCGGGACATAAAGAATGTAAAATTGTCCAACTGCTCGATATATCAGAGCGTTTTCGGCTATTCAGTTAGCCGTTATCGAGGACATTTATTTTTATTTTTAACTGAATATGTACATATTTTATATATGTTTCTCGGGGGATTTTTTAATTAATTTTCCAACCAGGGTCAGCACATTCTGGCCGGGTTAATGACTGATGTTACTGGGTATTGGTTTTATTAGTGCTTCTATTACTTTTAATCCTTTCTTATATCGTGATGAGACTATTATATTTGTATTTTCTACAAGTTTGTTACGGATGGGGCTTAGTAAAATTCCGTGTACGTTTCAATATGTTCGATATGAGCTATGCTGAAACGTATGTCATCAAGAAGACACACGTTACAACATATATATATATATATATATATATATATATATATATATATATATATATATATATATATATATATTAAAAAGAAGATAAAAACGTTTTTGGTTGTAATGTGGATTTTTTAAAAAAATATTATGCTTTATTTTTCCATAATTTTGCTACACGTGTTTCCGGTCTCGCGACCGTCATCAGGCAAAGGGTGTAGATTTCCACATATTATTAAAATATTTTTCTTTATGTTTTTCGATGTTAAATATTCTCCATGACCTCTTCTTTATACATATATATATATATATATATATATATATATATACCCAAGTTTGGGATTGATATATACGGAGTGAACTCCAATAACCAACAATTACTATTCTTTTATATATATATATATATATATATATATATATATATATATATATATATATATATATATTAATATTGTTGTAACCTAGAAGGTTACTGAATGAGAAATAACCAAAACAGAGTTTAGAAATGTAATGTCAATCTTTATAACATCAAGAAAATACAATACTCGCCAACAGCGTGAAGTAGGTAAACCACCGCTAGTGATGGACTGCTTAGACAGTATATTACCCCCACCTACTTTAGTGCCCAATGCATTTATAAGGACTTAAATATAACCATTAGTGTTCATAGGTACGATATATATATATATATATATATATATATATATATATATATATATATATATATATATATATATATATATGAAATATTGCACATTGAGTACTGGTGCTAATAAAATTGTGCTGGATGTATAATATCACAGCTTTAGTTTTAATTAATAATAAATATTAATTATTTTAAATACCAAGTGTACATTTTTCGTAAATATTACATACCTTTAAAATATATTTTATCATATATATATATAAATATATATATATATATGTGTGTGTGTGCGTGTGTGCATCTCTGTGTCTGTGTGTGTGTGTGTGTGTGTGTGGTTTTCAGTAAAGAAGACTGACAAATTTTTCTTGCATTCCAACAAGTCATTCCAAGCGACAAGAGTGAAATGAGAAACTGCTAGTATATAACTTACAGGTACATATCGCCATTTCATCAGTAGCATGATGAGACTTAGTTGCCAATCTACCACTACGCTTAGGTTCGTAAAATCGAGATGCAGGGAAGAGTTTTAGGCGAGAGACATAAAATATTCGGCGAGACCTGGGAAATTAATAGATAAACAAATGATCGCTCAATCTTTACAAATTTACACGTCTTTTTACACACAAAGACATATATATATATATATATATATATATATATATATATATATGTGTGTGTGTGTGTGTGTGTGTGTGTGTGTGTGTGTGTGTGTGTGTGTGTAATTTAAATAAAAATAAAAACAGACCACTTTAAGGTTCCATGTAATAAATTATTTCACCACCGCCCTTTTAAAGGACCGCGGATCATCAGACTTTTTCAACCTTTGGAAGTAAAGTCTGATGATCCGCGGTCCTTTAAAAGGGCTGTGGTGAAATAATTTATTACATGGAATATACCTTTTTATTTAAATTTTTAGCTCTGATTTACATTGAGCTCTCTGGATTTTATCCTCCTTGGGTCTACCCATACGGATTACCTAGTTTTTCGTAAACTAATATATATATATATATATATATATATATATATATATATATATATATATATATATATATATATATATATGCCCATTTCATTGAAAACGACTGACAAGCGACTATGATTAAGCATTTTATTAATTTTTTCTTGCATTTGTACAATAAAAATGAAGAAGACAACTTTCAATAATAACAATTGATGTTGTGGCCGTGTTCGTAAAAATTCAAAATATTTACATACATATATACGCAGGCACCTATCTCTAGAACGAGCTTGTAAAAAGTCTCAAAATCATCATTAACTCTTTCGGATAATCTGTTAGCCATTATCAAGGTTATTTTTTTTGTTTTGTTTTGTCTAACACAGAAAGCAGGTGTGTTACGGTTGTAATGGATAACGTTTCGGCATGTGAAATCGTAGAACCGAGTTCGAATTCCAGTCGAGTTTATTACATTAACTTACACGCAAATACCTTTGGAAAAGGAAATAATCCATCTCTTCTCCCCCAACTATGAGTTGAGTAGCAGGACTGTCATGTAGCGTTTGTTGACAACCAGTCTATCGCAGGAAGAAACGACACCTTACTACTGGAAAATGTTCTGTCTAGTCATAAATCTAAGGAAACTTGATCGCCCAAGCATATGACAAGTAACTGACTTAAGTCCAGAAAAGAAACCACTTGTACGAATGCAAGAAACCTTTTATAAATAGCTTAATCATACTGCCTTGTCAGGCGTCTTCAATGAAACAAAAGGGATTGCTGCACAAGTATATATATATATATATATATATATATATATATATATATATATATATTTCATTAAAAACGACTGACAAGGTGCTTTTATTTAGTTTTTTATATAATTTTCTCGTGCGATCTAATAAAGTTTTTCTTTTCAGAGGATAAATTATATAAAAACTGTCCGAATGTTCTTTTTATCCTTGCGCTTTCGGCTATACATTTAGCCATTGATAATATTAATAACACTTAATAATATTAACTTTGAACATGAACATAATATCTTGACCGTGTTTTGAAACAAAAAAATGAATCACTATATAAAACATACATATAACAAACTATTTCTAATTCTAACAGTTGAAATATAATCCTTGAAAATGGCTAAATGTATAGCCGAAAGCGCTCGGATAAAAAGAACATTCGGACAGTTTTTATATAATTTATCCTCTGAAAAGAAAAACTTCATTAGATCGCACGAGAAATTATATAAAAAACTAAATAAAAGCACCTTGTCAGTCGTTTTTAATGAAATGTGCATGGAAGAAGGATTGCTGCCTAAATACACAAATATATATATATATATATATATATATATATATATATATATATATATATATATATATATATATATATAGTAATCCACAGACAGACTGTTTCACCGTATCACATCTCCTCAATGTGCAATGTGGCTAGACCTACGATTCCTTCAAGCCAGTATCGTAACCCGACTTTTTTTTTACCCCAATCAGATGTCTTACATCTAGAACATCATCGCATGGCAGAGAAGAAGGGAAGTTTAACGTTTCTCTCTAAACGAATCACGCCAGAAGCTGATAGAACTCAATTCAATTTTACTTGAAGAGTAATGCTTAATAGCAGTAGGAGCCACTTTTTTAAAAACCACCTTTTCCCCTAGAGAGCTCAACGGGATTTCCGGGGGTATATGTAATCATCCACAGACAGACTGTTTCGATATACCACAGCTGGTGGACTCTCCCGTCATATTCGACGTATGGGTGTCAAGCAGCTCAGCTCCTAGGAACCAACAGCCAGACATCAGCACATATTATTTGAATATAGAGGTGAAAACTTTGTGCGAAACAACGACAATTTTCGAAGGGCTACGTGCCAGAAGGTCCCAAAACAACCCTCCGCAGGTTTTGAATTCAGAGTTGCCCTTCTCCCAGACCAGTTGCCATCCAAGGCTATAGAACCAAGTCTGTTCATAGCTGAAGGGAGATGGAGAGGATTAATTCCTTTCCCAAGGGTATTATATATATATATATATATATATATATATATATATATATATATATGTATATATATATTTATAAATTTAGGCAGAATATCTTTTCATTCAAGCATCTTTGGTGAAATAAGTTAGGCATATTATGTCTATTTTCTACGCGGAATTAAAAAATCATTAAACAAACTCTCATTAATAATGATTTCCCTAATTACATTGTTAATGAACAAATTAGACGAGCTATTAGAAAGATTAACATAAAAAAGAACATAATACTTTCCCAAATAACCCTAAACATATCAACATACAACCGCAATCAAATGCACTATATCTACAAACATAATCGAAATAAAAAGCGAAAAACTGACAAGTACTAATATATCCACTATTTACATTATTCGGAATGTTGTCCTCATCTTTGTTGCCATATACACGACGTTTCGGCCGTTGTACACTTCGGTCTTCTTCCAGTGATTGGAATTTTGAACTGTACCCTTCCTCGTAAATTGTCCGAAAAATGAAAATACATCCTCCTCTGATGCCAGTAAAAAAATAAAACTAATTATATACTGTACTAAATTTACTATAACCAACTTAATCAGCCGCATTAACTCTTCTCCGTCGACTAATGTTTTGCAAAGGACCAACAATGTATAGTAATTTAATGTCCTTTGGGAGATTGTATTTCTGACAAAACCTTAAATATATATATATTGGTTTCACGATATCGACACCATCAAAAATGTTTACTTGACACATCTAGGATTCAAGTTCCACATTCCTGTCCACATTCTTGTTTTAGAGAAAATATTAATTGGCAATACAAGTATACTACACCATAAAAATAAAAAAAACAAAAAGCCATTTATATAAGGAAAATACAGCCAACACTAGATAAATCTAATTGTGCGTAGAGCAACAATGTTTCAAAATGCGGATATAAGTACTATTTTGGGATGATCAAATTGTAATTTTTTTTAAAATGCAGGTTGAGTTACCTCTTTTATATATTCTGCACGTAAATTGACTAGAGCGTGTTTTATGCGCATTCATTTACAAAAAAAATCACAACTATTAATTACATTAATTTTTTATTAGTAACTCACCCATGAAGGCGATCTTACGTGAGATCGAAAGTACTTGGAAAAATAAAAGAAATAACCAAAACTACGGCGTCTTTCTTAATCAGCAAACAACATTAAAAAAATAATACGTGAATTTGAGAAGATTAAAAGATATATATATATATATATATATATATATATATATATATATATATATATATATATATATTAGATAGATAGATAGATAGATAGATAGATAGATAGTAAAGGTAAGGAATCCGTTGGTATATAATCCAAGTAGATTCTAGTAATATAAAATATTAAAACTGATCCACCAAAAGAGCTCAATGTATTTACCATTACAGAGCCAATAAGACAAAAAACGGTCGAAAACTAATGCAGAATGTATCCATTTCAATAGACAAAAGGCAGGTGACAGGAGTCAGGGGATGGTGGAAGGTATTTGTCTTAAAGGGTAGAAGTTTTATAAAATTGGACCCGAATATTAAACTTATGAAATTAATTTGTGCTTATATAAAGAATGAAATATCAATTTAAAATTAAACGAGCAATGAAAAGAGGTTTAAAAATAACTTTAAAATATATAGATAAACGTACGTAAGGGATTAATTGAAAGAGAGTTAGGGAGAGCTTAGAATATATATATATATATATATATATATATATATATATATATATATATATGTACATGTGTGTGTGTGTGTGCGTGTGCGTGTGTGTGTGCGTGTGTGCGTGTGTGTGTAACCAAATGGGTAAATATATGTACGAGGGTATAAATATATGTATGTACGAGGGTATAAATATATGTATGAGCGATCGATCGTATAAAAATACATATAAATACAGTACAGTGTATGCGCATGCTTAGCCACATCAACGCAAACATAAACAATGATGTCTTAAAGAACGAAACGCGTCACAAAAATGTCCTTTAAGACGCCATTATTTATGTTTACGTTGATGTGCTTACGCATCTGCATGAACGAGAGACGCTGTGAATTTTAAATTTAAAAATAATAATAAATTGTTTTAGTATGTTTTTTGGGGTATACAACCTATCCGTTTAGTTTATATACCCGAAGCACATATTTAATATATATATATATATATATATATATATATATATATATGTGTGTGTGTGTGTGTGTATTGAAAATTCCTAAAGTGTTCATGCGCATGCGTATTCGCATTGACATATACAAAAACATAGACCAATAAAGTACTGAAGGACTTTTTCCTAAAACTGATCTTATTATATACTTTATGTAGTCGCGTATCATGCGACATTTGAAGACCTACTTTTGCAGCTAATTTTAAGGGGCTCGTATTATGCACGAGATATAAAATTAGCATATGTACAGTTGCCCCTGGCTACGCCGTTGACTAATATATATAAATATATATCAATTTACTGTAGTCAAATTAGTTTGAAAGGTCACATGATACGCGAGTACATACAATAATATTTATTTGTCATTATCCCATATATATATATATATATATATATATATATATATATACGCACACATATACACGTTGCAATGTGGAAATTGTCGCCATTTTATATTTTTAGTTACGCTCGTTGTTTATTTTTTATTATATCGACTGCACAGTATTGTAAAGTCAGTTGCGCACCCTCTGTGAGATAAAGAGCACCATGCTGCAATTCACTCCGGCAGAATTTTGGAAACGCCATTCTGTACTGCTTGGCATTCGTGACAGAAGCTCCAATACGAACATTTCACAGTGTTTGGGTGTCAATCTGAGGACAGTGCTGAGGATTCGGAAAGAGTTGTTTTTCTCGGCTATTTATATATATACGGGTCAGTGGTGCATTGTGGATAGTCTATTTTCGCGGTTATTTTACCGGAAGTCGTTTATTTTATAGGCTTTCCGACAATTCCTTCAATGAATCTATATTTAACAAAGCTAAGAAAGACTACGAAACAGCCCTAAAAGATAGCAGATTCCCAGCAACACTAACATACTCACAACAGAACACAAAAAGCCAACAGGAAAAAAATATCATATGGTTCAACCCACCGTACAGCAAAAACGTAAAAAACAAACGCAAGAAAAATATTCCTCAAACATTTACACAAACACTCCCGGAACCAAGCACACTACACAAACTATTCAACAAAAACACAGTAAAAATCAGCTACAGTTCCACCGAGAACATGGCACAAATATTACAAAAGCAGAACAGGAAAACTATCAACAAACCACACGAACAAATTAAACCTACGTGCAACTGCAGAATAAAAAACGAATGTCCCTTAAACGGTAATTGTTTACAAAACAACATAATCTACCAAGCCTCGATAAAATCACCAGATAATGAAGAAAAAGTATACATAGGAGTAACTGAAGGACCCTGGAAACAAAGAAATTATGTACACAAAACATCCTTCACAAATAGTAAATATGCGAACAGCACAATGCTTTCTAAGTATATCTGGGAAATAAAAAACAAAACGCACACCAAACCAAAAATACCTTGGGAAATAAGGAAAAAATCATCAGCCTACAACAACCAATCAAAAACTTGCAAACTTTGCTTGGAGGAAAAAATAGCTATTATTACGTTCCCAAACCAATATATATTATTAAATAAAAGATCCGAGCTAATCTCAAAATACAGACATGAAAACAAATTTTTACTACGTAACTTAAAAATCGAAAACGGAAAAAATAAATACATACATAAACAAACAATGACAATAAAATAAGCAAAATAAATGAATCCAAACAAATTACCAAATCACACCTGTTAGAATAGACGAAATAGAATAAAAAATAAGGAACAAAATCAATAAATAAAGTAAACAATAAACAAATTAGCAAACTATTATGACCAAAATATTAGACTATAAAAATCAAAACAGAAAATCGGACGAAAAATAGCTATAACTGTTATATACCGATAAAAAAATGAATAAAAAATAAAAATAATATATTGCGTTACTTAAAAATCGAAAACCAAAAAGAGAAAGTGTAACAAATAAATAGCAAGTAAAATAAAGTGATCTAAATACATCCAAATATATAAATAAACTAACAACCGATACCAATAAACTAGCCGTTTAGAAAAAAACAAATAAAGATAATCAATCCAAATAAATAAATTAAAAACTGTTCCCGCCAAAATAATAGTTAGAACAAACCATTAAAATCAACCCCTAAATTGAACAAATAGCTTTAATTACCTTCCCAAACAAAAAGAAAACTATTAAATAAGCTATATAAACAAATTTTAATAAAGACAACGATCAAAATAAAAATAAAAAATAAATAAATATAGAAGATACAAAAATAAAGATAAAAATAAATAAAAACAAGCAAAATAATTTGACCCAAATAAATAAATAAGCAAATAAACGACTTCCGGTAATATAACCGCCAAAATAGACTACCCACAATTAGCTATATAAACAATTTTTATACTACGTTAATAAAAACACCGAACAAAACAAAAAAATAAATAAATATATAAGATAAAAAATAAAAATAAATAAAAACAAGCAAAATAATTTACACAAATAAATAAATAAACAAATAAACGACTTCCGGTAAAATAACTGCGAAAATAGACTACCCGCAATGCACCACTGACCCGTATATATAAATAGCCGAGAAAAATAACAGCACTCGTGGCCTGACGATTGCATCTAGCATGAAATAGACTGTCGCCTCTAAGTGTTGACTTCTATGTTCACTTTTATAATTACACACGCTCTATCTCTGATATTGAGCACTTTATCCCATAAATATAGCACACTTTAAGACTATATTTCTTCATATATATATATATATATATATATATATATATATATATATATATATATATATATATATATATATATATGAGAGAGAGAGAGATGGGAGAGAGAGGGAGATGCGGTGGATTCTCCTATCGTGAACGATAAATGAGGGTCAGCATTGCAT
>OZ038512.1:12108038-12200538 GCA_964036315.1 Acanthosepion esculentum
AAATACAGTTTTCAGGTTGAAAATTTCTCAAAGTTAAACAGACATCAAGAAAAGGCCGGAAGGCAACACAGTCAAAAGTTTGTGATAATAACAAATCTGGAGACACTAGTTCGAATGGAAATAATGGAAATACAGTATCATTAACAAGAGAATTTACCCTTACTATTCATACACACCGATAACATTAATTTATCGAATCGAACAACAGACACTGTCGCCATGATAGACTTAAGCTTAAATGTCAGCACAGCTTTTAATTCAACTCTCCAGGTTTTTGCTCATCACTGTTGTAGCCAGGTATTGAACTCACAACTCTTTGGGTCATTCGGCTATTAAGCTATTTATTACATAAACGGAGACAAGATTGAATTTGAAATAGGTATATTATACAATTTATGGCATTTAAACAGTATGGCATTAGAAAAAATTGCGGGACGATATGACACTTTTTCTTTTGGTATGATAAACACAGATAACACATAAACAGAATCGGATCTTGAAAATCCACATTTAATGGGAAGATTAAATTCTATTCATTTTAATCGCATTATTCGTCAATAATTTTAACAAACCAGTCAATAATATATTCTTCCCAACAATAAACAAAAGTTTTAGAGAAACAAGAGTAGATAGGTTGACCTATCACCCGGTCCATACACCTTCCCAGTCTTTTGAACAGAAGTAGAGGTTTATCCCTTGTTTCCTGTTTAGGATTCGGTTACCAGTTCCTTTTAAAATCTACTTCCACACTATACTTCTGAATTCTCCGACTGAACGCTGAACTGTGTTTCACTAATTAACTCTTGACATCTTCAAGTCTAGAGTTAGCTGTTATCTTTCCTGCAGAGACCCCAAGAACTTCACTTCTTGCCCATTCTTACGCTCATACAACACTACACAATGGCCATCTACATTGAGTAGCTCACTGTGTAAATATTAGTAAAAAAAAAAAATGAATAGATTTACAAAAACATGAACCACTACATTAAAAATATTTTGCGTATTTATTCAAATAACATTGAAAAAATAACGAATGAATTTATCTGACAACTCAATATATGACGCTCTTGATATTTTTTAAAATAGTCCTTTTCTTAAAAGAAATGATCCCTTCTTAAGCCAAAATATTTAATATATATCCTCCAGATGATCGCTATTGTATGAAACTCTGAGATGTGGATTTTGATATAATTGTATTAATAATATTATTATAATAATTATATTTGAATTTTTTTTTAAGTCACACGTATTTCAATAAAAGTATTTGCCGGTTAACGAAATAAAATGCAGTTTAATATTTAAAGTAAACGATGGTCTACGCAAATACGTGTATACACTGAATATAACGTTTTAAAGAATATATATATATATATATATATATATATATATATATATATATATATATATATATATATATATATATATATATATATATATTTATGTGTGTGTATATATATATATATATATATATATATATATATATATATATATGTATAGCTATCCACAAAAAGACTGTTTCGCTGTATCACAGCTGGTCAGTGTGGTAGACGTCCGATTACATCAAGCCGGGATCGAAACCCGAGCGATTTGTTGTCAGAGATTATACCCCTAGGCTATCGTCGCACGACAGAGAGAAAGGGAAATTTTAACGTTTTCTACGCGAAATACGCCAGTGGCCCGGAGAGATTAATTCAATTCGGCTGTACAGCAATGTTAATAGCGGTTTGAGCCACTGTTCTTAATGTCCTCATCTTTGTCGCCGTATTTAAGGAGACATGGCACTGTGGCTAAAGGCGTTATTTAGATCCAGTGACTAGACCTTGTTAAGGGGTCGGAGAATTTGGAGAAGGAATTAAGCAGGAGATAACTGATAACTGACATCAATTAGACATGGCACGTGGAACTAGAACGGTCTAACCCAGTGAGCGAAAGAAAGGGTTCTGTTCGACATTCCAACCACCTGAAGAAGGTCGGAGCGTACAACGGCCGAAATGATGTAATAAATATGGTGACAAAGATGAGGACAATAGTCCGAATAATTTAAATAGTGTATGTATGAATATATATATATATGTGTGTGTGTTTCTCTGTGTGTGTGTGTGTTTCTCTGTGTGTGTGTGTGTGATAACGATATATAAATTATTATATATCAAGAACATTTTTGAAAGAAGAGATATATGAGACTCAGTTCATAGGACTCGGTTTGTTTATGTTTACATTCGCACGATGGATAAACACTGGGAGTGTTAAAATTTAAAATTAATAACAAAGATGAAACAAAAAGAAGATGTATCTAGATGAAGTTAGCTAGATTGTATGCCAATATATATATATATATATATATATATATATATTTCTAAATTTTAAAACTCCCAGCGTCTTTCGTCCGTCTAGCCTTCTTCTTTTATGACCCTTCGTGACGTAGGCGTTCGTGGCCCTCTGCATCATCCTGTCCCTTGTAGAACATAATAAGTTTCTTCCTAACCATGTCCCGCCATCCATTTACTCAAGGTCATCAAGTATGTTACGCTCTGCTCTCATCTGTCCTACTTTTCCTCAATCTGTCCTGCGAGTATCAGATTTTCCAAGTCCTCCTTCCACATCACGCACACCAGAAATTTCAACTGCCTCTTCGTGATTTTAGATATAAGTTTCCTTTCTGCTTCCATTTTCTCTAAAATCTCGTCGTTAGTCACATGTTCGGTTCATGGTATCCTCAGCATCTTTCTGTAGAACCACATTTCTGTTGCTTCAAATCTCCTTTAAAGAGATACCCAGATTTCGCTGCCATACAAGAGGATAAATATCACGTAACAGTTCAGTATTTTTTTTTCTATCGAAATATTCTGTCTCTTAATATTCTGCTTAGCTTTTAGAATGCATCTTTGGCCATCCCAATAGGTCTTCGGATCTCAGTGTCACACTTTCTGTCCCGTAAGATATTAAAAAAGTGATTGTCCAGCATTCGCTGGCACACAAGAGGACAGATATTACATAATAGTTCAGTAATCTTTTCTTTGTTTCTAATGGAATTTTTCTGTCTCTTAATACTCTGCTTAGCTTTTGGAATGCTTCTTTGGCCATCCCAATAGGTCTTGGGATCTCAGTGTTACAATTTCCGTACTTTGTTAGAACACATCCTAGATATTTAAATTTCTGTACCTGCTTGATTTTAGTATTCCAGACTTGTCATTTGCGTTGTGAGCTCATCCTTATGCTGAGGACCATGGAGTCTATTTTCTTATAGTTTATGCTAAGTCCTTTCTACTCGCGTTCTTTGCTAACTTCTGTAGGAAGTTTTGTACTTTCCTTTCCGTGCCTGCTATCAGCACTGTCAAGTGCATATCTTATATTGTTAAGATTCAATAATGAATTCATCTAAGACTTCTAATTCTCTCAGAATCACATCGTTGTATAGGTTGAGTAAGTCCGGTTAGAAGACACATCCTTGTCTCATGCCCCTTTATATTATTGTATATCTGCTGAACTCATTTTCTGTCCGTACTCAGGAAATTTGTTGTCAGTATAGATTCTGAATTATTCTAATGTCTTTCCTGAATATGTCAAGGTTGCTGAGCAGTTCTGACAAATAATATTTGTAATGTACACACAACGTAAACAAACCCAGCCGATGAAGTCCGAACGGATAAAACGCGTCACAATGAAACTTTTTACAATTTGTCGTAAATCTTTTCTTTCAATATATGGCCTGATGATTGTGTCAAGCATGAAACAGTCAGTGGCCTCTGAGTGTTGACTTAAATGTTCACTTTTACATTTACATACGCTCTATCACGGATATAGAGTAATTTATCCCATAAATATATCAAAACTTAAAACTATATTACTTCATATATATATATATATATATATATATATATATATATGTGTGTGTGTGTGTGTGTGTGTGTGTATTACATAGAATGTAAATCCAAAATTACCTCATTCGAATAGCTATTTCGGCCATCAAGTCTTACTTATTGGCATTATCAACACAGACGTGTGAAGAAATGAAATAATTTATATGCTCTGTTATAATAAATATATGGAACTCTTTTTGTAGATGAGTTTTAATATTTTACATTAAGATTCACTTGAATTATATACCAACTGATTATTACCTATATATATATATATATATATATATATATATATATATATATATATATATATATATATATATATATATAAGGAAGAGGTTATAGTACTTCCAGTGAGAGAAAAGTGTGTATATTAAAAAGAAGAGAGAAACTGCAAACGTATTTGATTGTAATGTGGATTTTTTTTTAAAATAATATGCTTTAAATTAGGTATACACTTTACAGCGTTATGGATCAGCATTTTCAATCTTCCAATACTGCTTTAGAATCCACTTTCTTTGTTCTCGACCCAATACACGTAAGAAGTAAAAAAAAAGTCAAGTTAATATATAAATAATTAAACAACTGCAAATATACTTTGGGCTCACCCTATATATATGCATATATATATATATATATATATATATATATATATATATATATATATATATATATATATAGATAGATAGATAGATAGATAGATAGATAGATATTCTTTAAAAATTAGGAGGTCAGTTAAGTCAAGTGTGATGCAAGCCCATTCAATTCATGGAAGAATGGAAGACTTATGAAGACTTCTGTAAGTGTAAAGGTCAAAGCTTGTATTAATACAAAAAACAAAAATATTATTCCACGTTAACCAATTTTTATGATATAGCTTATAACAGAATAACAATTAAATTTAACAGGTATCTATCTATCTATCTATCTATCTCAGTCTGTCCATATCTATATATGTATTTATCACAGTATATTCATATCTCTCTCTATCTATCTATCTATCTCTCTCTCTCTCTCTCTCTCTCTCTCTCTCTGTACACGCACATATATATTATTATTATTAGCTCTGGATTTACATTGAGCTCTCTGGATTTTATCCTCCTTGGGTCTACCCATAAGGATTACCTATTTTTCATAAACTATATATATATATATATATATATATATATATATATATATATATATATATATATATATATAAGATCTAAAAAATGTCAATTTGTATGAAACGAAACAATACTGATTCTGCTGTTTACCTCTTATCTAGTCTCAGACTGGCGCCAGTGAGAAATCTTCATATATATATATATATATATATATATATATATATATATATATATATATATATATATATATATATATATATCGGAAACCGATACACGATTTTAATACATATCACTAACAATTATGAATGAAAAAAGTATGACAAAGTGCAGAGACTTTTTGCATTTTCTTCCTTTAGGACTTCATCAGACTAAAGTGATTGTTCCGTTGATGTAACTACGCATGCACACAAAGGAAAGGAAACGCTAAGAATTTTAAATTTAAATATATTTCTTTGTCTTGTTTCTTTAAATATATGTTTCTGGTCATCTATCCTCTGTCCGATTTCATTTGGATTCATTTTTTTTCTTTTTGGTTATGATTCGATCAATTTGGTTATGAGTTTTCTTAAAATGTTTCAAAATTCGTGGCAGATCTTCAATTATCAGAATTTGGGATATTCAGTAACGAAAGAGAAGGAAGAATTTTTTAATGTAATCTTGTTGATTATAAAGCCAAAATATAGATTTTAACGCCAAAACAAAAAAAGTACATATAAATTTACAATTCTCTACGTCTAGATACCTATGCGCGCATGCGCAGTGGCCCAATCGCCGGCACCACTTTAGCCTGATGGAGGCCGAAATGGTTTGCACGAAGTAATCTTTTCCACTTTGTAATACTTCTCCTCTCTAACATATATATATATATATATATATATATATATATATATATATATATATATATATATATATATATATATAGAGAGAGAGAGAGAGAGAGAGAGAGAGAGATAGATAGATATGATATGAGGCCAGTTCATATGAGAAACATGTCATAGTAAAAGAATATAATCTGTCTATCTCTCTCTCTCTCTCTCTCTCTCTCTATATATATATATATATATATATATATATATATATATATTATGATAGTTCATCGAAGAATATACATACACACAACTATCTATCTATCTCTCTCTCTCTCTCTCTCTCTCTCTCTCTCTCTCTATATATATATATATATATATATATATATATATATATATATATATATATATATATATATATAGTTCCTATCTACTGCCTGGTGATTGTTAATCGGACAAGAAAAGAGAAGTTACAAACAATTCTTACGAGAGAACGTTATTTATTTCATATTTTCATATAAACATATATATAAATATATATATATATATGTCTATATATAGATATATACATACATCTTTGTGTCTGTGTATGAATAATAGCATCATATATTATATGTAGCATCATTTCCATATTTATGTATGCATATATATATATATATATATGTATATACTTATACTTCTTATATGTATGATAGGAAAGGATTTAGGTAAGTAAAGATTGGTAGGTAGAAGAGATGGAGATGGGCAAAGACAGATCAGTTCACCGAGAACTGGGCAGATAAATAGAATATCTTAGTCCAATCTTCATTGGTTCATGACGAAATGGAGGGCGTATCACGTTTTCTTCTGTCCTTCTTTCCTTTTCCCTTCTTCCTTTCTTCACGGTTTCGTTGCCTGCTTAAACCTAGCTCGTGTAATGGACACGGTTGGCTCAGTGTCCTCGTATCAGCCAATGGCAGTCGCGATGTCGGATTTGAAATCGAGGCGTTTGATCTCTTATCTGTACATCAAATGGAACTCAGATGAGCTGGGGAAAGGGGTCGAGGTTTTCGGGTTGGTTCCATGGCTTTCAGGAAGGAAGGGAAAAAATGTCATCTGGCATTGTCACATTGAAACGAAAGGATCGAAACGAAAAAGCCGGCTTACATGTATCCGCGCATTTGATACATACACACACACACATATATATATATATATATATATATATATATATATATATATATATATATATATATATATATATATATATATGTATGCAGACATATGTGCATTTCTCATGAGAATGAAAAAAGATACAGATACACTGCCTCACCCAGACAATATCTAACATCCTGCTTATGTTGTAATATTTGTACGTATATATTTCAACTTCTACTTTACTACGTATATTTTCTTTACATATGTTAATCTCCAGCGGTATATATATATATATATATATATATATATATATATATATATATATATGTGTGTGTGTGTGTGTGTGTGTGTGTGTGTGCGCGCTACGTATATGAGTCTGTACGAACCCGATGACAGAAAGAAAATTAATACTTACTCTCTCGCACAGGCATTTTTTTTTGTCTCTTTTTAATATATTTTTTTATATCAATATCGAATCTATTTTCGTCAGTCTTTTTATATATAACTCTTCTCCATCAGCCAAGAAAAATCACACACGGATACCGCACAAACACAAAGAGAGGCATAAATGCACACACACACAAACACACACACACTCACACACACACATATATATATATATGGATGTATAATAATAAACTTCTATATATGTATATATTTGATATTGAACAGTTTTATTAAAAATAACATTATTCATATTTGTTCGAGATTATATTTATTTTTGTAGAAATTAAATACTAGTAATTGTTTCCTGTTTTACTCTTGTGGCTGTTTTTGATAGTTGGGCAAAGTTAACTCCGAGTTAAAATATTCTGTGTTGTTTATCATTTTCATATTTGATCTGTAATTCATCCCAATTCATATCTATCTATCTATCTATCTATATATCTATCTATCTATCTATCTATCTACATATATATATATATATATATATATATATATATATATATATATATATATATATATATATATATATATATATATATATATATGCAGTAATACAGTTTTGAAGTGTGCTATATTTATGGATAAAGTGCTGAGTATCAGAGATAGAGCGTAAGTAAGTATAAAAATATATATGCCTGACGATTGCGTTTAGCATGAAACACCCTGTCGTCTCTCAGTGTGAACTTCAATGTTCAGTTTTATATATGTATATATATATATATATATATACATATATATATATATATATATATGTGTGTGTGTATATATATATATATATATATATGTGTGTGTGTGTGTGCGTATATGTGTGCGTGCCTGTGTGTATGTGTATATAAATATATTTGCATGTGTGTGTGTCTGAGAGAGAAACCACTTTGCACATTTTTATTGAATGTGCAGGCCGATAGAAGTAATATACACTTTTAAATAAAGAAAAATCATGGCCTCAAATACGTGTAACCCCCAAAATTTACTTGAAACAATACAACTGTATATATATATATATATTGGACTTCGTTAAACAGACGCTTCGCTGTCTTAAATGATATAGCGCGTCACCTCAAATGACGATATCTGGATAGGAATATAGGTTCAATTCTTTTCGGGGAACGAAATTGACTGTGGAATATAAATGTAATTAAAAAAAAAAGAAAATTTAATTTACTTAATTAAATTGTATCTAATAACAACTTATAAACAGAATATATATTTATTATAATGTTTTCATAAAGACAAAACTATTTACTCACTACAAAGATGCAACTTCGTTTCAGTGCATTTACAATCGGTAGTAAATTATTTTTGTCACTATGAAAAAAATTATAATAAATAATTATCGGTATTGAGCCCCTTTTGAATTAATGCCGTGAACGTTAGAATTTATATATTATTTTCGTTTTCATTACATTCGGATATATATATATATATATATATACATATATATAAGGCTTGATAGGTATGTGTGGAATTGGAGCATGTAGACACAGATGCTAATTTAATCTACTGGAATTTTCTTGCTGAGGTTATCTTCATCAAACAATGCTTTTGTTGTTTTAAGAATTCTTTTAATTAGTAATGTTTGGCGGTAATATTTTGTAGGCTATGTTACGTGGCATGCGCAAAATTTTAGAATTCTCATTTTTTTTGATGACCTTACGAAAGTAGTTACACGCCCAATCTGACATAATGCCTCGATTGTGGAAGAAATTTGTTTAAAGTGCATATATGGACAAGATGAAGAACATATGACTGTGCTGACCTCATGGATTTACCACTGGCGATGCACAGCAGTTTCTGTGCGTCTTTGATGGTCCTAGAGGCCTTGAGCTCCGAGTCAGTACCATGTCATTCACCCTCTTTCTGCATAGCCTCAAGTGAAATGCGAATGGTTGCACAAGTCAGATAAGCTCTGGATCGATGGAGTAACCGTATGTGTTCCGAAAGATTTCAGCTCCCTTTCACATAACTTCCATACCCCAAGAGTTACTTGCCAAGACTTCTCACGTTCAAAAAAACGTGCCTTGCAAGTTATACGGATTTGAATTTCCTTGGCTATTACGCCTGGGGCTTCGACAAGAGATATATCAGGCCACTAATACCAACGGTTCGTTAAAGGTTAAGATACAGGAAGTTAGGTCAGGCAGTTTCATCCAGGGATACATCCTGGTCGCAATGAGCTTTGTTTTATTGAATAACATTTTTTTGTTTTGTTTTCCCCATAAAAAATGCAAGCAGATTGTAAAATATACTTATCTATTAAATATATTTGCTTTTATTTTTTATTTATAAACTGTACTCAGTTACATGACACACCCTATAACATACATCCATATATATATATATATATATATATATATATATATATATGTGTGTGTGTGTGTGTGTGTGTGTGTGTGTGTGTATCTGTGTGTGTGTGTGAGAGAGAGAGAGAGAGTTACATGCATAATGAGACAGAAGGATAACAAGGACACACCCAAACAGTTCTATAATAACTTATAGAATCTCACGTTGAGCTTCAGTGCCGAATATACATGTTATTTTCTGTTATCGGGCAAAAAGTTCCTTCAAGACAAACATTGATTCTGTCACTCTGTACAAAGACTTTGTACCCATACCAGTCTCACATACAGTTATACCATAATATTTAATCTATATTATACTAATATAATATATGTTTGTTGAATAAACACAAGTGTGCCTGAGCGAGCGTCTGCAATAGGGATATTCTAGCCACCCTAGTGGACGGGTACCCTCGAATTCGAGTGGCCAGCTATTCGCATGAAGATGAAACAGAACTAATGTTTTTAATTTAATTATATAATTAAATTTGAAGTTTTTAGCTTCGGTTTTTGAAACATGGTAATTCCTGTGTAGCGAAGAAACCATATTTTAAATCAGTTAATTTATAATATTTATGCTCTGTAAATTTACATTGAGCACTGTTTTGTAAAAATAAAAATATCAATAGCACCGGATTATATATCTTACTGTTCTTTCTTTCTACTACAATATATATATATATATATATACATATATATATATATATATATATATATATATATATATATATATATATATATATATATATATATACATACATATATATATATATATATATATATATATATATATATATATATATATATATATATATATATATATATATATTTGTGTATTTAAGCAGCAATCCTTGTTTCATGCACTTTTCATTAAAAACGACTGACAAGGTGCTTTTATTTAGTTTTTTTATTTAATTTCTCGTGCGATCTAATAAGGCCACACTACAAATTGTTTAACACGCAGGCTAACTCTACACCTTTCTGACAATAGCTCAATTAGATCTCATTTAAATATTCATGGAGACCTACCGGACACTATTCGGAATATGCTTGTCGACAACGCTAATATATCAGCATCATCCACTTCCAAAAAAAGGCTAAAAATAATGGAAGCCTTGCTAATAAAAACAAACAAACCAACACTTAATAATATTAACTTTGAACATGGACATAATATCTTGACCGTGTTTTGAAACAAAAAAATGAATCATTTTATAAAACATACACATAAAAAACTATTTCTGATTCTAACAGTTGAAATATAATCTTTCAAAATGGCTATATGTATAGCCGAAAGCGCTCGGATAAAAAGAACATTCGGACAGTTTTTATATAATTTATCCTCTGAAAAGAAAAACTTTATTAGATCGCACGAGAAATTATATAAAAAACTAAATAAAAGCACCTTGTCAGTCGTTTTTAATAAAATGTTCATATATATATATATATATATAAATATATATATATATATATATATATATATATATATATATATATATATATATATATATATATAGGTACAGGATTGGTATAGACAGAATAAATTCCAATAACCAAAAGCTCTACTCTTAAAAGCGTTCTCAATACAGAGAAGAACAAATAATATTTATTCAAAAAATATAACATAAGCATGTTATAACATCACTAGAAAAATAGCCATTTTGTTTCAACACTTCTGGTGCCTTATCAAGTGATGGTGTTGTTTGCATAATAAAGAGTTTTAAAATATTCAAAACCAAGCAAACGCCTCTCAACAGAGGGAAACATTATTATGTAAGCCCCAATGGCCAATCAAAAGACAAGGATTTGATAATTCAAAAACTTGACAACGAACCCTAAATATAATTAATTAATGCCTTATTATAAATGTTAGACTGAATAAAAAATCATTATAACTATTTCATAATTTCTCAATAAAGTTAAAAAATAAACATTTTAAATTTATATTTTAAATTTACCCTGCGTTACGTTTAAAATATATAATTATTCAAAGAAGGAACGGAAGAAAGTACATATATTTCGCTTTTTATTTATTTCTTGTTTTCATTGAAAAGCCCAATTTTCAGTTAAAGTCAACGCTAATACAAAGGGGTTCAAATATCTTTAACAACAATTGAAGGAATTTGAATTCAGATGATGGAGGCGGGGAGGAATTCTTACAAAGGACAAGGCAGACACAATCATATCCTAATACACCGACACTTAAATATATTTAAATATATAAACACGCAAAAACACGGACGACACAGGAAACAGATACACCCACACCCCAAAAAATAATAACAGACATATATATATATATATATATATATATATATATATATGTAGTTGAAAACATATACAAGCGATCACACACATTAATGTACAAAAAGATTCATAAAGGTTTAGCTTAAAAGTATTAATAAGCGAGTACAAACCAACTATCAAAGGTTTACATACACGGGCAAAGAAATATAGATAGAAAGAGGATTTAATTGAGAAAAGTTAAAAAGGGTGTAAATGAAAAATATATATTCAGCTATAAATAAATCAAGGAAAAAAAACGAAATATATATATATATATATATATATATATATATATATATATATTTGTGTGTGTGTGTGTGTGTGTGTGTGTGTGTGTGTGTGTGTGTGTGTGGAGAGTAATGGATAACGGCTTGGATTGAGGAATCGGAGAGCCGAGTTGGAATTCCAGTCGAATCGATTACATTCACTTACGTGCTAACACCCTTGGGAAAGGTGTGAATCCTCTTCTTCTCCCTCCAACTATGGGTAAATAGTAGGACAGACTGGGTTCTATAGCCTTGGATGGCAACTGGTCTAGAAGAAGGACAACTCTGAATTCAAAACCTGCGGAGGGTCGTTTGGGGACCTTGTGGAATTCGTTGCACCAGGTCCCTGTATTCGTCCCTCCAAAAAGTGTGGATCGCCCTGCACAAAGCCTTCACCACTATAATCAAATCCTGTGTGAGTGTCGGGCTTTCAGTTCCTGGGAACTGATCTGCCTGACCCTCATACGTCGAGTTCGACGGGAGAGTCCATCATATACATATGAGTACTCATATGTATATGATGGACTCATACATACACGAACACAACTACATAAGTATATACATAAATACAAGCACACACATACAGACAGACACACACACACATATCTATATCTATATCTATATATATATAAACATATATTATATTATTAAATATAACAGACAATGTCTATTATGTCTGATCATGAGCCGTCAACCTTTGCAGGGGAAACACCGTTTTTCTGCTTCGATCATTTTTTTCGTTTTCTTCGTTCTTCTACTTTCTTTCTTTTTCTCTTTCTTTTTGCTACGCTCTCTCTCTCTCTCGTTATATATATATATATATATATATATATATATATATATATATATATAGAGAGAGAGAGAGAGAGAGAGATACATTATTATTATTATTATTATTATTATTATTATAAAAATAATTCATTATGCAATGTTTTAATAAGGAAAACCAACAGAAAACTCCAGCTAGGTCACATTCAAATTTTATTTCTTGTTTTACAAGTGTTCAATGCGGCCACCACCTGCAGCACGGGCAACATCAATGCGATAAGAAAATTCCGTCCAGACGCGTATCAGTATATCACGATCCACTGAGTTGATCGCTGATTAAGGTCATCGAGGTCAGTGGGTAGCGGTGGAACATAAACGCGATCTTTTACGTATCCTCACAAGAAAAAATCACACACGGTGTAGTCTGGGGTTATCGCAGGCCAAGCACAAAGAGCAAGAACTTAGTAAGTGCCTGGACGAAGCGTAGTCTGCAAGGTTTCAAATATAGCCGGCTTCTTAGCACACGCCTGAGAGTGCAATGAGAGATCGCAATCTCACGCCTACTTGATTTGAGAGACTTCGGTGGAATCCCCTCAAACGCAGCACGGATTTTCGCCACTTGTTCCCCCGAAATTCGGGGTCAACCTGGACTTTTTCCTTTACACAGACACCTACTCTCTTGAAAATGTTTAAACCACGATCGAATGTTCTTAGGAGAGGACAGATTAATGTCGAATTGTCTTCGAAAAGCACGCTGCATAGTGACAAGTGAATTTGCCTTCGCGAACTTGACAACGCTATTCCGGGAGTAAACAAACAACTGAACGTTGCCTAAGATACGACCGGACTACAGCGCCCATGAGCATCCATTCAAAACTTAGAAAACCCCTCTTTCAAATAGTCACTGACTATGCTTGAGAACTGACGCAATGCTTCATGAAATCAGTTCATTCTTTTTTAACACTATATATATATATATATATATATATATATATATATATATATATATATACAAATGGAAATAGAAGAGATTCATGAAATCTGTCTATATTTCTGAGATGAGGTATTATGTACAGTATTTACATTAGTCGGACTATTGTCCTCATCTTTGTCGCCATATTTGTCACAACGTTTCGGCCGTTGTACGCTCCGGCCTTCTTCAGGTGGTTGGAATTTCGAACCGAACCCTTTATTTAGATCACTGGGGTAGACTGTTCTAGTTCCACGAGCCATGTTTGATGGATGTCAGTTATCAGTTATCTCCTGGTAATTTTCCCTCTGAAAGTTCTCTACTGCCTGAACCGGGTATTGAACTCACACTCTTTGGGTCTGTCACTGGATCTAACCAACGCCTTTATCCACTGTGCCATGTGTCCTTGAGGACATCTAACGTCTCTGGGTCGCCACTTATGACTTTTGCTCGGTGTTGTAAGCAACGGACGATCCCTTTCTTTACGGTGTATGGATGGTGGGAGTTGAAATTGAGGTACTATCCGGTGAATGTCGGTTTACGGTATACGGATGTCTTGAACCCATGCTCTGTTCGAGATATTAGTACATCCAGGAATGGGAGTGTGTTGTTACTCTCTTTCTCCATTGTGAACTGTATCGATGGTCTTATTGAGTTCACATGGTCCAGTAGAACCTGGACATCTTCCTGGTGTGGCCAGAGTATGAAGGTGTCATCTACTTACCTTCACCATATAGTTGGCTTTAGAGATATGGATTCTAATGCCATTTCTTCAAAGTATTCCATGTATATATTCGCCATTGCTGGTGATAATGGCGAGCCCATTGCTAAGCCCTCATCCTGTCGATATATATGTGATCCCATTCCGAAGTGTGTTGTTTGTGTACAGAAAGTCAACATCTCCATTAGATTATCTATTGGAATACTGGTCCGTTCTTCTAGGGAAGAGTCAGAGGTCAATCTATCTCTGACTACCGAGAGTGCCTCCTCCGTGGGTACCTTGGTGAACAAACTCACCACGTCCAAGCTCACCATCTGGTTGGATAGGATGGGAGCATCTTTGATTATTTCCACGAAGATTCATGGAAGATTTAAGTTTAAAGATAGTAAAATCGACATTGCTAACCAGACGCTTCTCTGTGGCCGAAAGGTTAAGGCACATCACGCGAAATGACGGTTCCGTATAGGATACAGGTTCGATTCCTGTCGGAGAACAAAAATTTTCTATGAAAGTTTCTCGGACATTCAGGCCGGTAAATGTTATTTAATACTGTTTATTATAAAACAGAGCATTTGCTTAAATACTTGTATCTATAAAAAGAACGTTAAACATATCATAAATGTCTAAATAAATTGTCGGACTTTGTCCAATTCAAATATATATATATATATATATATATATATATATATATATATATATATATATATATACTGTTAAATATAACAGAAAACGATTGTCTATTATGCTTGATCATGAGCCGATTATCGTCGCATAGCAAAGTGATGGTGAATATTAATGTTGTAATGTCCATATAACCACACTGATGATGGATCATGTGAGCCGAAACGTTAGATCGAGAGACAGTATAAAAAAGAAGTATCCAAAAGGTGGACAGTTTTTTGTCTTTATTTTCTCCTGAAACTTAAGCCATTATACGAAGCTTAGAACGGCTCATAATCAAACATAATAGACATTCGTTGCTTTTTATATTTAAAAGTATGTTTGAATATATATATATATATATATATATATATGAAAGTGAACATAGAAGTCAACACTTAGAGGAGACAGTCTGTTTCATGTTAGATGCAATCGTCAGGCCACGAGTGCTGTTATTTTTCTCGGCTATTTATATATACGGGTCAGTGGTGCATTGTGGGTACTCTATTTTGGCGGTTATATATATATATATATTAATCATTCACCCCAAGCAAGACAGTAGTGCCACTATCTCAGTCTGTTCATATCTATCTATCTATCTATCTATCTATCTATCTATCTATCTATCGCAGTCTTTTCATATCTATCTCAGTCTGTTCATATCGATCTATCTATCTATCTAGCTATCTATCTGTCTGTCTGTCTGTCTGTCTGTCCGTTTCTCTACGGATACTCACAGGATGTCTTTCTAAATTTCCTTCCTACTTTTGTCTTTCCATCTTTTTTTCTTCCAAATCGTTTCGCATTTGATTAACCAAACAGTCTAACTTACTTTTCCAAATGCATTCTAATTGTCAGACCATCTTTCTAATTGTCGATCTCAATCTAAACTATCATTTTACTAAATTGCCTTTCCTCCACGCTTTTCCCGCCATTATTTGCTCGCTTTTGTCGATTTGAACAATCCTTTAATTACGGTCGCTGCAGTCATTAATGTTTGTCTCTACTAATCAGACTATCAATTCCTCGCTTGAGCGTTTCATTCAATGGTTGCAGCATCGGACAGTATACCGAGAGTCGTCAAAATTTAATCGAGATGTAAGAATAACGAACATTTCTAAATTTCTTCTAACTTATTTATTTCACTTGGACTATTGCGATTTGATAGAATCGATAAATTCTGGTGAGAAGCCCGACCAAATCCAAACGCTATATGTTCCATCTCTATAGATGCTTTTCAAATAAAAATTACCAAATTTATATGGAGGAAGAGTTGTGAGTAACTGAGATAGAGCGTTTGACATACAACGAGTGCGGATATAACAGGCAAGACTCGACTTTATCTCTCAATTTAAGGCTTCAGTGGGGTCTTCATAAAATGTGTCACTACCCGGCTTTATATATATATATATATATATATATATAAAGCCAGCTGTCGGAGTAGTGACACATTTTAAGAAGATCCCACTGAAGAGTTAAATCGGGATTTATATATATATATATATAGTCGGCCAAGCATAGAAATAAATACAATATGGGAACCAGTAATAAGGAGTGCCAGAGAACAGCAATGATAACAAAAAGTTGCAATATGAGATCTGGTAAAGAACATGCAATGATAACAGCAAAATTGCAATATGAGTACTGGTAAAAAATGGTTGCTGAAAAAATTAGGTTTATAATACTCAGAAATTCATACCCAGATGTCCTCAAGGACACATGGTACGGTGGATAAAGGCGTTGGTTAGATCCAGTAACAGACCCAAAAAGAGTGTGAGTTCAATACCCGGTTCAGACAGTGGAGAACTTTCAGAGGGAAAAATTACCAGGAGATAACTGATAACTGACATCCATCAAACATGGCTCGTGGAACTAGAACAGTCTACCCCAGTGATCGAAATAAAGGGTTCGGTTCGAAATTCCAACCACCTGAAGAAGGCCGGAGCGTACAACGGCCGAAACGTTGTGACAAATATGGCGACAAATATGGCGACAAAGATGAGGACAATAGTCCGAATAATGTAAATACTATATATATATATATATATATTGATAGATAGATAGATAGGTAAATATATATATATATATATATATATATATTATATTATATTAAAGAGAAAGAAAAGTAAGATATATAATCCCGTGTTATTATTAATTATTTTTACAAAACAATGCTCAGTGCAAATCTACAGAGCATAAATTATATATATATATATATATATATATATATATATATATATATATATATATATATATATATATATATATATATATATATATATATATATCATGGGTCATGTCAATATTTCACTGAGAAATCAATGGATCCGTGTTTGGTTGTGGGTGAAGGAAACCAAGCATACCCATTTTCTCATGCGTAAGAGTAACTTTGAGCTTTATTTATGGTCATGACCTGGAGATAGCTTATCTATGCTGGATGGGTGATTGGAGAAAGTATGTATGTAAATAGCCTAGGGTTGTTTGTAATCATAATCTCATGAATTTATATATATATATTTATATATATATATATATATGCATGTTTGATTGAATAAATTACAGACATTATGTCTGCTAAATTTTAAGTTTATTCGTGGGTATAAACGGATTTTATTAAAAATTAGCAAACATAATGTCTGTAATTTATTCAGTCAGACAGGCGTAAAAAAGAATTTGCTGCCGAAATACAATATATATATATATATATATATATATATATATATATATATATGCACCACTTGAGTGAAATTGCTCAACCACATGTCCGATTTCTATAAAAGTTCAGGGAATACATGCGTGTTCATAGAAGTTGAGCATCTGTTTATTTTATTGAGCCCTCAGTTGTCCTCTGGGAGAATTCACCAAACACACGCACACATGCACACACACTGACACACATACATTCACACACGCACATATATATATATATATATATATATATATATATATATATATATGTGTGTGTGTGGGGTGTGATTTACTTATTAATGAACTCATTTATATTTTATTTCGTTTAATTCTATATTTCAAGTAATGTGTGTTACTTTCTACTTCTGGGACTTTGTTTCGTCTTTTTGGTATGCAGGTAGAGTAGAAGGGATTTGTTTTCATGTATCTGCTTGGAAATTTGTTGTGGGTCAACTATATTTCTGTGTGAATCTCGTCTCAGAATGCATCTATTAACAACAATAATATCCAAGCAGCCCACCCCGAAGTATGAAGACGGTCATATAAAACAAATGATGCCAGCATTAACTTGAGACAACACGAAAATTAAATAGTAAAACATCCCTCGCCTATAAAGTTCAGATCATCTGTACTATTCAAGAAAGACAATCGCGATTGGTAGTTATAAACCATCAAACACCAAATGTGGAACGAAATTAATCGACTCCCGCCAATTACTAACGGATTATAATTCCACGTGTTGTTTAGTCTGCTCTTTAGTTAGGACGTACGTTACCCCCGGTCAGTACCTCGTAAATTATGGAATATTTTAAAATCATTTCACTCCAAGCAAGGCAATAAAGTCACTAAGACGCAAGGGGGTTACTGAATGTGAAAGAATATGAGAAAAATAAATTGTTATTACAGCGAGAGGACAATAAAAGTACTGTCATTAAGAAGAAACGATCGTAATTGCATTTACATTTTTGAAGATCAAAGTTGACTGGAAAACAAAAGGTTTGAAGTGTGATCCACAAGCGCGAAGTGTGAGAGAAGAAACTGTTAACATAGAACTTACGGTTGCATTTGCTTTGGTATATCGAAAAATGCGTATAATATTCTCTTATATACAACTTTGCATATCGTAAATTTTGTTTTCATCTTTGTTCGATGAAGAAAACTATTCGCTCCAAAGAGAGCAAAACTTGCATTCTTTTGTGTTCTCTTTGAAGTTCATAATTATTTCTATTTTTCAGTAATTTCACACAAAGGAAAGCAATAAAGCCACTACGACACAATGAGTTACGGAGTGTGAAATAACAAAGAAAGAAAGAAAGAAAGAAAGAAAGAAAGAAAGAAAGAAAGAAAGAACGAAAGAAAGAAAGAGATAGGATGTGATAACGATTTCATGCGTTTAACGTCTGCTTCTGTTTTTTAATCATTTTATTCCAAACAAGCCAATAATGCCCCTAAGACTCAATAGGTTACTGAGTGTGAAAGAATATGAGAAAAAGAAGATGATTATTAGGGAGAGGGGACAACAAAAGGAGAGGCATTAAGAAGACAGAAGGTAACGATCGATATTGCCTTTACAATTTTGATTCCAGTCAAAGTTGATTGTAAAGTAAGAGGACGGAAGTGAGTTCTACGAGAAATGGGGAGCCAGATTCGAGCTGAGGAAAAGTGAGATATATGGCAAAGAGATGTCACGGACAATGCAGAGAACTTAAATTCAGAAATGACATCATTACATTCGCCATTTAAAAAATTGTAAAAAAAAAAAAAACCACATATTTTACATGGATAAAGCCCTTTGTAAGGTGGGAGCTGTAATTATGAGAACAATTCTTTTGGGTATTTCTCTAAGGCATGGTCGCCCAGGAATCACTTGAATGAGTCTCTCGGAACTTTTTTCCAATCAAACCGTGGCCTCCAAACACAACCGGAATTATTGATATTTTCTTGTGTACATATTTTTGAGATTGCCACTTCAAGAATTTGTATTTTGATAGTTTGTTGAAGAACTTCAAATATACATTATTATTATTATTATTATTATTATTATTATTATTATTATTATTATTATTATTATTTCCTTGGATTTCTGTTGCATTTCTTCCGGGTCCCAACTAGAGACCTAAGATAAGAAATGGCTTCATGACATTTTTAAATGATTATTTCTGTAAAAACAAAAAAGAAAAAAAATATAGATAAAATCCTTCGTAATGGGTGAGAGGTACTTTTGTGTACATATTTTGTATTTCTTTAAGGCGTGGCATGCCAAGAATCCATTCATTGCGTCTCTCGTGAACTTTTCCAATCAGTCTTTCTCCAAAAACAACTGGAATTATTGATGTTTTCTTGTGCCACATTTTTGAGATTTTCACGTCAAGATCCTTGTATTCTGATTGTTTATTATTATTATTATTATTATTCTTTTGATGCTGTTATAACAAAAATCAAAGAAAATATTAATAATAATAATAATAATAATAATAATAATAATAATAATAATAATAATAATAATAATAATAATATTGAAATTGAAATAGAAAAATTATGGCATCTTAAAAATGATATTTTCCTGTAATATTTGGAGCCCTATTTTGAAGCAAGTTACAGGCAAGCATATTAACAAAATAGGTGGTGCCCCCTATTCATAAGAGGTTCAAGAAATTGCTTTTTGCGGTGCAGAGGTCTATGATTTGGATCATTTTCGTTTATGATCGATTTCATCACGATTCTTATTGCTCAAAGTAAAGTTATAAAAATTATAAAAAGTAGTGTTATAAAAACGTCGTAAAATTCCAGTAAGATATCTTTAATTATTTCTTAGATATAACGCTTTAAAGCTTAATCTAAAAATTGGACATTTTTTCTGTTACACGATTCGTAAAATTTTGCTATAACGCCCGATATATATATGAAAATATATACGAGACATAACTTCATATGACAAACAAACAATAGAAAAAAATGTTTTTCTATCTATCTATCTATCTATCTATCTATCTATCTATCTATCTATTTTTCTATCTCTATCTCTCAATCTCTCTCTCTCTCTCTCTCTCTCTCTCTCTCTCTATATATATATATATATATATATAAATATATACACACACACACATATATATATATCTAGAGAGAGAGAGAGATAGATAGATTGATAGATAGATAGATAGATAGATAGACAGAAAGAAAAGCATTTTTCCCTATTTGTTTGTCATATGAAGCTATATTTTACCGGATGACTTTTGAACTTTGGAATAGTCTCTCCGTAACACATTTTATCTCAGAGAATAGTGTTTCACCTGCCCCTCTATTCGTTCTCTCTGCTTTTTTTTTCCTTACTCATTTGATATTTTCTTGTATATCTCTCTCTTCAGCTAGTCAAGTCAGTCATTACCCTTTCTTCCTCTATTCTATTTCTTTCTAATTCTTCCTTCCAGTCTTTCTGGTTCCCTCTTTTCATTTCCTTTGTTCGTTCGTCTTTCAATACATTTACTATCGACGTCTCTTTGGACTCGTCACACCTTCATTAATCCGAACAGAAACAGTAGACTTCAAGCGCTCACATCAAACTAGACGTCTGTCTGCCTCACCTTCTCCCGTTCCAATAAAAGTGGGATGCCTGGATCGGCATCAGTGGCAGAATGAAACCGTGATTGGTTACGTTTGCAGAAGACCAAACAGAATGGCCGATCAACTGACAAACGCACCGTTGATGACGGTTTGTCTAAAGTTGGGAGACAATATGGAACATCGATCGGTCAGCTTCATGGCGGTTGGGAATGAAATGTCGTGGGGGCAGAGAAAGGGACTTCGTCATTTTATGAAGTTAATAGCACCTCCAGAAGAGCGCAATATCCATTAGCATGTCGCCCAACTTTCAGTGTGGAACTAGATGCAATTTAGAAAATGGCGGACCTGACATTCAATTAATGTTTAGCGCGATTTGAGACATGTAACCACTGAACCAAATGCAGTTGGACAATGCTTTGTCAGTGCCTTTGGTTGAATTAGTAATACTATTATTGCCACAGTTATTATTATTAAGTTCTAAGTAGTAATATGCGAGCTGTATCAGTCAAAGCTAACACACCCAAGTAAAAACTTACTAATTTCTTGTAGAATTCTTAGTTGCTTGAGATCGTGGATTTTCAAATTCATGCTGACGTGACTGAGGGGAGCCAAAACTCTGCTCCATGGACTAGTGGAATTTTTTTTTGTTTTCTTCCATGTTGGTTTAATCATTCCACCCCAGTCAATCGAATAAAGCTACGTTTTTTTTTACATTGATGTTCATCCTGTAAAGGATTACAGAGTAAGTGGAACAATTTGTTCGAATATGTGAAGAACATGACGCTTAACCTAGGGATCGGGGAAGCATCCTCTTGGGAGGTGATTTCACAAAACAGTGCTTATTTGAATGGGACTGCTCGACTGAATCTTGCATTTCACCAATGGTTTACGAAAGGAATGAGAATGATTCAATACAAAACGGGTGGCATAGTGGATCATGACCATAAAAAGGCGAGCACAAGTGGAACTACCGAATATATTTTCCTCTGAACACTTCACAGACTTCGCGGACGTTTTTAGCTAACATGAAATTGAGAAATATTATATTTAATCCATGGCTAAATTTGCAGCTAAGAAAGTTGGTTGACAATGTTAGACAAACTCACCATAATCTTTCTTAATTATTTATGTCTACGATTCGTCCTTGCTTTGAATATCGCTACGACATATGGTCTGATGCTCTTCCTATACATACATACATACATACATACATACATACATATATATATATATATATATATATATATATATATATATATATATATATATATATATATATATATATATATGTATATATATATGTGTGTGTGTGTGTAAAGACTTGGGTATTTTAAATCTTTATAAATATTCCAATAGTTAAACAAAAATATTTTTGTTAGATATAGTTAAAAAAAAATTCTTAAACGACATCTAAAATATTACTACAGTTAGATTTACGTTAGAAATATTCAAACACAGTTGCATTCCATATCACGTGACGTCCGCGTCTCGCGACGGACGCTACTTAATGTAAACAAACTTCTGAAAACAGCTATTTCTGATGAAAGATCGAGGCCGATCTGAAATATCAAATATATATATATAAAAAAATATATAAATAAATACTTTCACAAAAAAATCATTCAATTTTTTTTAATTTTTAACTTTTCAGTTGTTTTTTCTATATTATATACATATTAAGAAAGTATACGTGGCTTCTCATTATGCTATATATATATATATATATATATATATATATATATATATATATGATGAATTTATTTGAAATATATTTCATCATATATATATATATATATATATGATGAATTTATTTGAAATATATTTCATATGAAATATATTTCATAATGAAATCCAAAGAACCTGCAACGTCATTAGTCCTGACCTGGCATATCGGCCATAGTCCCTTTCCCACCGCTGTAACGTAACTTTTGTGCTTTTTCTATAAACACTTTCATGGTAATTGTTCTGATGAACATTCCTCTATGGTACCTAGACTTTATGAATTTGTTGTGGTAGGTTCCACCTAATTTCCATAGTGGAGTACCGACGATACAAATATGGTTGGTACCGGGAAGACAGGTAGGCGAATCAAGAGATTCAACTAGAGACTCTGCCCGACTGCGACTTAGTCAACACATTCTCCAGGAACGGTCTTCCCAGGAATATATAAAAGACTATATGTAAATATTGTGTACACTTTCTTGTTTCAATACATTTTGTTCTAAGTACATTTTGTGTTGCATTATTATTCCATGCATTAGTCAAGTTTCAACAGAATTTAAGCACTCTGCTATATTAGCGGCACAATCTCATCATTTTACAGTTGAAAGGCTAGATGTAACCGTAAGTTCTATGCTGACAATTTCTTCTGTCACAATTCTCGCTTGTGTAAGGCTCATCCAGCTTCTTGCTTCCCAGTCAACTTTGATCTTTAATTGGAATTCAATATCAATCTTTATTTACTGCCATTCTGATTACTCTTCTATGTTTTTTTTTGGCTCCTTAGTAATGTTTCTGTTTTCTAATTCAGTAACTCCATCTGTCTTAAAGGCTTTATGCTTTCCTTGGGGTGAATTCGATTAAGAAAAATGAATCTAGCGAAACAAGCTTTCTAATAATTACACCGTGTGGGAGTATTCAATGATTTTCTAAGTGTAGCTTAGATGCGGCACAGGACCGAAAGTGGGAAGCACCCAATGAGGATCGAACTCTCTACTCAGTCGTAACTGAACTATCGAGACAAGCCTGCTTAACATCACACCACGGCGAAGTGCGCAATCGTATAGAAATGTATAAGATAAAAACAAACACAATATAAAAATGAATTATTGATTCAATTAAAAAAATTGGCAATATTTGCGGAATTAATTTTGTCACATGTATATGATGATGTGGCTGTAATTACAAAATAAATGTTAATCACATTTGTAGCAGGTAATAATGCTGCTTATTTGCCATGAAACATCTACTTGATAGAAAATAACACTCACATGCACGCATGCACACACACACACACACACACACACACACACACACACACGTATATATCAAATATGTAGTGCAGTTCAATTTATATTACATTACACTGAATCATTCATACAAAAAGTAAATTAGTAAAGTCAATGATATAAAATAGCGAAATCCCTTTGCTAACAAAATTTTAAAGATGCATTAACCTACCAATCACTTGATGAATGTTATGATCCTTGTTTTTTTCTCAAAATTATAAGCTGTATAAGGTCTTTCTTAAATACATAAGTACTTTCAACTGTACATTCAGTCATCCTAAGGCATGGAAATTTTTCGTTTTTCGTAAAATTCAGGTAGCATTAAAGATGAAAAAATATAATGCGAATCGAAATGTTTTTTTAATGTATTATTGTTAACGGATACTAACTTTTGAAGCGTACAGTGGCCACGCTAAGATTGATATTTTTGGGAAAAAAGTCTGTATCCGTTATCAATAGCACATTTTTAAAAAACATTTCGATTCGCATTATATTTTTTCGTCTCTGATGCTACCTGAATTTTACCAAAAACAAAATAATTTCTATGCCTGAAGATAACCGAATATACAGTCGAAAGCTCTATCGTATTTAAGAAAGACCTTATACAGCTTATAATTTAAAAAAAAAACGAGGATCATAACAATATATATATATATATATATATATATATATATATATATATATATATATATATATATATATATATATAATAAAAGAAATATTATATACACAACAAATGATTTTAAGAAAAAAAACACTAGCGGCCATTTTCTAAGTTAAGTTTCTGTATTTGTTTGTGTTTCTACAATTGGAAGAAACCAATATGGCACGTCGTTCCGTCTTGTTGAAGTGTTCAATGTCCATCACCAAAATTTACATTGCACCACGGGTTGATCGAACCTTCCAAGATGTCTTCTATCTGCATCTCTTTGTTGATCTTTTATCCTTTGGGGCATGAAAAAATAGGAAACTTTCCTCTGTCTGAAATGGCTTCCCAAATCATATCTGATGCCAATTTCTATGTTCTGGGGCATTTTACTGGAGTGACAGGAACTGACTGGCGACTTGTTGAATGAACGAAATTATTTTGATGATTAAAAGTCTCTTCAACAGCGAACACTTTTTTTTATCAGTGAAGATGATGTTTTGTAGCGTGACATCACGAATCCGTTTCAGCAAATGTTTACATCTTTCGAAAACTCTTTTTCATAATGACTGCTGAAAGAAGGTGTCTCTTGGTTACCTTGTAGGAACGACACCTCTAGATCATTTAAAAAAGGTCAGGGAGGAGTGTGAACCGGACGATTGTCAAACCTATCTACTCCTAGGCAGTAAAGATGTTGTTTTGGAGCATGTCGTCACGAATTCGTTTCAACAATTTTTTATTTCTTTGAAGCCTCTTTTTCATAATAGATGCTCAAAGAAGCTGAACCTTGCTCACCTTGTAGGAACGACACGCCTAGATCATTCCAAGATAGCCTCCTTGTGCTCCTCTTCGATGTTCCTGCCTACTTAGCCGATTATTCACACACATGTTTAACGAGCTTTGGCATTTTGTGCGTGCGAGGACGTCCTGGTCTCGGTCTATCTTTGATGGAGGAAGTCTCAGTGGATCGATCAATTGTCTTTTTGATAAACATTCTATTCATTACAAGTTGTTTTCAAGCTTTAACTATCTCAGGTAGAATCGGTCCATTTTCATGTTGCTCAATTATATACTATTTGTTAATGTCTATCGACATTGTTCATAGTAAATGATAAAACACTTAATACATCGTATACATTGTTGTGCAATAAACAACAAAGATTTACACGTAGAAATCATTTAAAATTTTGCAACAGCATCTATACAGCACCATTTATTAACACTTATTCTTTTATAAAATATTGTTGAAAAAAAAACCGATAGTAGCCGCTACATGACTCATGTAGCATTTAAGCTAGCTCCTGTGGAGGACTCTTGATTGAGCCTTCATCCCAATATGTAGGGGGGTATAAATGCGATAGGCAGCAATAAACTACAGAAGAACTCAAAATTGATCGCTGCATTTAAGTCTTGTACTAATATGCAAGCTTAACTTTGAAAAGTTCAACAATAATTCTTCTTTAATTTAAAGCCAAGTTGATGTACGTAGGTCCTTACTTTCCGTACAAAGAATTATTTTTATTTCACGGGTGAGTTTCGCTGGATTTCGCAACTAAGTTCGATTATTCTGAAATTTATTTTCAAGTTATAATAATTATTATCGTCAAAAAACATTTGTCGCAAAAAATCACGTAAAAATTGCCGAAAACAGTCGCAATAATGAAGACTTGAGTATCCAAAGTTTCAGGATTTTTTGAGTTGATACACTGTCAGACATTTAAATCTATAACAGTCTGGGAACCAGAGAAAGCAACTCGTCGGAACAGTTGCCGTGAAAATATTATAGAAGCGGCACGTCTGTGAGAAAGCGATTCTTGCCAGATCAGGACCTATCACATTGCATATCCGTCTCTGGATTTTGTCGAGGACCTCGAGACTTAAAGTGGGGGCAGAAAACCGTATATGACAGCAATATTCCATACAAGGACGGATGGTTGATTTATAGATTTGAAGGGTGGACTCGGACGAGAAAAACTTTCTGGCGCGACACAGAGAATTTCCCTTGCGGTAGATGAAGCTATTGAGTCTATGTACTTGTTCCGCCTCACATCAGAGGACAGCGTGAGACCAATCAGGCGCGTCGAGACGCTCTCGTGAAGTTGGATATCAGCGATTTTGATGGGAGGCAGGGAAGATTCTCTGTGGTGGGCAAATGAGACCAGTTTCGTTTTGGAGGCATCGAATTTTACAAACGATTTCCTGCTCCAGTCAACCACAGATTGGAAGCCCTTTTCGAAACCGGCGGCCAGGTTATTTTTGTCAACGATACCAGATTTACTATCGAGGCAGGAGTAAATAGTAGTGTTGCCCGCGTAGATGCCTACTTGGTCACTGTTGACACCGGGAAAGTCGTTAATGAAGATCAGGAACAGTGTAGGACCCAAGTAGAGCCTTGGGGGACAACGGCGTTCGTGATAAAGGAGCTGGAGGAGAACCCATTTACGATGACCTTCATTTCACGTTTTGACAGGAATGACTGTATTAAGTCAAATAATCGTCCTGTAATTCCGTATCCCTGAAGCTTTCGAAGAAGGCCAGCATGCCAAACCCTATCAAACGCTTTAGAGATATCTAGAGCCACGGCTTGAGCTTCTCCGTTATTGTGAAGTGTTTGATATACAAATTCAGTTATGGCCGTGAGCACATCAGCAGTAGATCGGGCAAGGCGGAAACCACATTGCTTGTCGGAGAGCAGATTATGGGAAGAAAGATGCTTACTCACTTCGGCATTAATTAAAGCCTCAATGACTTTACCAAAGAGTGGGAAAAGACGGATAGGACGATAGTTAGATGGGTCAGAAGCGTCTCCAGAGATCTTAAAGACAGGCACAACACATGAGGACCTCCAACAGGCTGGAAAGTAAGAGTCAGCGAAGCAGTAGTTGTATAGTTTGAAGAGGACAGGAGCCATTTAAGTGGCACATTTCTTCAGGACAATGGCCGGTATCCCGTCCCCACACATGTCTTACGGGATGGTAATTTAAAGGTGATGTCCGATAACATCATTGGGGTTATGTGAATCTCACTCAGTAGGGCCTCAGTTCCAAAGGCCGGTGGGGATCGGGTTTGGGTACACCAGATGAGTCGAGCGTTGAATTGGATGAGAAACATTCAGCCTTGTCAGCTGAGGAAGTTAGGACCGCAGATTGTTTGAATAATGGAGGTTTTGGTGGTTTGATGTTGTTCAGCACGCTCTTGCAGAACCGCCAAAAATTTTTAGAACAAAACTTGTGAAAAGCAATACATTGTTTTCTTCTTTCGGCAAAAAGTAAATTGCTTCATTGAGGAAACGTTTACACTCATTACGGGCAGTGACAAAAAGATTTCTGTTGCAATCAGATATGTCGTTACAGTACAGATGGAAGTAGTGATTTCTGTGGGCAATAGCAGCTGAGCAAGCAGTTGAAAACCAAAGGGAGGAACGCGATTTCATTTTATATTTTCTTGCGGGTAATATGTATGTATGTATGTATATGTATATGTATATGTATGTTTTTGTATATATATATATATATATATATATGTAAGTAAATACTGAAGTCAAGACCCAGCGGTGAGAGTCTGTTTCTTGCTTATACAGAATTGGAAGGCCTTATGATTGCGTATAAGCACGAAAGAGACTATCGCCGCTGGATGTTGTCTTCGTGTACACTTCATTCTCTCTCTTTCTCTCTCACTCTCTCTCTTTATATATATATATATATATATATATATATATATATATATTTGTGTGTGTGTGTGTGTGTGTGTCTGAGCGCGTGCATGTGTGTGTGTTGAAGTGGTTGAGAAAACTAGTATCGTTGGTGTAATTTATTTAAGTGTTGATGTTTCCTTACTTCATGTGAGCATTTTAAAAATACAAATGAGAACTTTACGGAAAATGCTTACGCAATATATAATTCTGTGAGAGCTCACTAATACATTTAGACAGTGGTATGGCTTCCAAGCGCTTTGCAAGTGTGCCGCACGCTGGGATCGAACCCTCCAGGCCGATCTAGAAATCCCCTACTTAAAAAATCGATCATAATGAGCACACAGGCCTCAAAATATGAATGTCCTAATGACTAGACCACGCACGCATGTACGCGCACACACACACACACGCACACACACACACACACACACGCACACACACACACACACACATATATATATATATATATATATATATATTAAATTATGTCAATTTTTAGGGGACATTTTATATATATATATATATATATATATATATATATATATATATATATATATATATATATATATATATATATATATATAGGGTGTACCCTAAGAATTGACATTATTTAAAATGTGAATATCTGTGTAACTATATGTCCCAGGCAAACGAACTGAATAAGCTTCATTTTGAATAATACACGATTTATTATTTATAAGTTCGAATAAAGCGGTGTAGATTTTATAAGCGATTCAACAAAGATTTACAAATGTTCAATATGTTCAACACCTGTGACACTGCACATATCAATTCGGTTGTGCAGCTCCTGCCAAATACGCAGTAGCACGTCTTGCGTAACATTCGCCAGCGCCCCAGAGATTCTCTGCTTAAGTTCCTCTAGGCTTATAGGAAGAGGAGGATATACACCTGTCAAATCATAAGTTATCAAGTCAGTTGAGCATGGTGGCCATTCAACAGCACATTGCCATTATCAATGGCACGCCCGAACCATCTTCCTGGGAGATTCTCACTGAGATATGTCGGCACAGTAAACTTAGTTAGTTCTTACACATTTTGTTAAAATTTGAGATCATTTGACCCAAAATTGACTGTTATTAGTCTGCAAAATTATGCCAATTTTGGGGGACACCATATATATATATATATATATATATATATATATATATATATATATATTATATATATACATATATATATATATATTTAAAATTAGAAAACAGACAATCTTTAGAGTCAATTGATTATACTTTATTTCCCCAGGAAGGTGGTTTTTTCCTGGTTCTTCAGATCACATTTACAAGCATTAAAAAATGGTTTTACATTTACGTATTATTTTTATACAATATTGAGGGGTAGTTTTAAGTTGATAGAGAGAGGCGGAGGAGGAGAACAACAGATATGATCGAAATTAGAGAAGAAAGAGAAAGATAGGAATAATTTTAAATCTATTTTTATTAAAATACTTAAGAGTAAGGAAGGCAGAGGGTAAGGACCAGACATTGACCTATTTAAAAAGTCATCTCACAGGAAACGAGACAAAGAAGAAAGATATAAGAAAGAAAATGTGGAAGCAGGGATGGGAAGAAAAAGGTGGGGAAAGAAGAAACGGAAGAATCAATTAACATATATGGGCATATTGCAGTTAATTTTAAAAAACACAGATTGATATATTTTGCAGTTAACGTTTGGCTAATTTAATATATATATATATATATATATATATATATATATATATATATATATATATATATATATATATGCATGCCGACGCACATGAACAATACATTTATATCTGATAAAAGTACGCTATGGGTTAAAGTGCTCAATATAAGAGATAGACCATATGCAAATATAAAAGGTGAAACCGACGTCAACATAGAATAGTGACAGTCTGTTTTAAGTTTAAACGCAAACTTCTGCTCATCAAGATTGAAGATTGCTTTCATGCATGCAATAGACTATCGTCATTCTGTATTGGCATTAGTGTCCACACTTCAAATATATATATATATATATATATATATATATATATATATATATATATATATATTCTTTCATTTTGTTGACATGCTTTTTTTTGCAATATTTCCAGTAAATGTTTGTTAAAATCGTGATAAAATTTGTTGTTTTTTTCAAAAAATGTTTGTTTGTTTTTATATATATGTTTTGTTTTCCCTTTTGCCTCTTTGCGTAGTTTAAATGTTTGTTTGTTTGTTTAATTTGCGTAAACTATCTTTTTTTTACTTTCTAGCGATAAATAATTTCAATAATTATTTTCCCGCAAATCCATTAGTAACTAAATATCAACATAATATATATATATATATATATATATATATATATATATATATATATATATATATATATATATATATAATTAGGAGCAAATATGGATCAAGTATGGATTAAAATAAATTATAGGATAATGAAAAAAAAATAGGAGAAGTTTATACATTGAACATGTTTTGCTTTTAATGCAGATACCAGTATTTATAAAATAAAAAGCCTGCAATGCCAGAAGAGATATATAGGCGAAACTTCAAGAAATCTAAAAGCTCACATCTACGCGCATAAGAGAGACCTACGCTGGACTAACCTTTTGAAATCGGTCGTAACATATCTTCGAGTTAATAAATACCACACTACGAAAACAATTTATTACGTAGAAAATACTTAGAAGGATTACTGATAACTATTTACCCATCATTAAACACACACCAAAGACACTTTATTAATTAACCAACTTTTATAAAATTCATACTTAAAGAATCTAAGATGATTCAACCAACAACTAGAACTTTTTCGAGAAGTTTTTCATTCCTGCACAAGATTTACCGAAACCAACATACGAAAACTCCCAAACGGAATTAAAAATACACACTAGACGCAAATTCTACTAATTCCTGGATAGACCAACTAGAATTTGTGATACACAAATATGCAATAATTGTATACACTAACGCTACCTGACAAGACAAATACATATGAGGTCCACTTAACCAATGAAAAACAAGCATCATAAAAATAAAAAAAATGACATAATTTTCTTTTCTTTTCCATAAAGCGAAACATGTTAAATCTATAAACGTTTCCTATTTGTTCCTTCTCCTATATACGCTAATATATGTTAATCAATGCCTCACGTACATATTTAGAGGTTGTCACCTTTGCAAAGATCGTAGATAAACAGAAGAAAATAAAACTAAATAATAAAATAAATAGTAATTTTTAGCTTAGAAGACACCATTTTCTTCTCAAACATTAACCATAAATATTATCCTGTGTCCAAAAGAATAAAAATCGGGCTTGGGGTTAAATAAGCTCAGAGGCCGTCAGACATGTGCCATGCGTGATACACGTCAGTCATGTATCTTTCGATACATAACTGACGGGGCAGATTTTTTCCCGTAGTAGTTTGACATTTCTTTCTGCGGCAGACCAGTTGCTATCCAAGGCTATAGAACCGGGTCTACCCTGCTATTTACCCATAGCTGGGGGGATAATATATATATATATATATATATATATATATGATCGCCATGAATAGACAACATAGGTTTTTATTACCACTCATGATAACGATTAAAAGGGGAAAAAAATGAAAATCGACCTAGCCAAACGGTTTCAATCCTCGTTCAACAGAGTTAAATAGAGGTTAAATATATAATTATCAATAAAAAAGATGGACAATGTGTAGGGAAAAAAATTCTTAAATGAAAATTAATTGGAGGCCCAGAATAAAATCCTTCTGTTTACATAATGAAGTTCTCAATGATGAAGTATATATGGCCTGCAATATTTTCAAGTGGTAACTTGACTTGAACTTACTAATGACGGCCGTCCTGGGTATAACGATAAACAACATACGCATCCTGGGTAAGACGATAAACTACGTCCAGCAGCAAGGCCTCTGATCAGGAGGTTTTAAGGAACATGGAACCACCTCTTAATTGCTGATGTTCCCAGGTTCACCCCGACCCGGGGTGGTAACACCCGTTAAGGTCCCAGGTATGTGCAAATAGTTAACCCCTAAACTGGGCAAAAACACTATGAAAGTGTGAAAATAGGTTTTAATACCAGAAATACTGTGTAAAAAATTATTACCAGCAATAAATTTTTGAAGAAAAAAAAACTCTTACCAGCAATACATTTTTGAAAAAATATTACCAGCAATGTTTTTAAAAAATATATATTACCAGCAATAGAGTTTTGAAAAAAAATATCACTAGCAATACATTTTTTGAAAAAAAAATATTACCAGCAATACTTTAAAAAAAAAATTATTACCAGATTTTGAAGGAAAAATATTACCAGAAATAGATTTTTGACAAAACAAAATATTACCAGCAATAAAAATTTTGTCGGTATTAAATAACGCATTGAAGTTGATATGCCGTAAAACAAACGAATCGAAACCAAACTAAGGACAAAAAAACGATTCCACACTGAAATCAGTGTCACAGTTACCATTATTTATCAAGTGATCCGAGATGGAAGACCCGGATATTTTGGTCAAAATGTCCGACGGAGAATACTTAAGGTTTTCGGATTTTTGTTGGTACATTCTCTTTTATTCTGATATCCAGTGTTTGAGTCGTTCTTTCTATGTAGTGTGAAGCACAACTACATTTAAATGAATAAATCAAATTATGAACGTCCTTCCGAGGTTCGTCATTAAATTTTGTACTACCAATAAAATGTTAATAAAAAGTCCCCATTTAGAAAAAAATGCAATGCTTGAAACAGCCTGCTAATGAGTAGATAAAACTTAATTAAATCTACTCAATGATTAAATAAAACAAAATTTAAATTCCATTTTTTATGTGTGTAAATTATACCTCTACTGTGTTGGTACCAGAACCCAGTGTGCGATATTATACCTGTATGCATATATATTTTCTACTACTCCAAAAGTTATTTTTGGATACCCATATTTGAGTAGACGTCCCGTAGACTTTAGCTGTTTTGCTTCTACCGAGCTTCACATCTGAGAGATTTAATAAAAGGAAAGTACTCATTGGAAAGATCCCTTTTAGGAAAACCGCCGTTTAAAGCCACTGTGCCTTAAACCGCTCGGCCACGGAGACTGTCATAGGCCTAAGTAGTTATATTATCCTTTTGAATAACCCACATCCTCTCGCAAATTTATGTGAATATATTAAAAGAAAAAAAAACGATATAGCTTTTCTTTTCTTTTTTAATTGTATGGCCTACATTTCCATTAACTGTTGCTCAGTTATCCTGAAATGATTAGGTAGGAATCCAGCTCTTCCCTCAATTACGAGACACGTATCACTAATTGTAATTAGTAAGACACGTATGACTAATTGTCTCAAAAAAATTCTCACAATCTAAAAATACATTATGTCTATAAATAACCTGCAAGGGGTGATAAACCGTAGAAAACGAATCAATCAAATACTGATTAGCTATGGAGGCATGTCTTTCCGATTTATTTATATTCTCTGGAATATAAATGCATAGAAGCTAATGTGCTTAACAGGTGAAGGATCAGTTTATATATTGATTGTAATATATCATTGATCACCCATTTTATATCCTTATTATAAATTCTTATTTGTTTATCAGATTCTGATTAAGTGTGAATCCACACCTTCTCCTCTCCCCAGTTATGGGTTAATTAGTAAAACCTTTGTAAAGATAAGGCATGGCAGTGGGGGTCAGTTACTTTCTGGTACAACGAACCAACCATAATGTTTCAGAGAAAGGGGCCATTCCTTTCCATAAAAGTATCTTAATGGACGCAGTGTAATATTTGGTTATGTTTGGGATAAAATCAATGGCGTCGTGTGGTCCGAAATATAAACATTTTTTTTAAAGTTAGGGAGAAATAGATAGTGATTCTGTTTTGTTTTTTTTTTTTTTTTTTTTTAAATTGAAATACAGTTCGACCTCTGGTCCGGCACTTTTTCAATCAGCCGCTATTAGTTTTCTTGTGCGCCTATGAGGTCATCGCCACACGCAGTTTACAACTTTCCTCAGCAGTCGCCAGCAGGAGAATATTTTGATGAGTCTTGCTCATTTATTATACATAGCTACATATTTACCTAATCAGGATGCTATCAAGTGAGCAAGGAATGCTGCCGGAGGTAAGAAGCATAAGTATAAATCTTTATCAATGCTTCAGAATGTGAAGTTACAGAAGAAATTAGAGAAAGACATCACTGCAAAGACTTTTTGTGCATACTATGTTATTGGATCGTCCGCTGTGTATGATTTAAAGAAACAAAAAAGGTAGATTTTTAAATTGTAAAGCAAGAAATATTGATGTATCGGAAAAAATTGAAAGGTTTCATAAGTTCAGAATTAGAATTATAACAACAATATGTATGAAGAATGAGTTGACAGACTATATAGAGTTTTTTTTTAGAGTTCTGTTATCCGGCATTTCTGTAGTCCGGCATTAACCTGGTTCTAAGAGTACCGGATTAACGAGGTCGCACTGTATATATCAGGAATTAAACTACACAGAAGGTAAGATGATAACTTCCTCAAAAATCAGTAAAATTGAACATTAAGGTGAGTTTTGTTTCTATTAAGACGTTGTCAAATATGAATGTAGACTAATCTATATTAAAGCTATGTATTAGCAAAATCGAATAGATTTAAGGAGTTTGTCCTCTTACAAAAACCTTTAGTTTTCATGATTATATCTCTGTTGTACAGGAGGCCGGCCGGCCCCAATGATGACGACAACATCCCAATCAATATCGATGACCTTGACGACGATGACGACGACCTTGACGATTCCCATCATCACCATCACCATCACCAAACCTCTACCACCACCACAACTACCACCACCACCACTACCACCTCCTCCTCTTCAAACACCACCACTATCAACAATAACAACAACAACAACAACAACGAACTCAATCATCATATCAACCACCACCGCCCTATTACCAACAGCACTATCACCACCACCACGGCCAACAGTAACAGCAGCCTCCTCCTTCATCATCATATCTCCCATCGCCACCACCATCTACACAACAGCAGCAGTAATAACAACAACAGCAGTGGCGGTGTTGTTGTCGGAGGAGGGCGTCGTCATGTTAACCATTTGTTGCAGAATCCTTTACGACAGTACGAGGAACATTACCATCCGAACGATCGTGTGACGGATGAAGACGATTATTTGGAGGTTGATGATGTAGATGACGCGAGGCGTCCGACACCACCGACACCCCTAACATTGTTTTGCGCACCGGATAAACACAAGTTTTGAAAGGAAAAAAGTATCTCGCAATACATACTTACAGAAATACACACACAGACACAACTATACATATATATATATATATATATATATATATATATATATATATATATATATATATATATATATATATATATATATATATATATATATGAGGGATGCAAAAAAAACACCCGATACATTAAAAAAGGTTCAATATTGACAGAATTTAGTTTAATCATACTAAAAAAAAAAATGATATTGAAAAACGACTGAACGCAAAATTCTTTTTTTTTTTTTTTTTAAATCACTTCACTCGAAGCAAGGCAATAAATGCCACCAGCAAGCAAAGAGTGAATGTGAGTGAAAGAATCAGGATGGACAATATTACAAAAATCAGAACTCTTTGTATGAACGTCTGTCAAATTGTTTCTGTTAAAATAACCACCTTAAATGTATCGTCTAATTTTTTGCACTAAATGCATATATATATATATATATATATATATATATATATATATATATATATATATATATATATATAATTAAAAACAGAACCATGATTTATATCAAAGATATAACATCAGTGTGAACGGATATGTCTAAAACAACCGATATGATGGACAAATTGGAGTTTCTCCACCAAACGGAAGTGAATTCGATTGATAAACAAGGGCTACTAATTTGATATCATCCATCTGTACAAAAAAAATCAAGTCTAAGTATATGGTACACTAAGCATCAGAATAATAATCCTACAAGACAATCCGAAAACAATCGCCTTGATATCTTATACCGAATTGCAACAACAATTTTTCCTTTCAATGAAAGTCACACAAAAATCAACGTTGTTATCAGTTCCCGGGGAAACTCAATGCAACTATTATTAACTGTGATAGGTTAAATGCGAGTGAAATAAACAACCAGATCAAAGCAATATTTCTAAGAAAGGCTGATAAATCCAAAAGCCTTAACTTAGTCATGAAAATGTTACATGTGCCGATACTCGGCTGAAGAATTAATACCTCATCTAAAATCGAAAAAGTATTGATATTTCAATATAAGAGCTACTCCTTGAGAAAGATATATACCAGTCTTATTTTTAAGGAGATCAGAATGACATTTCCCATTCGGAAGAACATAGCAGTGGACTTGCTATAAATGCAATCAGAATGAGGATATATGACAATTCAAATCGAAAATAAAAGACATTTAAAGCCTAATGAACTTATATTATTATATTCAGTAAGTGTTACGAAATATGAAAACTCAAAGACTCTTTGTTTTCGCTTAATATCTGTAAATATCTTTTCCAGAAAATTGGACATGTGATTTGACTAAATCTTGAGCAATTAATAAATGCATTACATTTGATATTATTTTCTTTTAATAGAGTTGCAAGAGAAAAGTGATAATTATTCGTTTAGGCTGAAAAAGAATTTGTCGATCAAATCTATTAAGGACAGATAAAGATTTGTTTTTCTTTTTCATTCTTCAATGTCGGGACTAATTTTTTAATTGCTACCCAGCAAAAAGAGACATGGGCTTAAAAACTTAAACAAAAATGTCTATTTTCAATTTTTTAATCAAATAACTGTATAAAACAAAACAAAAAAAAAGAAAAATATTTGAAAAAAATCACTACAGAGTTGTAGTTTGCATGAATAACTATCGAAGCTATTCCTTCATTAGTGAGTTTGTTCCACACTGGGTGTCCAATATGTGTGGCTTTGTGTCGTATTAACCTAGGCTTAATTAATACCAACTTGTAAGTAGTCTTTAAAATCATTTCTACTGGTGTGATATAAATCCTCATAAGATGATCCATATATACGTGACATGGAGTTTTACGAAGATGGCCTTGCTAAATCTCAAAGACGCCTCGCTCTGGAGCAGCTGTTCGTAAGATTGTCTCAGAAACAATTGCGATTGTTGTGAGGTCGACCCTCTCTAGATGTCGTACAATTGTTTCAATGATCTTTTGAGCAAACTTGCTTTGATCCGAATGCTGCTTATTTACAATGAACAAACCGTATACAAATAAAAGTTCATTTCGAAACTTAAAGATAACGAACTCTTTCAACATTCTGAGTTGATTATTTGTCTTGTAAGAACAATGGGCACACTTAAAATTTCTATCTATATTCCAGATTGGTGAGCTTTGTTAATATAGGGAAATTGACAAAACGGTCATTACTATATTTGCCAATAAAGCATTTAAAATTGTTGAAGTCTATAACATTTTTCAAGATTATTTGTACGGCGAATACAAAAAGAACAAACATTCTTAAGTGAAGCTAAGAACCAAAATATTTGTTAAAAAATCTGTAAAGGTTCAAAATATAAAATTATTGACTTTCTTTCTTTGCTTAAAATAGCGTTCCAGCCGCTCAATTCTACGTTCTTTGGATTCACAATCCGTACGGGGAAATGTTTCTCGCTATTGCAAACACTTTTTCTGTACGGTTTCGACACCGGAAAAAGGCCACAGGTTAGACCAGTCAAAACGTTATGATAAAGCTCAATAAAACAGAAAAGAGTTCAATTGTCCTAACAACTTTTGTAAGAATAAAAAATTTAAAAAAATTGATCGATCTAAACTCTCTGGTAACGAAACTAACAAAGAAAATGAATTCAATTTTCAATTTAATGATTGAAATAAATACAAGAGACACATTTTCAAAACGCATTTAATCATTTTTAATTTCCTATAAATTTTAACCTCACGTTGGTAGATTGCTAAAGAAAAATATTCACTAACACTCACATTGGCGATTTTCATATCATGGTAGTCTTGTTGACATGTCGATGACCTGTTTTTTTTTTTATCCCGTTCACAGGAGTCCGCTTTTGGTCGGAAGTGGTGGAAACTGTTCTCATCATTTTAGATGGGAGAAGACACCCGGTCACGGGGGTTCCAAATAGGCGGCAGCACTTTCCTCCTTAGAATTGGTGTAATATTGATGCCAGCGTGGGAGTGGTTGCGTGGACCGGGGCATTTTACTCCTTGTCTCATATAAATACATATGTGTAAGGCGCTCCTAATGTAAAAGCGACCTTGTGTCACACCCTGACTTAGTGGGGAGGCCGGGTAAATATACCTATTTTTTTCCAAAAATATCAATTTACACCTATGGGAGAGAGAAAGTGGAAAATAAAGGCTTCCCTTTGGCATACTTGCTGTGGGCTGAGGTGGAGCGCGCCAATATCTCCATATCGATGCTTGATTCTGATTATTTCGCGTTTAGCTTCCTATTTAAATATACGATGAGAGATTTATGAAGTAGACCCATTTTGAAGGGGACGTTTGATTTTTAAAACTGAATTTTAATAAAAGCTAATAAATAATTATTTTGTATTAATCTGACTTTTACTGCTACGATCCCAAACTAGTTTATTTTTATTTTAATACAAACACGAAAAGATATAAATAGTCGTTTTTCCGAATTATTAATACCCTTAAATGCATCAAAACACTATTGTATAAATTACGTTATACGTATTACGGAAAGGTACAATTCACCTGGAACCATGAGAAGGTATCTACTATACGATATTGATGTATTGGTTGTTAAGTATTTTTTAAGGGCACAAGTGATCATGTCCCTCCACGGACTCCCTTTACAATCTTTGAATTAAGACGATTTCTTTGGAAAGATATCATGTCTTCTCATGGATCTGAATTCAGAGCAGTCTGCATTTTTAACACACAGCTTGAGAGAAAAGACATTATGTTATGTCTTTCCCAAAGACATCAGTTTAAATTTAATGCTTTAGGACGACATGAAGTGAAAGTTAACGCTTTAGACTAAAACGACATCAATTCGAAGTTAACTCTCTAGACAAGGACGACATCATTTCGAAGTTAACACTTTAGAATGGTGTCCCGCTCCAAGCCCACACATGCGAGTTACTCAGGACAATTTCTAATGTTCGATTATTGAAGTACAGAGGTTCGGGCTGAGAATTTTTTATCTTGAGCACACAAGTGTGTCTGTCTGTCTGTCTATCTATCTATCTCCACTCTCTCTCCATATATATATATATATATATATATATATATATATATATATATATATATATATATATATATATATATATATATATATATCAGTAATAGAACGTAAGAAAAGACAAAAACAAAGTAGAGCATCCCATCATCAGAAGGAAATTCATCACACTAATAAAATCGATTTCACAAGCGTAAATTAGATATCGCATAAGGACGAATATACAGCACACCCAGTGAGTATCTAACTCACTACTCATTCGCAATTGAATTAACAAGATGATCTTGCTAAGGACGGTGAATTATCCACGAATTAATCGATGGAATTAGTTTTATATTGAGAGAGGAAATAAAACACAACCGATTATAATTTATCTTTACACTGAAGATGTTAAAAATAAAAGAACATTCATCTTTAAATTTATTTAAAAAAAATTTTTACGTTCTTCATATATATAAATATATATATATATATATATATATATATATATATATATATATATATATATATATATATATATATATATATATACTGATTTGAAAAAGCATGGCGGCATTTTTCATTTTTCTGAGTGAGAATCTTTTCCCTTTTACACTCACATTTTATTCCTGAATTATTTACTATTCAATATATTATTTTTAAGCAAGTTCCATTCCTCATTCAATATATATATATATATATATATATATATATATATATATATATATATATATATATATATATATATATATATTGCGAATATTATCCCTTGATTCGTCAAAAATTGTCAACGGTTACCGTTGAAAAAGTGTAGGCCAAAAAGGATTCCTTTAGGGAAAAAGAAAAGAAAAATGCCATCAAACTTTTTAAAACAGTGATTATGTTCTGTGGTGCCAAGTCCTTGCTTATATATATATATATATATATATATATATATATATATATATATATATATATATATATATATATATATATATATATATATATATATATATATTATTAAGTTTAAAACATTAACTCCTGCTCCACCCCCATCTTTTGGATAGGAGTAAATGTTTCTCCATGTTCCCTATTCAGGATAGCGTTTGTGGATCCTTCGAAAGTCTTTTCCTTCTCTTTTACTCCTCGCAGGCCGTTGTGTTTTAGTGGCATTATCGCCTTGCATGGAGTGAATAGATTAAAATACCGACAAGAAAGACATTATTAACCATCAATAAACAAGTTATTATGTTGAAGAAATTCCTTTTATAAACAATACACGTTAAGTAGGAATATTTTTATCATTCAGTTGGAAACTGTTAATTTTGACACATAGATAGGTTCTTCCATCTATTATATATATATATATATACATATATATATATATATATATATATATATATATATATATATATATATATATATATATATATATATGAAAATACTAATATATCTATATAGATCGATAGATATCAACAGATATTATATATATACATATATATATATATATATATATATATATATATATATATATATATATGTATATATATATAGATTTCAAGGTGTCCATAACTTCGTTTACAATTTTAAAAATTATTACTAAAGCAAATGAACAGACAAATATGTGGAAATTGTTACAAAATGAGGAGTAGATATAACTCATCTAATCAACCTCTATATGGACACCATTAGTTGCAAGAAGCATATGAAGACGGTACCAGATTTCTTGCTATGTTTACTGTAGCATAGCCTCTTCAATGGTGGCAATGGACTCAGTGATATTTTGTTTAGATCAATGATGTCCCGTATCTTTGTTCGATACACGGTATCTTTAACATAAACCCATAGAAAGAAATCCAGGGGAGTGATATTTGGTGAACCAACTAGCCAGGGAATTGGGCCACCCCTTCTAATCCACTGGTCTGGAAATGTTAGGGGTTCATTTAACAGTACTTCGTTTATCAACAGGATATCTGAAATGCACAAATACAATCTGATTTTTAAAAAAATGATCTACTCAGTACATGGAACAAATCTGATTAAGATATCTCATCATTTGTCCTTGTTATATATTTTTTAAATTGTAAAGAAATTTGATGGACATCCTATATATATATATATATATATATATATATATATATATATATATATATATATGAAGAGGTTATGGATATCTGAACTGAAAAGTTATCGATCCGACCCACTACCTTCCCAAATATCAGATTTTTTTGTTGGAGTCGAGGGAATCCATACTTGCGCTGGAAAAGAACTTTTCATCACATCTGCCTCATAGTTTTGCTGCCATGAAGGAAAATACTTGGTAAATATAATTTTGAACATAACGATTTTCTCAAGCGGTTAGTGGAAAGATTTATGGTGAAAAATTTTTTTTCATTCTTTTTTTTTTTACTGGCCAATTTGATGATCTACCTGGAAAATAAAAGAAAAAGAAAACAACATATGTTTGGATTTTTCTGGCAATCTCTTCTGCCCTGGGGAATCCTACCAAACACTTAGGACTGTCGTTACGTGTAATTATATGTACGACTCCCTGACCAAGAAATATGTTACAGCCCGTCTTTTGTCATTGTTTGCTATTTAAAAAAATCTGCTAAAATACTTGCATGATAATTGTATAAATGAATAAACGCAGACAGGAAAAAATAAAATGTGGTTCAAATATATTTATTCTTAATCTTTCTTTATAATGCCTGGGTATCTTCATTTTCAGTGATTTCTTAAAGAAACTTGAAGTATCTCTTGTCTCTAGATAAAATAAATATTTACAAAGAGTCCAGTCAGTTTCGTATCTAGTAATGGCTGTAGTTATTGATTTCTAACTTACCCTCTAATATAGTGTGTTTAACGCTCATTGGATACACTTTGTTTTTGGCCCTGTGCCAGAACATGTTATGTAAATATCTGCATGTATCTTGTGACGATTAGCAAGCAGTATCGATAACCTTAATGCAAGAATTAATAAATTTATATTTTACATTTATAACGAATCTTAAGAAAATTGTGTAATCGGCATATATAAAAAATAAGTTTTAATATATTTTATATTTTTCTTGATAACATATATATAGTAAAGTTACTAAATCTATTGGTATATAATCCAAGCAGATCCTAGTAAAATAAAATATCAAAACTGATCCACAAAAGAATTCAACGTATTTATTATTACAGAGCAAATAAATATTTTTATTTTTTTATATATAACTTATCTATGGAAGAGTATTTTTAAGTAGGAACCTGTATTTTGAAACTAAACCTTATGTATCTCTATCTATAAAAGGCAGGATGTGTGTGTGTGTGTGTGTGTGTGTGTGTGTGTGTGTGTGTGTGTGTGTGTGTGTGTGTGTGTAACGAATGCACGGCCGCAATTTTCGACGGATTTGCACCAAAATTTACATGCACATGCTCCAAGTTAGTGATAAGGCCAAGACTGACTTTGCATTTCCCAACTCCCACCGATAGTGGAAATAATCAATTTTTCCTGCTTCTACGGCAGTTTCCATGTAGTTTGAGCCATTTTCTACTGGCCAAAGTGAGAGACTATAGCTGGCTGCCACGAATAGGCAGGAAGATTCTATTGGCCTGCGTGAGAGCCAACGGCTGACTGACACGAATGTTAACTACCATGCTAGCATGCAAAACAAATTCGTCACAAGTGGGAAAAATTTAGATCTGCATGGCACTTTACTCCAATTGGCTCATTCGCTTGCTTAAACTCAACGTTGATTCTGATTCCGCAGAACTGGGTTGGGTGTGAAAAAGTATTTCTTGTTAACATTCTTTTATCATTCGGTTTTTCCAGTTACGAGTCCTTTTTTAAAGCTGATCGTTTTGTGTTCATTTTGTTTAGTTCTTTTTTTCGTAACAGATTTAATGTTTAGTATAGAGCTTAGAAAAAATTCGCAGTGTGAGATAGGCAAGAAGTAAGGCATGTAGCAACATCAGCACGGCAAAGGGCACTCCTTTAAAGGCAAGGAAGGGCAATTTTAAGTCAAGTGATCGCGATTGCTGTATGAGTCGTACGATTTTTGAATCAAGCCATGCTGCTAGTATAAATTTTAAAAAAACTTTTAGTTACTCTTTTAGTTTCAAATTTACACTTATTCTTCGTATAACCCCAATTTAATGTCATAAGGTTAATAACCGGCTTTAATTTTATAAAACCTCTTCCTTTTAATAGCTAATACCTTCTCCTGATCACTGCCTTTCGTCTGACTAAAATATTGAAGTGGATAAATTCTGTATTAATTTTTCGATAACTGTCAAATATTAATTCCTAATTCCGACACGAACTCAGTCTATATACCGGGGCTGAATAAGACTGACGAAGTTTGCGTCGGTTAAAATAGGTCTGTTCCCCATATATATATATATAAATATATATATATACTTTTCTACCCTCACTGGTAACATGATTCGTGGGATGCCCATAATCGGACTTATAGGCTAAAAGCAAAAATTAAAAATTAAACAAATAAGAAGCAAAAATAAAACAACAAAAAAATATGTACAGTCTCCATGCCCACTCTCATGTAAGTGTCAGTGTACTTACCTCCACTACTTCGGGAAATACAGCACTTGCTCCGGTAGGGTTGAAATCCCCGGTTATAGAATTGAGATACCGAATTTATGTCCATCAGCATTCTGATTTGAACACAGCAGTGGAAATACAACAGGCAATAAATTTTAATCGGAGACAGAAATTGTAAGTAATTGCCCAAGGAATAACAAAACAAGAGGTTGCAGATAATTAGTGTATTGAGCAATAAATAAAACAGAAATGCGTTACACGACTTGGGAGTGTGTGTCGGTTGACCAGCGTTCAGTCTATATCACTGTTAATATTTAACATCCCCCTATGAGGGATATATGTGGCACAAGGCCGAGTTTAACGTGGGTCATCCGAGACCGTAGGCTCGACCAAAAAATCCCCGTAGAACCCGCATAAACGGGTTCGGGTCTGTCTACCTCCCCGGACGAAACTCTACTCTTCAGCATAGCCCAGTCCGGGTTCCTCTCTGCCTTGGGAGTTTGACAGGAGCTGCGAACAGTCACACCCTCGGAAGAACAGTCTATATCACCGTTCCCACCGAGACTTACTTTTCCTACTACTTTATAGTAAGTGAAAGAATCCACAATAGACTCATTAGAGGGAAGACACTACAACAGAAATGCATTAAGTCTTCATATATTTTGGGACATGAATATAAAATATTTCTCAGAGAAAACAGATACTACACTATCATCCTATATTTACTTTATTCCCAGTTCGGTAGGATGAAACTTTCCTTCATCCTTTTTATTCTTTCTTACTTTCTTTCTATCATTTAGTTTTGAGCTTCTGGGCATAGATTGAATACTTGTTTTCCAGGTAAAAAAGTTTTTCTTTTTGAAATACTGGCGCAATACATTCTTCCTATTTCCATTTTACAATATTAGGCGTTATGGAGGACAAATCTAAAATGTGTAAATATCTATAATAAAATAAAAAAAATACCAAACGTTACTAATGTTGCTAGTAACATTAGTTGAAATAATTCAGTGTGTGATGTTAGGATAGTAACTTTTCATACATAAAATAATTGTTTATTCACATCTGGACTCTGTCATATTAACGTCGGCCGAATCAAGGGTATGTGGTTTCGGGTATTCGAACGTTCGATCTTCTGCTTGAGAAGATTTGAGGAATTCTGTCTTCGTGTTTATATAAATTCCTGTTATGCGTTTGTCTTATATAGGTATAACCTAAGTTCAATTCAGTTTACTTTCTTGTTTATATTGATGGACTCACCGACAATGTTTCAGGCCCGATTCTGTAGCTGGCGGCTTTGAGGTTACCTTCTTGCTCAGCCCACTGTGTCTTCTGTTTTATTCATTTATTTATTTGATATTTTCGAAGTTGCACCGAGTACAAAACTTACTTTTGTATGTCTAAGAGTTGAACACAGTATATACTGGGATTAATGAAGATAAAATCTTCTTAGCTCAAGGTTCCTGACAAGCAGTTTCGATTGAAATATTTACTTAAATCGCTTACCTTAAACGCAATAATATGAAATATTAACGTCGGCCGAATCAAGGGTATGTGGTTTCGGGTATTCGAACGTTCGATCTTCTGCTTGAGAAGATTTGAGGAATTCTGTCTTCGTGTTTATATAAATTCCTGTTATGCGTTTGTCTTATATAGGTATAACCTAAGTTCAATTCAGTTTACTTTCTTGTTTATATTGATGGACTCACCGACAATGTTTCAGGCCCGATTCTGTAGCTGGCGGCTTTGAGGTTACCTTCTTGCTCAGCCCTCAGTGTCTTCTGTTTTATTCATTTATTTATTTGATATTTTCGAAGTTGCACCGAGTACGAAACTTACTTTTGTATGTCTAAGAGTTGAACACAGTATATACTGGGGTTAATGAAGATAAAATCTTAGCTCAAGGTTCCTGACAAGCAGTTTCGATTGAAATATTTACTTAAATCGCTTACCTTAAACGCAATAATATGAAATGATGTCCTGATTGCTAGGAAAATGTCTTCGGATTAGCAATTGCTAACTGGTATGTGGTTTCGAGTTTTCCTTCAAGCATTCGGTTTCTTTTTTCTTATCGGAAAGATGTGAGTGACTCTGCCTTCTTCCTTGTTGGTTGGGCTTTTATAGAAGTTACCCTAATCCGACTGTCTTGTCTGTATATATTCGAATTTCAATGGCGTTGAAGTTCTCTTTATGATGACGACATCATTTTAACCGACATCATTTGATGCCAGATATTGCATTTGGTGCCGGTGTAGTCAGCTTCTAGGGGAACCCACGGAAGCACCTTGTACTTTTGACATTCTGAACCCTGTGCATACCAAAGTTAAATCAAAGGTTCCTGATGGACATTAAATGTACTTTATAAAGTTCTAGTATTTCTCTGTGATATCTATATATCAACATATAGGTCAAATTCAAAATAATGTCTAGTCTTCACTACCAGGAAGCAGGGGAGATGCTGATGCATTGTTAGCATACCAGAAATACCGGGACATATACTTCAATCATAAACACAAGTGATGCTCAATTAATAATGTCTTGATTTTTGACGGGTACTATGCTATAACGAATAAAATTATATTAGCGATATTCCCGAGATATTAGAAGTATTCGGGAAAAAAGAAGTACGAAAATAGATTTCGAATTTTGGTTCCTATAAGCGATTGTCCTTTTAAACGGATTGGTATAAAAATGGCAAAACAATTCACACATTTCATATTGTTATTAACGAAATGCATGTGCGAAACATCACTCATCATGTAAGTGACATTCAATTAAAGCGAGTCCATCTAAAGCACTGTGTACGTGTGTCCGTCCGTCCGTCCGTCCGTTTTTCGATTTTGGCGAATCATAAACAACCTAAAGTTACAGGTAATAACTACTTTAGTTACACGCGTTTAAAAATTAAATAAGTAACTCATTTAAAGTTAAATTTAAATCTCGAACAGAGTGAAAAGTTTAAAAAACAATTATTTATCAAAGGTTTAACTTTATTTTTGTTTTTCATCGCAGTTGATATTGTCTAATTAAACCGTAATTAAAACTTAAGCAGGTCACGGTATATTGCTCATATATATTCTTTTCTAGCACACGTACTGTGATGTATTCAAGATATTACATAGTTCAGGTTCCCTAATGTCTTTTAAAAATGACTTTATGTGGAGGGATCTTAAAGAATAGTGATTTTAAAATAAAAGAAAAATTTCACGCAAAATAAATGTAAACAAGCTACGGAGATCGTTTGCGTATACGAAGAAAGATTATGAAGAATTAAGGTGTCGAATAAAAATAAAATAATTTTATTATTTATAAATTCTTATATCTGTTACGGTAAATGTCAAAAGCCCAAAATTAGGAACTAGGCTAAAGTCAAGCCCGAAGGGCGGCTTCTAGGCGAGTAAATTAATATAATAAAGCAAAACATTATACACGCAGATGACACCGTGGTGATGGTACAGAAACGGGAAAAAAGAAATAGACAAGATAAAAATAAAGGCCGGAAGAAAGGTTAAAACATCAATTGTAAAACAGAAAATATGGTTTCAATACTAGAAACAGCCCAGATACGAGCTACAAATTGGAGAATTTAAAATATCTGTGATGTTCTTTTTTGAAGATCACGGAAAATGTGATAACGACATATGAAGGTGCGCCCTAGCAGCAAGAAAAATAACTTCCAAAAGCTAAGAAAACTGTTACAAAACAAGGAAAATGTCTCAAACCGTTATGTAATATCAAACCTTCTACATACCTGACAATTTTGAGCAATTTTCCTTGCAGATTAACAGGAGATTTGAGCCACCAGAAACGTTGTTCGACAGAAGGAGCTGAGTGTAGCACGTGTGCAACGAGAAATTTTCAGGAAAATGAAAAAAATAAGGGCACATACTCCTAACCAGAAACAGTTGAAATCTGTGAATCACATAATGAGGAAAGAAGGCTTGCAGAATTCGACACATACAAGACATCCTGAAGGCAAGAGTGGCAGAGGAAATCAGCGATAAATCTAAGTAACGAGCTTGTGCAAAAGGTAAGGAGATAAACCTTCAGTTACAAATGATAGGAAGTCGTGGAGAGCCTGATCACCGCGAACTGAAGGGACATGGCGCATCAAAAATTAATTAAGTAGCCGCAAAAAATTCACACTGAATTTTCTTCTTTACACTGAGGTTCAACTTGTACACAGCCCAAGAGCCACTCGAGGTAGAGTGCTACAGAGTAATAGGCAAAGTTTATGCGGATATGTGGGAAGATAACTGTTAAGCATAAACTTACACAGGTTAAGATTGTAGTGATCGGCAAGGCATCCTCCTGAATTCCGTTCCACTGGGCAGTGGTTCATGGGAAGAAGGTGCTCGAGTGAAACTTCTCACTGAAGGAATCCGGTGGTTCGCTACAATTCGCGTTGCATAGCGGGTTCTAGAATCGAACTGTTGGAACGAAGGAATGTTGTTCATCTAAGCTCAACGATGGCCAGAAAGCTATTCAATTCGTTAAGTGTAATGTAATAAATTAAATTTCAATTATTTTAATTACTTTGAGTAAATAATTTGCCAGAAATATTATACCCGCCTGATCCGATTCCATAAAACGAAATACGTTTCCAATACAAATGCAAACACAAGATTTAATTCCTAAAATGATATTTTATTTAACTTCAGGCTTCATCAGTTAACTCCGGTTACTGTATAAAAACGCAGCCCAGTGTCCTTCATCCGAAACGTGGATCTTACATTATGTCCGAGACGCCTGAAACTCGGGTTGGTGTATATCTGGGTGCGTGTAATACGGTGTCTTTACCACGTTTGAAACTGTAAGAAGACAGAACGTATAGTTGTCAGCAAAACGAAGAGCCTAACAGTCGAATAACAAAATGGAGATTCGAAAATTAAAAAAGTGTAACTATTTAAATATTTAAGTTTTTTAACAGAAGACGGAAATTGCGACACCAAAATCCGAAGGCACTTGGGTGGGGTAGCGAAAAAAAAAGAAGATAAGCAAAGTATAAAGAAAAAGGAAAATTTAATTAGAAACAAACAAACAAAAAAGATTACTGAACTGTTATGTATGGAATTGAATTTTAGACAATCTCTTCACAGATGAAGAAGAGACTTGAGATAACAAAAATGTAGCTATACAGAAGGATGGTGAGAATACTATAAACTGAACATGTGAGCAAAGACGAAGTTTTAGCGAGAATGGAAACAAAATAAACATTAGCGTAAGGAAGAGACAGTTTAAATTCCTAAGACACATAATGAGGAAAGTGTGATTGGCGAATTTGATACTCATGGGACAGATTCAAGGCAAGATGGACAGAGGAAAACAAAGCATAAGCTACCAAGCGAGCTTGTGTAAATTGATGGCGGAACTAGAGAATACAATGAGGAAAGGAAGCTTCCAAAGTTTAACACTCACAGGACATAATGGTGACAAGAGGGACAGAGGAAATTAGCGCACAATATACCAAATAGTGATTAGAAGATATACCAAAAAACACTTCTTCTAAAGGTTTTCTATGAAGTTGTGGAAAGCCATGATCACTCACGGCAAAATAGAATAAGAAGAATTATTAAAATATATTTTAATCAGTTTCTCTTCGTTCTTATTTTTGTCTTGTTTAAGAATTTACTCCCCAGATTACGAGAAGTCTCTTGTGTGAGAAAGTATGATTCGAGACCATTTTTTTCACTAAATTTCCAAAATAGCAACCAGTGGAATTGAGTTTAGGAAACAAGAAGAAGTCAGATGGAGCTAAGTCTGGTGAGTAAGGAGGATGGGTTAGCAATTCAAAGCCACAGTTGGCAGCTTCAACTACTGCAACCTGTGAATTGCAAACGGTCTCGTAATCCTGGAACATGAGCTCCGCTGCACTCAGCTTCCCTCTGCATTTCAACTTTTCCTTCAATTCTCTTAATTCTGGCGCATAGTACTGTCCATTAATTGTTTTTCCCCTTTCCAGATAGTCTTTCATGATTACACGTTCAGAATAAAAAAAAACAAAAAACAGAAGCCATCATCTTGCCAACAGACACTGCCTGCTTCAACTTCTACAGGGGTGGAGGACCAGAGTGTTTCCACTATTTGCTTTGAATCTTTGATTCTGGTTCAAAGTAATGAACTTGGGTTTCATCTTGAGTTACTAATCTTCAGTGGAAATTCTCAGGGTTAGCCTGAAAGTGAGTCAGAAGTGTCTTGGAAATATCAACCATTTTGGCTTCTGCCCTGGTGTCAGCATTCTTGGGACCCATTTTACAGACAGCTTGCTTATCGCCAAGATCTCAGTTAAAACAGTATGAAGCAAACTAGAACTAATGCCTAGGGACTTAGCTATCTGTTGGACAGTAAGACATCTGTCATCGAAGACCATATGGTCAATGACATCAACTTGTTCATCAGTGGTTGAAGATTTTGGACAACCTGACCAAGAGTCATCTTCAGTGCCATCCCTGCCCTTCTCGAATTCTGTAGCCCACTTCACAGTTGTATAGGAAGGGGGTATCCTCAAGAAGTGTCTGTACCACATGGACTATACAGGCCTCTGTTTTGTACATTTTTAAATTTGTTGCACACCGCTTACATTTGTATGAACCTCACCTGCACAGAAATTAAGACAGAAATCTGAATTAGTTTTTTAGTTTTATAAGAATTGTTAGTTTATTGACATCAATGCACTTAGTCCAATGATGCTTAAGCATTGCGATCCCATCACATAAAAAGGTGGCATTCTTGTCCTACAAAATGTCCTCCACAGCACATATGATCTCATCAGTTTCCAAAATGATGACCATGCAGGTGGGATTTGAGTTTAGGAAACAGGAAGAAGTCAGATGGAGCTAAGTCTGGTGAGTGAGGGAGATGGAGTGGCAATTCAAAGCCACAATTGGTTGCTTCAGTTACTGCAATCTGAGCGGTGTTAATGGGTATGTTATCCTGGAACAAGAGCACACCTGCTCTAAGTTTCCCTCTGCATTTCAACTTTTGCTTCCTTCAATTCTCTTAATTCTGATGCATAGTACTGTCCATTAATTGTTTTTCCCCTTTCCAGATAGTCTTTCATGATTACGCCGTCAGAATCCAAAACACAGAAGAAATTACCTTGCCACAGACGCTGTCTGCTTGAACATCTTCGAGGGTAGAGAACAAGAGTGTTTCCACAGTTTTGTTTGGATCCTTGATTCAGGTTAGAAGTGGTGAATCCAGGTTACCTTCTTGAGTTACAAATCTGCGATGAAAATTCTCATGGTCAGCCTGGAAGCGTATCAGAATTGTCTTTGAAATTTCAACCATTTTGAGCTTCTGCTCTGGTGTCAACATTCTTGGGACCTATCTTGCTCATCCACAACATCACAATTGAAACCGTATGGACCGAACCAGAATTAATGCTTTTGAGCTTAGCTATCTGCTGGACAGTAAAACGTCTGTCATCCAAAACCATAGGGTCAATGGCATCAACTTATTTATCACCGGTTGAAGTTATTGGACGACCTGACCGAGGGTCATCTTCTTCTTCATCAGACAGAAATCTGAATGAGGTTTACTAGTTTTATAAGAAGTGTTAGTATGTTGCCACAACAAAAATGTTCAGCTATGGCTCTTTCTTTCTCGGTGAGAAGTGACGTGCAGAGGTCTGGTGATGTTTGGTGATGCCCGGTACCAACTTCTGTCCCTAAGACGCAAGTAATGGATCAAATAGGACCAATACTAATAAATGTGAGAAAGGTACATATTTTAAATATGTAAAAACAGATGAAATATGAAATAAACACTTTATTCAAGTTAAATATACATTAAATTTTTATTTCACTCTTTGATTGGATGCCCTTCCGGTATGGGTCCCCAGGGGTCGTCATACTCTCTGTGGCCTCCTTCTGCACGCTACTGTCGGTAAGACTTAGAACTTTTTGAACGGCCCTCGTAATTTATACTCTTATGATATGGCTTTTATCTATTGAGATTTTTCTTCTTCTAAACTCACTGCCTTAACTACGACTAAAGAACACAATATACCCCATGCAAAATTCTTTACTAGAGAGTAAACATTCATAATTTATTAGATTTAATTAGCAAAGATAGAATGTTGTTATTAAAAAAATGTATGTTTATTTATTTTATTAAATTACTCACCAGCAAAGCGAGGAAAAGTTTATTTCTTTCAGAAGTAAATAAAATTTTGATTTCTTTCTAATGATCGCGCGGAATTAACACCGTCGCGAGTAAGAAGTTTTCAAACGTGAATTGATGCTCATATTAGGTTGTTATCTAAATTCTTTCATTTTTTTAATAATTTATTTTAATACTCATTAAATATTAACAGTTCTAATGAATCCTTCATTAACGTATTCAGCTTAATTTGTTACGACCTCCTGCCAACGATTCACGAAGTGTTGAATGCCTCGATGATAGAGCAAGCCACTTTTTAAGATCCACAACGTTGTTGAACGAAACACCCCTCACGGTTGTTAGAAAACGAACGAAAAAATGGTAGTTTGAAAGGCCAAAATCAGTAGCGTATATGGGTGTGGCAGAACTTCTCAACTGAGCTCCTTAAATGCATGTTTGGTTAAGCAAGCGTTGTGGGGGATCAGCATTGTCACGTCGAACAATCACACTGTATCACTGGTAAGGTCTTTTCAGCTGAATTTTCTGTTTGAGGATGATCCTTTGCTCAACATACACAGCTTAGAATTGACCGTTTCGTTGTTCATTGGGTGTAGATGACGATCGACGGTAACACGAGACCTTGCCATCTTCTGAGCCAATTCTGTTGTGAGGTCTGGTACGGTTCTTGTTTAATTTGTACTCATCAAACGGAACAGGTTGGCCAGACCTTGGAGAGTCTCTGAGTGCGAACATTTCCTTCTTGAAACTGGAATCCGATTTCTCTGCCATTCTGTCGGTAATGAACTCATCTCCGTACACAATACAAATGTCTTGATCAGATTTGACACTTTTATTACCTTGATTACAAAGAAAGAAGAAGGGATGTTGAATAAGCTCATTATGTCTACTTGCAATGCCATCTGAAAGGTGTTTTTAATCTGAAATAACAGTTTCAAAGTATGGCCAGATTTATTAAGAAGCAAAAGAGGACATGAAAGAAAATTCTTCAAGATCATTCTTAAAAAGAACGAACCTAAATACATAACAGCCTAATAAATAAAATATAATCATATGAAAGGGAGGAAGAGTCTGGCAGCCATACGATTAAAATGGAGAGGAACCTTGACCAAACACCTGAAGTCAGGGTAGGAGACGTTGAAACAAGTCGCCACGGAAAGGCGGGCCTGCAGAAAGCAAAGTGACAGCTTCAACAGACCAGAGACAAAACACACATGCAACAGAGATTGTCACGCTCCAGCCAAGCAGACAACTATGATGTTACCCATGGTCAACACTGACCGGCGGAGGCCTGCCAGATTGTGTAAGAGTGTGCAAGTAAAGAAACGCTTGTGTGTGTAGGTGTAGGTAGGACGCAAACGTTAATTCATTTCATTGTAAGTGTGTAGGTGAGGGAAGTCTACAGATGTCACCCTCGTATTTTGTCGGTGAAATGTAGGGATATATTTCGAAATAATTTTGCATTTGGTTGGATTTTTATATTCTCGTGTATTTGTATGAGTGGGCGGGGTGAAACAAAGAAAGATATTGTCATAACTTAGTTTGGGTTAGATATAACATGCGTACATTATTTACATTATTCGGACTATTGTCCTCATCTTTGTTGCCATATTTATTACAACATTTCGGCCGTTGTACGCTCCGGCCTTCTTCAGGCGGTTGGAATGTCGAACTGAACCCTTTATTTTGCTCACTGGGGTAGACTGTTCTAGTTTCACGTGCCATGTTTAATGGATGTCAGTTATCAGTTGTCTCCTGTTAATGTCCCTCTGAAAGTTCTCCACTGCCTTTTGGGTCCTGTCACTGGATCTAACTAACGCCTTTATCCACTGTGCCATGTGTCCTTACAACGGCTGAAACGTTGTAATAAATATGGCGACAAAGATGAGGACAATAGTCCGAATAATGTAAATAATGTACATAATAACTCATCTCAGAAATATAGACATAACATGCGTAATTTTGAAAAAGGGAAATTTGTAAAATCCTCCTTATTTTAGACATAAGTTAGAGAGTTTATAGTGGGCAGTCATGCTATGAATATATTATCAAAATATTTTCTCATAAAGGGTTATGCTCTTTTTTTAATTAGGCTGGTATCAGAGAAAAACGTTTCTTTACTTACACTCTCTTACACTATCACAAAATTCACCATCCCAAATGTCCCTCAGACATATTTATATATTATCTATTGCATTTATACACCTGACGCATGTCTGACCAAATGAGAAATATAAAAATTCACAACATTCCAGTATTCTGTCTCTTTGTTTTTTTGTTTTACTCATTTCTATTCTCGTTCTCTGACGAAGCCTTAACAAAGTTGAAACATGTTAGATTGAGATTCGTTTCATACTTTGTTCTTTATTTCATTTTATGAAATACATACATACATACATATATATATATATATATATATATATATATATATATATATATATATATATATATGTATGTATGTATGTCAAGAAAAACTCAAGAAATAACAATGATGTTCGTGTGGCCAACAGAGAACTTGTCTGACAACCTATCACCTGAGACAAGAAAAAATCCCGAACAGGATAAGAGAAAAGAAAGAAAGACCAGAAGGCAAGTACAACAACTTTGTAGTGCAAAGTCCTCAACGGCCAGGTTATATAGACAAATGAAAAAAGAAACTTCCCAGTGTGAACACTTAACAAAGGACATCGTCACTAGAGTTTTACGCTCTCGCGATCTTCAGACGACTACAACATTTCTCTCTCTCTCTCTCTCTCTCTCTCTCTCTCTCTATATATATATATATATATATATATATATATATATATATATATATATATATATATGGTGGACTCTCCCGTCGTATTCGAAGTATAAGGGTCAAGCAGCTAAGTTCGTAGGAACCGATAAAGCTCAACCAGCACATATGATTTGATTATAGTGGTGAAGGTTTTGTGCAAAACCATTCACATTTCGTGAAGGACCCAAACGGCCCTCTGCAGGTTTTGTATTCAGAGTCGTCCTGATATTTTTAATTAATTTAATCCATTACTAACCAAACGTAAAACAAGGTATTAATTATAGAAATTAAAAAAAGCGAATTAATTATAGTTTTATTTTTTAAATCCGTTCTTAACTATCAATTTTTACCGATAAATTATAATTAACTACAGCCTTAAATATAGAACGATAGTAAAAAAAAATGGGTTAATTTCGCCAGAAATCAAAAGCTATTCCACAAACGGTTTACGTTATGATGTATGTAAAAGACGAAAAATAAATTAAAATCGAAACATAAAACAAACACTTAAACTCCTAATAAACTGATAGGGTTTTCCTGTGCCATCTTTGGCGGTGATAATAATTATGGAAGTAGACTAACTTAGCACGCCACAGAGAGCGATACTAAAGCCAATTTAAACTAGACAAAGTCAAAATAAAAGAATTTTTTATTTGCAAAATCAGTGGAATGTTGTTGTTTTATTTCATTTTGTGTCTAAATTGTCGATGCTATTTTTCTTTTTGTTTATTATGTTTGCATTGTCGTCTCGTTTTTAATTTTTATTTTGTTTGCAAAAATGAAAATAACACTGACATCTCATTTTAACAGATATATTTACGAAAATTACACGAAAATATCTTGAACTACTGTAAATTTATTCAGCAAAATCGCCATTGTCGTCAACCACGATAACTTCGGAATCTCTTGCTTCTAGACAGTCTCCTTGTTTAAGTTGGTTAATGCTGCCATAATCCTTGCGTTCCGTTCATCTTTGGTGTTACAAGGAGTTTTGTTGGACTCTCCCTCAACTGTGTCCCACTCATAATAATCAAGGGGGTTGCAAGTCTGGGAAGTTAGGTGGCCACATGTAAAGGGTGATGTGGTCGCAGAAATTGCCTGACAGCAAGTGTCCTGTTGCCAGACATGGGGTTTTTCTGCAGGCATCCTATTGAGCCAGGGCAGCACCACCTCAGCAAGGCATTTGATGAAGGCCTCCGTGTTTAGTCTGAGGTCCTGTGGGAAGATGAATGGAGGCGTAACATCGTCATCACTATTGATCACTCCAAACACATTCGTAATCACCATTAGACTCATCAAACTCTTTCCGAATCCTCTGCACATTCCTCGGATTGATAAACTCGCTAAAATTGGAGATTCCGCTGCAGTACAGCATACTTAAGTCCGTGAATGCTGCTATTATCCTTGCCTTCCGTTCATATTTGGTGTTACAAGGGGTTTTGTCGGACTCTCGCTCAAATGTAAAGGGTGATATGTGGTCGCAGAATTTTTCTAACAGCCATGACTGGCTGCTCCTGTTTGTGTGGCATGGTGTAGAGTCGCATTGCCAGGCATAGATTCTTCCATCAGTCAAGCTCTCGACCCAGGGCAGCACTACCTCCTCAAACCTCTTGCTGTAGGTCTCCGTGTTGAGTCTGACGCCCTGTGAGAATAAGATCGGTGATATAACGTTGCCAGCACTAATGTTTTCTCCAAACAACTTGAAATGTTCGTATTGGAGAATGCAATCAGTACAGCAAGCCGTTTTCAAATTTCTGGCGGTGTCAATTGCGTCATGGTACTCTTTTTCTCACAAACGGTGACCAACTGACCATGCGACATTGTGCAGTCGACAAAATAAAAGAAATAACAACGAGCATGCGCGAAATTAAAAAAAAAATGATGACAATTTACCCAATACACCTTGTACTTATATATCTAATATCAACTTGTTCATATCTATCTATCTATCTATCTATCTATCTATCTATCTATCTATCTATCTATGACAGTTCGTTCATATCTATCTATCTATCTATCTATTGTGTGAATGGAGAAATATTCCATGTTAAACTTTCATACCTTCGAAAATTCTGCTCCATACTATATATTTTCTCCTGAATGAATCCTTTATAAGCGAAATACAACAAAGGCTGATTTTCATTGTACATCGAGTGAAGACAGTTGGAAGCAAAATGAGGCCAGCCATATTGTGCGTCTTGACACATCCGGAGACAGAACTTTCAAAATTAAATTTAAACTTAAACGTCTCTGCATCTTAAGTGTCTTCTTACAATGTTATCAAGCATAATACATTGGGAGACATTTTCAGAATATGGGAGCGGCGCTCGTGATAGCAAACCTTTGCCTCTAAGAGTTTTCTGGGATTTTCTTAATATGTGTATTAGCATTCTTTTTAATCATTTTCTCCTTTTTAATCATTCCTTTTTTAATCCGTCCTTCTTTTTAAGCATTCCTGGTGCTAGAAATTTTATTGAAATAGTGATTGTGTATAAATGTCACATCTTTGCAATTTCTTTCTTTTTTTCAGTTCCTCGTATTTTAAAAGTCTTTTGATGAGACGTTTGCTTTTTTTTAATCATTTCACCACAAGCAAGGCAATAAAGTCACTAAAGCGCAAGAGATTACTGACTGTAAGCGAAAAAGAAAACATTATTAAGGAGAGAGAACAATAAAGAAACATGAATTAAGAAGACAGAAGAAAGTGATTGACATTGCATGTAAGTTAATAATAATATTAATAATAATATAATAATAATTGCAGCTCAGCACCAAAGCCTCACAGACAGAAACTATCACTCAAGCATGGAACTAAACTGAAATGCAGGATCTGCAGAAAATATTATGAAACTGTCGACCATATTATCTCTGGATGTTCGGAATTGGCAAAAAATGAATATATTCACAGACATAACAAGGTAGCGAATTATGTGCATTGGAGAAGCACAAAATCGTAACCACTGAGAGACGGTTATGTGCCCCAACCAGACAGAGTTAACCAAAATAACGATGTAACTATCCTCTGGGACATGCCATTTCAAACTGACAGGGAAATAAAAGCCAACAGACCTGATTTTATCATAAAAGACATGAAATTCAGGAAATGCAAGTTTACTGACATAGCAGTAACACCTGAGAGAAAGACCTCCATGAAAATTATCGAGAAATTCTCCAAATACAGAGACATGGAGATCAAGATTAACAGGAAGTTGGGAATGAAGACTGAGATTGTACCAATAGTAATATGTCGACAGTTAAATACTTCTTCTTACTTCCTCTTTTCTTAAATCTCTTCTCTCTGTATAAGAAGAATTTCGTCATCATTTTTGTTTAATAATAATAATAGTAATAATTTTCTTGAAATTAGATTTGTTTTAATATGTGCATCAGTGTTCTTTTTATTTCTTCCGAGTGCAACCATTATTATTGGAATAGTGATTGTGCATAGATACCACATTTTTGCAATTTCTGTTGTTTTGTTTTTTTTGCAGTTCCCCGTACATTCAAAGCTGTCAGTGTTTTGATGCGACTTTTGTTTTTAATGTGTGTTTATTCATTTCACTAGCAAAGCAACAAAACCACTAATAAATTATAGTATATAAATTTTTGAATATCAAAGTTGACTGGAAAGCAGGAAACAAGAATAAACTCTTAGCATACACTACATACGGCTACATCTGACCATTTCAGCTGTGAAATGATGAGATCTTGCCCCAATCTAGTACTACGCTTAAATCCATAAAGTCTGAATACCATAGAAGAAATCTCATCAGAAAAATGACCATGAAATTATAGAAAAGGCATAAGGAAGCTTCAATATGGCGGCGGGAAAGTATCTGAAACCGAGATTTCCCGTATTTCCCGAGATTTCCCGTATGTGTCTATATCTCTGAAATGAGGTATTATGATTACTTGCATTATTTACATTATTCGCACTGTTATCCTCATCTTCAAATTTGATTCTACAAATTTATGTTAATTCTTGGTTACTAATGCAAAATTAAAATATATTTAAATAATATGATAACTTGTAATTACGCCTGCAATATTAATTCTAAATTTCTCTCTTTATAATTATTCAATTATATATTTAGAGGGTAAAAAATTATTGAATCTAGAATACCATAATTCAAATATTCAGATAAAATATATAGTGACTGATACATTTTCTATGGCGACGTTGATCTAAGCTCCGTGATAGATTTGCTTTAAAGTAATTATTACTTTTGATTAAATACAAAAAATACATAGGGAAGCTTCATTGCGGCGGTGGGAAAATGACCAAGACCAAGATGCCACGTCAGGACCAATTATATTGCAGCTTCTTCTTTGTATTTTATCAATAATTTCTAGATACATAGTAGAAGCACCAGACCAAATGTGGCAGCAATATTCAAAGAGAGGACGAATGGTAGACATCGAAATGTTTTTCTAATTTTTATTCTTATAATACTGTGCCCGTGTTGTCAGCAATGATATAAAGTCTCAATAGTACAATGCAATGAAACAAAACTCTTGAAACAACGTATTGGCATTCAATAAAGCGGAGATAAAGAATTCCCAACCAAAACAGATTCCAATAAACCGTTTCACTCAGCCGTTACATTTATATTTTTAGACTTTTAATAGTATCTATCTTTCAGTGATTACCCATGCTATTATATAAATCGCTTTTTTCTCAATATCTTTCCATGTTAGAAATTGGATGTGTTTACTATAAGAGAGAAACAGAAATATATTTTTGAAAGAAAAGATTAGCAACAGCACGGCGACTTCAGGTCGATCACTTTATAGACAAAGGTATCTAAGTGCTTTATATGAAAGGCTTGTAAATATGAAATTATCTGAGGGCGTCACATGAAGGGCTTGAACAAATAAGACTGCAATATAATAATGTAAATAATGCTTAGTGTTCCCGTGCCATCTACAATTATATAAATTCACAATAGTGCGATTCAATGAAACAAAACTCTTCAAATAACGCAAAGCGGAGATAAAAAAAATCACAACCAAAACAGATTCCAATCAACCGTTTCATAAATCCGTTCCATTTATATTTTTAAGACTTTCAATGGTATCTATGATTCAGTGATTACTTCGGCTATTATATAAATCGCTTTTTGCTCAATATCTTTTCATGTTAGGTATTTGATGCGTTTAATGTAACAGTGAAATTATATCAAGGAAGAAAAAAGATTAGCAACAGATCGGCAAAGACGGCGACGACAAAACCTATTTCACGACCAAATTGAAGCAAGACGATCACTTAATAGACAAAGGTATACCTCGCAAGAAAGGCTTGAACAAATAAGACTGCAATCTAAGAAACGTGGGAGAAAACGAACTGATTACTTACACAGTTTATTTTTGCACGGGCACAAGTTTGCTTAATTCCAGATATATATTTTATTCGTATCGATTATTGAAACGACTAAAGGAAGTTATCACTCATAAATTTACTAATTTAAGTTCATCTGCCTTCTCTATACAATTTTAAATCCTTTCACCCCAAGCAAGGGGTTACAGAGAGTGAGAGCAAGAGGGTTGTTTGAGGAAAGGATATAGAGAAGGACGGGGATTAGGATTAAGGTATCAGATGTCGAATGACATTACATTTGGATATTTGAAGATTATAGCTATTAGGGAAGCAAGTAGGAGGAAGTGATTTCCACTGCGAGAGAAGAAGCTGTTAGAGTAGAATAGGCGGTTGCATCTAACTGTTTCGACAATGAAAGGTTAAGACCGAGATGTCAACTTAGTAGCACGGTTAAATTCATGCAGTTTGGGAACCAGTGAAAGAAGCTCGTCAGAGCAGTTTCCATGAAAATACGAGAGAGGGAAGCCACATCACGTCTGTGAGATAGTGATGGTAGACGAGATGGCAGATCAGGATCTATTAAATTGCATATCCGTCTCTGGATTTTGTTTAGGACCTTGAGATGAACACCAGGCCTTAACAGTATTCAATGCAAGGACAAATGGTAGATTTGTAGATTTGAAGGTTGAACTCAGGCGAGAAAAAACCTTCTGGCGCAACACAGAACCAACTTTCCTTGCGTTAAATGAAGCTATTGATTCAATGTAGTTGTTTCACTTCAGGTCAGTGGAAAACGTGTGACCAAGAAGGCGCATAGAGACGCTCTCGTGGAGTTGGGCATCATCCATGCTGATAAGAAGCAGGGAGGGGTCTCTATGGTGGGTAAATGAAAGCAGTTTCATTTTGGAGGCATTAAAGTTTACAAGTCATTTCCTGCCCTGTCAGCTACAGATTTGAGGTCCTTTTTCGAGACCGGTGGACAGGTTAGATTTGTCAGGGATATAGGGTTTACTATTGAAACAGGAGTAAATAGTGTCGTCTGAGTAGATGCCTACTTGTAAACTGATGACATCAGGAAGATCGTTAATGAAGATCAGAAACCCTGTAGGACCCAGGATAGAGTTTCGGGGAACACCAACGTTCGTATGTAAGGAAGTGGAGGAGAAACCGTTTAGAACCACCTTCATTTCACAGTTTGTCAGGAATGATTGTATTAAATCAAATAATAGTCCTGTAATACCGTATTCCTGAATGTTTCGCCATTATTATCAAGAGCTAGATATACAAATTCTGTTATGGCCGTGAGAACGTCAGCTACAGACCGGGCATCGGGGAGATTACACAATGTTAATTATTATATGGTGAAATTTCATCTTTGCTTTGTATAGTGCGATTAGTATGTATAATGAAGTCCCTATTCACTGTAACACTTTCTCCTTCTCGCCATAGTGCTTTATTTTGTTGATGCCATTTATCTGCAAGGTGATGTTTATGATATTGGTATAAATTCAGTTACACTTATTTCCCATTTGTGGCAGATCTAAATAGACAAAAAACAGAGGGCCGGCTCTTTTATATTTATCATTTTAATTAAAAAATATAAATTTTTCTGGGAAGCGTGGTATCAATTTTTAATTAAGCTAGAACAAATTTTACCCCTAATTTCAAGCTAAACTTCAAGATTGTGCTTTTGAGACAATTCTCATTTATTTTCACTTTAATCCTCTCGTGCTAGCAAGGCAATAAAGCCACTAAGATGCAAAAGTTTACTGAGTGTGAAACGAAAAGCGAAAACGTTAATAAGTAGGGCGGACAATAGACGAATACCATGAAAAAGATAGAAGATGATGATTGACATTGCATTTATTTTACAGTTTATCAAGAATCCGAAAAAAAGTTCCGCAAATGAGAAGTACGGACGGAAGAAACTATTAGCATAGAACTTACGGTCAGATCTAGAATCTTCAACAGTCAAATTATGAGACCTAGTTATCAATCCATTATTGTGCTTTTGAAGTCTGGTTGTGTAGGCAGCTATCATTGTACGATAGTCTTCACCCCCCCCACACACACACACAAAGAAATTTGGCTTGGGGTCGGCTCGTTCTTTCTGAGAAAACACCAATTCCTTACCCTAACAAGTCTATATTGATTTTCACCATGTACAAGATCCAAGAGTCGCTCGAGGTAGTTTATCCTCCACAATACCTGACTCACCTTAACTTTGCCGATGATCTTACATTACACTATTTACATTATTCGGACTATTGTCCTCATCTTTTTCGCCATATTTATCACAATGTTTCGGCCGATGTACGCTCCAGCCTTCTTCAGGTGGTTGGAATGTCGAATGTGAAGAAGGCCGGAGCGTACATCGGACGAAACTTTGTGATAAATATGGCAAGAAAGATGAGGACAACAGTCCGAATAATGTAAATAGTGTGCATAATACCTGACCTCAGAAATATACACAGATCTTGCATTAATTTCTTAATGTATCAAGGACGCAGAATCCTTGCTGTAATCACTCCAGCAAGCAGCGAACCAGGTAGGTCTCTAATGCAACGAGAGTGAGACAGAATATATCTTAACTTCCCCTGAACCATTCGAGTTTAAAACACTCAATAATACACCCAGCGAATGAGTTGAGGAATTCAAATATCTCGGTTCTCACTTGAAAAAAAATCTTCAAGCTCTTGCGTGAGATGCGTGTAACAAACTTCACAAGATTTGGCACTCGAAACTTCCATCTGCCTTAAAAGTCTAAACTTTTCGAACATTGATTGAATCAGTCCCACTGTATGAATCAGAAACTTGGCCATTATCTGTTCGTCTTGAAAGGTAACTGGATGGAACATATACAAATCTACTAAGAAAACTCCAGAACATTAGTTGACCTCATGCAACACTTAACGCAATCTACAGATAATTGCGACCAATCTCTCTTAAGCTCAAGCAAAAACGATTACAGTTTGCCGGCTACTACCACCGAGCGGACAGGGAAATCGTCTCATCTTTACTCCTATGGTATCCGTCGGGAAGTGCCTTCTCACGAAAATTAACTTTCTTAGACACCATAGCTCGGGTATCAGAGTTGGACATTGGGGATCTTGGGACAGCAATACAGGAACGAACAGTGTGCAAAGGGATTGTCATTGGAGTTCTGACCAATCATAGGGAGGTCGAAGTATGATGATGTCATGACTAAATGGTAAAAGCCACAGTTTATAGGGATATATGGAGAATATACGGTTAACATAAACAGTAGTGAACAAAGAAGCATCCTCTTGGGAGTTGTTTCCACAATGTTGTAGTTCATGGGGAAAAGATGTTCCAGTGAAAGGGAACGAAATGAGGGCAGTTCCTTACAATGTGCGGGGAGGGTGTCTCTTAACCGTGACGGTTCCAACTGGTGGTAGGAAGGAATGTATTTGGTCGGAAAGTTTTCCATGGAAATAGCAAAACAGTAGCGGGGGACTTACAACAATTCCAATGTGAGAAAGAGATTATAATAAAATAATACATCACCCATAAGATGCGGAGGCGCTTTTGGACTGTATCGAGTTCATGTCCATATATGGCAGCAGTACCCCTTATTCAGCCAGATATGGCGAGCGAGTAGAGTATAGCAGGAAGAGTCAGATACTTATGGATCGGGTCATGGAATCGGCCATCTTCCAGCATTTGGAGTAATGGACCGTTTCTAGGAGTTCCACTTGAGGTCTGTGTTGAGTTTAAGTCTCAATAAGCGTTCAAGTCATGCGGCCTCCATGAGAAAAAAAAACATTCATCGCGATAGCCGATAATTCAGGATCCACACGTTGATAATTGAACGTCACTAGCTTGGTTTCCAAGTTATTGAATGTCACCAGCTACTTTTCCCCAACTGATACATTGCAGATGATCAATATATTTTATATTGTAGGATCTTGTTGGCAGCTTTTGACCTTCTAGGATGAATTCCTCTGTTTCTAGTTTCAACCCAAATCTATGCAACCATTGATGGAACATAGTTTTATAAACATCTGTATTTTCTACACATATTGAATTACTGTTAGCAAATGTAACAACCCAAGATTTGAAAAAAATAAAGGAAGTAAAAAAAAATGTAAATATCTAGGAAGGGTTTTAACAGAAGACGTGAATTGCAGCACCGAAATCCGATATCGCATTGGGATAGCGAAAAATGCCTTCAAAAACTAAGTAAAGTATTAAGCAACAAAAACATTTCACTAGAAACAAAGAAAGGAACATTGAACTGCTATGTAGTATCGATCCTCTTATATGACGGGGAAAGCTAGGCAATCTTCCCATAGATAAAGGGTGACAAGGCAACAGAAATTTAGTTCTACAGATGAATAGTGAGAATGTCATGGATTGAACATGTGAGTAACGAGGAAGTTTTACAGAAAATGGAAACAAAAAGGATACCTCGCATCAGAAAGAGGAAGTTAAAATTTCTAGGGCGCATAATGAGGACATAATGTTTCGAGAATTTGATACTCACAGGATAAATTGAAAGCAAGAGGGACAGGAAAAACGCAACGCCTCACCTTACTAACGAGCTTGGGTAAATGATGGGCAGAAGAGACTTAGCAAAAATACAACCTTTATTAAGACCTACAAAGAACAAGGTGGTGTGGAGAGCCATGATCGCACATTCCATGGAGAAGGAGAATAAATAAGAGAGCATCTCCCAAGGGTTGTTCTTCCCATTTCATTTTCACGTTAGTTAGGCCTTAATTTTTGCTTTTTGTTTGAATTTTTACCTCCTTCATTGTTTTTTCTTATTAATTTTACCCATTTTCACAAATAGAGCAGTGGTTCTCAACCGTTTTTGCCCGGTGCACACTTTTTACCATAAGCCAGAATGTCAATTTCCTCTTTCCTGCGTTATTCCACTCAAAAGGTGCATTCAAAATAATATACATATATTACTGAAAATCTCTATTATATTCCATATACATTTACTCGGATTATTTTTATAGAGGAATTTTACAAATTTAAAAGCAAGAGAAAATGGTTTAAAACTTGAATACATTACCAACCATCTTGTGATTATTCAGTTCAGTAACATTCCCTAGTTTACAACAATTACATTATCAGTGTTGTAACCTAGGGAAAGTTACTGAATAGAAGATTCAAACGAAGGTTAGTAATGAACGATAATACTTAGGATAAGAACAACATATACAAGATTCGCCAGCGCCGCGTAGAAGTAGCCAACTGCTAGAAGTGAGTCAAGTGAATTTCACAATTATTCTCCAACCAACCGCTCCACGCGGTCAGATATGGCACAAGGCCGGATTTAATGTGGGGTATCCGAGCCCATAGGCTCGGCCAAAAATTCCCCGAAAGACCCCGTATAAAACGCTGTCGTGTAACTTTTTTCCGAGACGAGATTCGACCCTTCGGATAGCCTCGTTTTGGGAATCCTCTCTGCTCGGATGCAGACAGTTTGACTAGCACAACTGGAGACGAATATCCAACTGCAAGATAAACTTTCCCACGCGGTCAGATGTGCACAAGGCCGAATTTAATGTAGGGTATCCGAGGCTAGAGGCTCGGCCAAAAATTTCCTCTAAACCACGTATAAAACGGGGTCAGGTAGCTGTTTCCCGAGACGAGACTCTGCCCTTCGGCATAGACTCGTTTTGGAGATCTTCTCTGCTCGGAGGCAGAGAGTTTGACTAGCACAACCGGAGACGAAATCTCCAACTACAGACCAACATACAGTATTTACTATTGTATTTATGTAGGTATGCTACAACAATCAGTTTCACTAGGGAAATTCCAGAACAGCTATACACGATCATTTTTTAATACTGCCGGTGATTTTTGCTTACTCCACTTTTCTGTTGTTTCTGATTTGCTCGCATCCCAGCTTTGATAAGGTCTAACATTGTTTACGCAGAGGGTAAAAATATTTTCCACTCTGCATCCTCTTTCTCAGAAACGAAAATTCGCAAGCCTATTGAGACTTTATCGTCCATGGAGTAGAAACCACATCGCTTCCTCCATATTTCAGTTTTAATGAGAGCATTCCGTTTGGACAGTTTTTTTCCCCTAAGAACCGCTACTTACTTTAACAAAGTCCCACGTGGAGCTTCAATGAATGATAAAATCTCAACCTCTTCAAGTAAAGAGACAATTGTTACCTATCATATCGTATATCTTCAATTCCAGATTCCGACATTTAGATTCGTATCATAAATAACATTCGGTGAGCTTCTACATTAAATGTTTTTCCAGTTTTACATTCGGTGAGCACAAGTAAAAAATGTTTGTATTATTATTATTATTATTATTATTTTATTTCCGATGATTTCTGGTGTGTGCACATTTCTTTCCGGGTTCCGTCCAGAGGCCTAAAGTCAGAAATGGCATCATGATATTTCCCACTGACCAATTAAAAAACAAACAAACATATATTTTTCATAAATAAGGCTCTTCGTAAGGTGTGGGCTGTAAACGTGGGAACATTTTTTTTGTATTTCTTTAAGGCACGGGCTTCCAGGAATCCATTTAATGAGTCTACTGGAATCTTTTCCAATCCATCCGAGGGCTCCAACTACAATAGGGATTGTTGATGTTCCCATGTGCCACAATTTTTGAGATTTCGATTTCAGTTATTATTATTATTATTATTATTACATATCACATTATTGTCATTAATAGTAGTAGTAGTAGTAGTAGGAGTAGTAGTAGTAGTAGTAGTAGCAATAGTAGTAGTATTAATTGTCATATTTTGTGTTCTAATTAACTGTTATGTACATTACTGTTTTGTTTTTTAAAAATCGTTTCACCTCAAGTAATGGGACAACACCACTAGTAAAAGTAAAAGAGAATCAGAAGACTGTGAGCATTATGGATACGACAAAAAAGGAACAGGGTTCACGAAGACAGAAGATGGTGATTGAGTTAAGATGTAAATTTTTGAAGATTGTAGTTGTCAGGGAAGCAAGAAATCGGAAGGGAGTTCGAAAGGCGGGAAGTAAGAGAAAAGAAACGGTAGAAAAGTGGAAGTGGTGCTTGCATTTAGCTAGTTCTACAGTAAAAGAGTGAGACCTATTTACGAGTGTAGTAGCACGTTTAAATTCATGCCATTGGTGAACCATCGAAAAAAGCCTATCAGAGGAGTTGCCATGAAAATATTTGTAGAACAGACAATGACAAATAACTGGATACGAGATGCCTGGTCAGGATCTATTGTATGGCAGAGCCATCTCTTGATTTTGTCAAGGATCTTGAGATGCACAATAGCAGAACTAGACCAGGTGTGGCAACAGTATTCAATGCACAGCCTAATGGTAGATTTATAAATGTGCATAATTGTTTTTGACGAGAAAATCTTTTACAGCGATACTTTAAATCAACCTTCTTTGCAGAAGACGTAGCAATTGACACGATGTAGTCGCTCCAAGGACAATGTTCAACTGGAGTTCAGTATAAGCCATACTGATGACAGGCAGAAAAGATTCTCCATGGTGATTAAATGAAAACAGTATTTACGAAACATTTCTTGCCCCAGTTAACCACTGATTGGAGGTCCTTTTCAAGAGTAGTTTCCGGGTTAACTTTGTTGGGTCTGTCGAAAATGCTAGGTGTAAATGTTTGTGTCATCTGCATAAATACCTAACTGGGAAGTGAGAGGAGGCCTCTACAAGGAATTATTGTTTAGCTGTTAAGCTATTGTTAATAAAATATTATTTTAAATCCTTAAAGCGAAAATGCTGTTAAGACGGATGGCGCTACTGGGAGTGAAAGAGAATGAAAAGAAGTTAGAAGAAACCAGAAATCCAATTCTAAACAGGAAACAAGGGATAAAACTTTACTCCTGTTCAAAAGGGAGGATTGAGGACCGGACGAGTTTTTATTACGATTTTTACGAGAAGAAATCATTTATTATTATTATTATTATTATTATTATTATTATTATTATTATTATTATTATTTCCTTTCATTTCTGGCGTGTACACATTACTTTCTGGGTCCCGCCCAGAGACCTAAGGTTAGAAATGGCATCATGAAATTTTCTACTGACAAAAAAATAAATAAATTACATAGACAAAGCTCTTCGTAAAGTGTGGGCTGTACTTGTGAGAACGATTTTTTCTATCTCTTTGAGGCGTATACTTTCAGGAATCCCTTCATTTAGTCTACTGGAGTCTTTTCCAACCATTCCTAGGGCTCCCAAATACAACAGGGATTGTTGATGTTTCCATGTGCCACATTTTTGAGATTTCGATTTCATTATTATTATTATTATTATTATTATTATTATTATTATTATTATTATTATTATCTTCTTTGACTTCTGCGGTATGCTCATTTCTTTACGGGTCCCAACCAGAGATCTAAGGTCACCAATAGCATGATGGTATTTTCCGCTGAAAAGTAAAACAGCCTAAGTTCATACACATATTACATAGATAAAGCCCTTCGTAAGATGTGCGCTCTGTTTGTTAGAACAGGTCTTGTATTTTTTTAAGGCATGGGCAACTAGGGATCCCTTCAATGAGTCTATCAGAATCTTTTAGAATCAAACAGTGGACACCAAACACAACTGGAATTACTGATGTCTTCACGGAACACATTTTTGAGATTTCCAATTATTGTAATAATGTTGTTGTTGTTGCTGCTTTATTATTTTCTTTGATTTCTGATGTATGTTCATTTCGTTTCGGGTCCCAACAAGAGAGCTAAGGTCAAAATGTCTTCATGGCAATTTTCCACTGATCATTTTTGCAACAATAACCCAAAATCAAAACAAGAAAGCCCACATTTAGTAATGTGTGAACTGTACTTGTAAGTACATTTTTTTCTATTTCTTTAAGGCATCGGCTGCCAGAGATCCCTTCAATGTATCTATTGGAACTTTTTCCAATCAATCCCAGTGCTCCAACTACAACTGGAATTATTGATGACCTCATGTGCCACATTTTTTTAAAAATTTCCACTTCAAGATCTTTACATTCTGATAATTTATTATTATTATTATTATTATTATTATTATTATTATTATTATTATCATTATTATTATTATTATTATTATTATTATTATTATTATTATTATTATTTCTTTAATTTACTTATTTTATTATTCGTCTTTTTTCGATCAAGTTGATAAGACAAATGAAGAAAAAATATAAATTCAAATGTAAAAAAGACATCGTAGAAATTGAACATGATGCATTTATTTGGCAACTTTATATTTTTTTAAAATCTTACTCAATTTATTTTTCATCAAAATGACTTGAATTCCTTTATTTTCCCAAATCATAAATTTCATGCATATATTAAATAAAATAAGTCTGAAAGCAGACTTATGCAATATTAGCTAAAATGTACCTTTTTCCCTTTAATCAGACGCGCTGTAAATCGTGACAGAAAAAAAAAGTTTAAAGATTACCTTTCCTTTTGCCTTGTTTGTCACGAAAATACCAAATCTTTCCACATCGGTTTCCCTCTATAATGAATAAAAAGGAAAAAGAAAAAGTAATTCATTTTTTCTTCTTTGCCGTCAATTTTCCGTGATTAGGATAGAATACATAACGTTTGGTTTATTGACATTAAAATGGCAAAGATTTTCAAACGATTTTATTCTCAAACAAGAATATTTCAGAAAAAGAAAGAGAAAGAAGGAAAATAATAATTGTCTCCCTTGAATCTTAAATAATAAAATTAATTTTGGTGACAGATTAAATACTTCGTGTCGAGAAAGAAAATAACAATTTAGTTTAAAAAATATTTCGTTAACTCGTTACAAAATTCAACTAGAAAATCATAAATTATAATAATGTTAAAATGCAGATCAAATCTTGAGAACATGCCAGTGTATCAATGATGATTTTATGTATTATATTGTAAGTAATTTTCGTTTAATCAAAGTACAATTATGGAATTAAAAATAGTTCGTTGTTAACGTTAACTGAACCGTCTACAATTTATAAACACTTAAGGAAAGATATTCATATCCTCATAAATTTACAACCGAAATTATGTTTTTTACTGCAAAAGTTCCTAAAGTTCAATATTTTTTTGTGTAAACTTTGGAAGGTCTGAATAATTCTTGACAGTCCGTAGATTGAATCTGTAATTTAAAAGTCTGCTTATTTGTTGTCCGACTAAGAGCAATGTATCATCAGATACTTTTTTCTCAATTTATTACCAAATCCCACAAGACATACTCCGAATCGTCACATACAATAATTAACGACAAAACTAAATATATATACAAACTCAGTTTCATCAAACACAGCTTTTTGTAAAAGAATTATCGTATGATTTGTTTTTGAGAAGATCTTTCAAAATTAAAAATACGTAATAATTGCATTAAAATTCAATTTAAACCTTGTAAGCGTTTCGAAATTCTCAGAATTACAAAGTAAGAACGAACGAGAATAATAATTATTCCCGCTCGTTTTTACTTTTTAATTCTGCTGATAATTTCGAAAAGCTATATGTATTTTTTTTATAATTTTCTATCCTCTTGAATATATTTCCGGATTTTTTTCTTTTTTTGTGTGTGTGTAATTATTTTAACTTTTTATTATTTATTTATTATTGCAGATTTTAAAAACTTAATATCGATTCTTCTTTTTTTACATTACGAAAACAAATTTCAAACAAAATATCTTGAATTAGTCCAGTCCGGCCCTGTTAAGGATCCCCGCCCCACCCCGAAACTCTGATATGGAAAAAATAATTTATTTATGTTATGGAAAATAAATATTTATTCAATCTTTAAAAAATAAACTTCATTGTTTTTTTTATTTGATGATAACATGAAAAATCAAATTTAAATTAAGTTTTATTAAAGCAAAAACTATAATGAGGCTTATTTTTCGAAAATTAATTAAATTAAATAAAGTTAAATTCGTAAAACAAATATTCAACACGACTAATGTTGCCCATAATTCTGTTTCTCATAATTTTTTTTAGCTGATTTTGTTTTTCTTTGCAAAAATAAATTTTTGTAATGTCAACGAATACTCGTTGTCACTTTCGTAATGCTCGTTGTAGTAGAGACTTTGTAATCGCAGATACAACTATAGTAACGCCGTCGAACAATGCTGGTGTCAGACGCCTTCGAATATCACTCGCACTAATAGTACTTGCTCGATAATACTCGCTCGAAAAGTTATCACCGAATAATTATCTGAATAGAGAAATAGTATAATGAACAGAGTAGAGAATAGCGATCCGTATAGTAATAGAGGTTAGAATAGAAATAGTGATCCGCATAGTATAGAGAATAGACAAGAATGCAGATCAATTAGAAACACTCTACCTCACATATATTCGTTTCCCCTATGGATACGTAGTCTCCTTAATTCAATAATAGGATCACCTGCGTTTGAAGACTGGAGATCTATGTTCAAACTCAAGTGTCGGCAGCGACACTTTATTCCTATATAACATAAATATAACTTGAATTTGGGTTGGTTGGTGGGTCATTGTTATTTTGCACACGTCCCCTCAATTGTTACACAGACACAAAAAATTTTCACGCTGCTCCTCAATTGTTACGGACAAAAAACAACAACAAAAAAACAAAACAAAACCCATGTGACGTATTATATATAAATATAGATAGTAAAAGTACTTTTTTCCTCATTGGTAGCACAGTTTCATGTACAACTCAAACTGAAGGGCTGATAATTGACCGTCAGATGATTTAATTTTTTATATATACTAAAGTTCAAAAAAATTTTGAACTGTAGTGTATATATATATATATATATATATGTGTGTGTGTGTGTATGTGTGTGTGTGTGTGTGTGTGTGAACATTGAAGTCAGCACTCATAGGCGACAGGCTGCTTCAGGCTAGACGCAGTCGTCAGGCCACCTGACAATTTTGTCAAGCATGAAACAGCCTGTCACCTCTGAGTGTTGACTTCAATGTTCACTTTTATATTTATATTTACATACACTCTATCTGTGATATTGACCACTTTATCCCATGAATATAGCACATCTTAAAACTATATTTCTTCTAAGGAACTAAAGAATATAAAACAAATACTTATTAATAATAGCTTTCCAAACTATATAGTTGATGAACAAATAAGATGCTATCTTAGAAATCTCAATACTAGGCAAATAGAACATAATACTGCTTCTACTAATCTCAAACATATTAATCTCCTATACCGTAATCAAATGCATACTAATTATAAACAAGATGAAAATATACTAAAAAAATTAGTAAATACTAATATATCTACAACAGAACCTAGCAAAAAAATTAAGAAAAAATTCATATACTTCACTAAATCTAGTATATTCAACTCAATTCTTCGCAATAATTCTTCTCCCCCGGTTAGCGATTTGCAAAAAAACCAACATAGTTTACAAATTCAAGTGCCCTTTGGGAGATTGTATTTCCAACGAATTAAATAATATTTATGTTGGTCACACCACAAACTCGCTTTCACGACGCTTGACACTACATTTGAATGATAACTCTAACATTTTTAGGCATTTAAAACAACATGCCTGGCCACATACACAATTCCGGAAAATCCTTGTTGAAAACACTACTATACTTAAACATGAAAACAATAAACAAAAACTAAAAATTCTTGAAGATATATACATAAAACAGTTGAAACCTAACCTGAACAAAATAAACTATGAAATCTCCACAAATATTTTTAAATGCCTATAATTGGTAACAGAAGCCATTGGTTTATACCAATGGCTTCCCATACTTAATACTTCTCGAATTCACTCTCGCGTGGTCATGTGTGACGTCATGAGCTGTGGTGCGATTTTCGCTTTCTGCGTCTTATATGCACGTGTTTATCGTTGCTTGGAAATCATCTATGTAACCAAAACAGACTATCAACAATTTCTCGTCCGTGTATTGCTTAATATATTGAACTCTAATTGTCATCTTTGATAATGGCTTATGTAAGCCGAAAGCTTAGATTGGATTAAAAAATATGTATCAATATTGTGATTTTCTTTCTTCGTTTAATGATAATGTTATTAAGCTTATCAGACGATATGAAAAGAATTTACATAAAATAGACTACACTTGTCTATATTATTTGATGAAATATGTATGAATATATATATATATATATATATATATATATATATATATATATATATATATATATATATATATATATATATAGTTATATAAATAAATAAAAGTAAGTGTAAATAGATAAAATAAATGTAAATAACAAAATTAAATAAAATAAAAATAAAAATAAACATAATAATGTCGAAAAAATATCTTCAAAGTTCAACTTCACTTTTTATTTCTTCCTGGGTGGGAAGACAGGCTTCTCCGAAAGTGACGATTTTTAACATCTTTTCTCATCATGTTTCTATTTGGTTAAAAACATACTAAGATGCAGTTTGTCCCTACATCTGGACACATAGGTATAAATGCTTTTTTTTTTAAGGAATGGAAATATCAACGACATCTTATTTAATTGGAATATTAAAAAAATAACATCTTCAATATGATTTCCATCATTTGAAAGATTCACATAAAGTCGTTGCAATAACTCCAAATTGCCGTCAAATTTAGCACATTCATTCATTATGCGTTCAATCAAGTGTGTTGCATCTGGGATTTTCATTGAGTACACCTTCTCTTTTAGCATACCAGAGAAAAAGAAGACAAAACCATGTTTAATCTGTGGAGGTAGAAATAGTATAGTTAATGAGATTTCCTGAGTCCAGACTTTAGGGACACAACCTGTGTAATAAACATTGTTTGTCTTACTATCAAAAACACTATTTTTTTTTTATCTATTGAATTTCTTTCCTCTGCATATTCTATCTCTCTCTCTCTCTCTCTCTCTCTCTCTATATATATATATATATATATATATATATATATATATATATATATATATATATATATATATATATATATATATATATATATACTTTCTCCGTTTGCGAAGTTTTTCGTTCTGATGAGCTGAACATCTTGGTGTTCACGAAATAAAAATTATAAAAGTCTCCGTCTTATTATTATTATTATTATTATTATTATTATTATTATTATTATTATTATTATGCTCTGTAGTCTACTTTGAGCTCTCCCTGGATTTATATCCTCCTCGGAATTATCCCTTCCAGTCACAAACTGGTAAAACGTATAATTTTAAATATTTAAATATATATATATATATATATATATATATATATATATATATATATATATATATATATATATATATATATATTCTACAGGTTGTGATAGATAGATAGATAGATAGATAGATAGATAGATAGATAGATAGATAGATAGATAGATAGATTAAAATGAATGTTTGAATGTGTGAAAGAAAGAAACAAACAAACAAAGGTGAACGCTTAAATAGTGAACATTTAAATAAATAAAGAATGAAAGAAAAAAAAGAAAGAAAGAATGTTTGAAATACTGGAAAATAATGAAGGTTTGAAAGAAAGAAAGAAAGAAAGAAAGACGGTTTTAATTATCGAAAAATCAAAATGAAAATTTTGAACGAAAGAAAAAAGTGATGGAAGAAGGTTTGAAATACCGGAAAAACACAATTACGGTTTGAAAGAAAGAAAGAATGAAAGAAATAAATGAATGAAAGAAAGAAAGAAAGAATGAATGAAAATGGCGTAAAATCTGAAATCTGACAATGGAGGAAATAAAAGGAGGAAAGAAGCGATGTAAAAAGAATAATAATGTAAAAAAAGATAGGAACAAAAAGGAACTTCAAAACCCCAAAATTGACAAAATATTCAACAAAGGTTGCAGGTCCGACTTTTGCTTAAGGCAAAAAAATAATAATTTAACCATTTATTAATTTATTAATAATTTAAATCCAAGTACGATAATTAATCGAATTCCGCAAATCAAATTTACATTAATGCTAATCTTGATATACACCCGATATTCGAGACAGAATAGGTTTATCCACAAGAACACGAAACACGTTTAATTCTTGTCACCTTCTACTCATTGTCGCAATTTTTTCCATGCCCATTTATTAAAAAAAAACAATCTAAAAATATTATTAGCAAATCTCAAAACCTCTTACGACATCGTCAAACATAACCAAATATTTATCTTATCACGTAAAATCATACAATTTTTTCATTGACTCTACAGAATATTTAGAGAATTGGCGAATATTCCTATGTGAAAATATTTTTTCCAGTATATGAAAACGGAAATATTTTGGTTTAATTCAAGTTCTACTTTTTGACCAATTTAATTATGAACAATTTATTTATGATAAATCAAGAGAATTTCTATATTAGACAAGTGAGGAGAAGAGTATCCCAAATTTATATGTGTATGTAGAACGCTTTTGGATGGCTGAGCTTTTATTCTGGGAAGTTTTTGTTTTTTATTCTGCTTATATTTTCAATTTATTTTGAATTGAAATACTGAAAAAACAATTACAGATTCATCAAATTACGACAATTTAAAAAGAATAAACTTCTGTACTTAAACGTTAACTAAATCATTTAAAAAATATTGTTTAAATATTTCAATAAAGAAAAAAATTAAATTGCAGAAAATTCTATTTGATGTTAAATAGTTTTTAATAGAGAATTCTCTGAAGAATTAAAATCAATTTATCTTTTTTCGTTTAAATCGCAGTTGTAATTATATCCTCATTCAGACAATTTATAATTACGTAGTAATGGTTGCATTTTAGTTTGTATGGTATCTAGCTAGTAGAAATAATATTTACATTAATATTTGATATGTAGATATAAAATATTTAATCATATGTCTTTAAATCTCTTGGGATAAAACAAAAGTTCATACCATTTTGCAGTAGGTAGCACTTGCAACCATTATCTTATTCCACACGTGAATGAGATTTATTCCCCACCCCCATATATATAACATGACTACCACTCAAAATTACAGGCCATTTTGGACGGTCATAATAAATTTAAAAAGTTAACCAATAACACCACCCACCAAATTAAAAACCATATCAATAAACTCTTTACTGCGAACAATGCTGAAACAGGATCTTATAAACTTCAAAAGATTATAGGTGACTATCAAATTGGTTATCTTTATAGAAATGTAAAAATAAATAAGTCACCCCCTCCGACTTATCATTTCACAAACACCTACACCAGTATATTGCCTTTCAAAAACCCTTAACGAATTAATTACCCCCGACCTCCCAGGAAAATATTGTATTAACTCCACAAATGAATTTATACAAATTCTTCATGCTGTAAAACCAAACAACCAAATAATCGCATCTTTGGATGAAACGATTGGCATCATTGTCCGTGATGTATACAATCACACTTCTCTTGCACCCAACGACTATTTAAAAAATAATATTAGCATGTACCATTCAGATACCTTTTCATGACTCTCGAGGTAATATTTATACTCAAATAGACGGTATTGGGATGAGATCTCCTTTAGGCCTCCTTTTTCAAATTATTGTGGCACATTTAGAAAATAAAATACTTAATGACACGAATAAACCGCATAGATACGTAGATGGCGTTCATTTTAGCTAAAAGTATTGATCAAATTACACAACTTAAAAACAAATTTGGAAGATACTCCGTGCTCAAATTTACACTAGAACTCAATATCAATAACAAGATTCCTTAATGTCCTTATTGATTCCAGCAAACATAAATTTACTACTTGTCTATATAGGAAACCCACAAGCAATTATCTTAATTATAATAGTGAATGCCCCCAGAGATAGCTGTTATAAAAAAACATAATCTAACGCACACAAATGATATTTTCTTCCAAAACCATATTCTGTAAAGAAGTATATAACATCAAATAAACACTTGATAATAATGGATTCCATAATTCTGTCATTGATAAACAAATTAAAATGAATTTCAATAAACTTAATAATACCACTAAGAAAATTGATAATATTAATAATAATTGTAAACATAATAGTGTACGACAAAATAAACTGAATACTATTATAACTAAATGCATAATAATTACAATGACAATGAAACAACACCCAAAAACATAAGAAGACATGTTAAACCAATTAATAATAATAAACAAGTTTAAGTTTTAAAAATTTAAAACAATTGACCTTATAGTCTCTAATAAACCTACAATCACACAACTAAATCCTCTACAAAACAAAACAATGTAGTGTACCAGTTTACATGCCAGTTCAGAGATTGTATCTCTGATAATACTAATAAATCTACTAAATATATTGGTTTTGCTACAACCACGTTCTCTCGTAGACTTACCTGTAACCTTTCTAATCTTAGTTCCATTAAACAACAGAAGGGAATTAACAGGAGATAACAGATAAGTGATATCCATTAGACATGGCACGTGGAACTAGAACAGTCTACCACAGCGAGCGCAATAAAGGGCTCAGTTCGATATCCCAACCACCTGAAGAAGGCCGGAGCGTACAACGGCTGAAACGTTGTGAGAAATATGGCAACAAAGATGAGGACGAGAGTCCGAATAATCTAAATAGTTTATATAAGACCTCATCTCAGAAATATAGACAGATACTAAACAACATTTCTTGGAATAACATAGCCATGTTCATAATATTAGACAGATATTAGTTGGTAACAAAATAATACTCATGCATACAGTAAAAGGAACCTTCAGATATTGGAGTCCATCTACATTAAAATAAAGCAACCTACACTCAAAAAATTACATTTCAAACCAGTCACAGCATATTACCATGTATCTAAGCATATGATTCTGATGATAAGATGTCTTTCTCTCACGTTGTTATAGAACTGCATTACGAAATTACGACATGAGTCTGCTATTCCGCGACCATTATCGTCGCATAAAAAAATTCTATGTAACATAAGAGGATATCATCTTTGATGATGAACATCTCTGTTGTAACATCCATATAACCAATCTGATGATGGATCATGTGAGTCGAAAGCTTAGACCGAGAATCGAGAAGAGCATAATAAAAAATATGAAAATATTGGACAGTTTTTGTCATTATTTTCTCCAGAAACTAAAGCCACTATACAAAGCATAGAACGGCTCGTGATCAAACATATTAGACATCTGTAGTCTGTTATATTTAACAATATATATATATATATATATATATATATATATATATATATATATATATATATATATATATATATGTATGTGTGTGGATTTAATAGGCTGTTTAATAAAATATGAGGAATAAAAAAGCAACAAAATGATAACGATATTGACAATAAGATTGATTATATTTTTTATATATTAGCCATTTGCGTAAATTGAATCACGGAGAGAAGCAATTTAAAGTCAGAATTTTCGGACACGCCTGTGTCCTTTTTCAACGAGACAAGGAATAAAGAAATGTTGTTAGAGGGCACCTGTGTAAATTATAATCTCTGCGTAAATCGAAATCCCCTTTTAATCCCTCAATGTGTGGTTTTATTTGAAAATATATTTCAACTCCGACCTGTGTCTTTCTTTTCAGCCGTTGAATGAAGACGCTAAAAGCAAGCATCAGATATATATATATATATATATATATATATATATATATATATATATATATATATATATATATATATATATATATTAAACTTAACATTTCAATGCGTCTTTCTATAAGATTATTGCGTATGGATTTAAAATTTGTCTTACATTAAAAATAAATATGGACGTACAAAGACACTTTTCGCAGTTTAATAATTTATCTACTTGCAAAGGAATGTCATTTTGTACTTCCATATATTTGCCATCACGTATCGTTCATATATATATATATATATATATATATATATATATATATATATATATATATATATATATATATATATGCCAACATTTTAGGATCACCCTCTGGATCACGAAAAAATTGCCTGAAATATTCATACTGCTTCAAATCCAACTTTTTCTTTGTGGAGAGTTCTATCATAACCTCGATGATGGAAATAATGATAATTATAATAATTATTATTCCTGACTCAATGGCAAATACGCCAGAGCTGATAAAGGTAACCTGGGCGTTGCTATTGAACCTACAATCGGTGGTTAACTGGGACAGGAAATGACTTACTAACTTTAATGCCTCCAAAATGAGACTGCTTTCATTTAACCACCAAAGAGAAACTTTCCTGCCCGCCATCAGTATGTCTAATGCTAAACTCATAGAGAGCGTCTCACTGCGTCTTCTTGGAACCACTACATCGAATCAATAGCCTCATCTACTGCAATGAAATTTTGGGTCAGTGCGTCGTGCCAGAATGTTTATCTCGTTAGTGTCCTATCTTGCGTACTTACAAATCTCCCATTAGTCCGTGCATTGAATACTGTTGCCATATCTAGTCTAGTGTTCCTGCTATTCATCTCGAGGTTCTTGACAAAATCCAAAGAAGGATCTGTAATATAATCAATCCTCACCTGGCATCTCGCCATCAGTCACTTTCTCACCGACGTAACGTGGCTTCCTTCTGTCTTTTCTACAAATATTTTCATGGCAACTGATCTGAGAGCTTTTTTTTTCTCTGGTGTCCCGATTACATGAATTTAAGTGTTCTACTAGATTGGCCTTATGTCCCAGCTTTTTAATGGGGAAATAGTTAAATGCAACCGATACTTCTCCCCCAACAGTTTCTTTTTACACACTCCCCCCCTGTGCAACCCCTTCCTTTTCCTTGCTTCCCTGATAACTACAATCTTCAAAAAATTAAATTCAAGAAAGAAAGAAAGAAAGTATTTGGTTTGAAATATACGTTTTCCCTGGTGCCCCGTAAATAAATTTAAGCGTGCTGCTAGATTGGCATTTAGGTCCCACACTGAAATAGCTAAATGCAACCGCCACTTCTACTCCAACGGTTTATTTTCTCGCACTCCCCGCCTGTTTACTTGCTTTCCTGATAACTACAATCATCAAAAATTTAAATACAACGTCAATCGTCATTTTCAATCTTCTTGAATCCAGTTCATCTTTTGTCCTTTCCTCAATCCTCACGAGACCCAGTCTTTTCTCTCACTTTCACCCTAACACCCTGTATACTAGGGGCATTCCTGCCTTGCTTGTGGTGAAATGATCTTAAGAAATGGATCCTTTTTCGTGATCCAGGAAACCCTGTCCACCAACTGCAATGATTAGTTCGATATCCTTCTATCATTTTACTGTCCTGTAAAACAATTAAATGGCATAATAGGGGAGTCTTACACCTGATCGTTAATTTTCCCCCAGGCTCTTGTATGGGGGCTTAATGCTACGCTAGGTGTACTGAAGAGGTTATCAGCTGTTAGGAAATTGATTTGTATCTTTTAAATAATTTCCTAATTATAACAGATACTTGCACAAGCATAAATATATTCCTTCAACTAGTTTGAAATGGTTTCTTTCTCAATAGAAATAGTTCTTTCTTCATGCTAACTTACTGGTGCATATGTACGACCATAACAACTTTAAACAAATTAAAAATGAAGCAACTCACATCGCAGAGCCTTGTTTCAAACAATATGTCTTTCACTTTTCTCGGTCAACTGCAGAAGAGTTAACAGTTATTGTCGAAGGAATCTACCGTGCTTTAAATAAGAATGGTGAGACTTAGGCTGCTGTTTTTGATATGTCGAAGGCGTTTGACACGATTTGGCATACCGGTTTTCTTCACAGGCTCAACGGTTATAGTATTTCTTATTTTATATGATTCAATCTTTCTCATCAAATTAAGAAATGAAAGTTGGTTTAACGGCCACGATTCTAGATCGTTTTCTATTAATGAAGGTGTCGTCCAGGGATCTATCCTTGGAGCTACATTGTTCTAGTTTTTGTTTTTCGCGCTTGTCAAACTCTCTTCCGGCTTCATCCTTACAAGTCAACTTTGAACTTCAAATATTTAAACGCAATGTCAATCGTTATCTTGTCTTCTTAATTCCTGTTATTTGGTGAGACGGAAAATACTAAGAAGAGGAAAACAGTCAAACAATTATGTCCTGACCCAAAAAGAAGTACTGAGCAAAATTTCATTGTAAAATTAGCTCATGGAGAGGTGTTATAATTGAATGTCCCACACTCCCTATCGCCTAGGTGGACTGACTATATCAGTAGCTATATATGGTGAGCACAGGATATACCTGGGCCTTGCTTCGTCAATTAGTTGAAGATTCGTCTCCAGCTAAGCTGGTCGAACTCTCTGACTTCTGGCGGAGAGGAACTCAGACGTGCTATGCCGAAGGGCAGAGTCTCGTCTGGGATGGTAGACAGCTACCCCACTCCGTTTTTTAGGGGGTCCACGGGAAATTTTTGGCCGAGCCTACTTGCTCGGAGACCCCACGTTAAATTCGGCATTGTGCCACATCTGACCGCGTGGGGCGGTTGGCAAATATCCTTGCTTCGGCAATTAGTTGGAGATTCGTCTCCAGCTGCGCTGGTCGAACTATCTGCCTTCGGGTAGAGAGGAACCCAGACGAGGCTATGCCGAAAGGCAGAGTCTCGTCTGGTGTGGTAGAGAGCTATCAGACCCCATTTTTACAGAGTCTACGGGGAATTTTTGCCCCCGCATTAAAAAACGACCTTGTGTCACATCCTGCTACGCGGGGAGGTAAGGTAAATATTCTCGCGTCGGCAATTATTTGGAGATTCGTTTCCAGCTGTGCTAGTAGAATTCTTTGCCTTCGGGCGGCGAGGAAACCCAGACAAGGCTATGCCGAAGGGCAGAGTCTCGTAAGACAGCTACCCGACCCCGTGTATACGGGGTCTACAGTGAATCTTTTCCGAGCTTACGGGCTCGGTTTTGACCCTGCATAAAAACGGCCTTGTGCCACATTCTGCTACGCGAGGCAGTGGTAAGGGAATTAGTCTAGAGTTGGAGATTCGTCTCCAGCTGTGCTGGTGAAACTCTCTGCCTCCGGGCAGAAAGGATCCCCAGACGAGGCTATGTCGAATAGCAAAGTCTCGTCTCGGGAAACAGCTACCCGACACCGTATTATACGAGGATTTTTTGGCCGAGCCTACGGGCTCGGATACCCAACATTAAATTCGGCCATTTGTCACATCTGACCGCGTGGAGCGGTTGCGATTTACACAGACTCGCTACGTAGCTTATTCTATGTTTTTTCTCTTGTTTTCCTTCAACGTATGCGTGTTAAATTTTCGAATCCTTCTTTCATTATGTTCCCTAAAACTTTCAACCTCCTCTTTCGGGATAAGTGTTTTTTTAGTTTCTATTTTCTCTAATATTTCGTCATCGCTCTATTGTTCCGTCTATGGTATTCTCAGCAACCTTCTGTAGAACCAAATTTCTGTTGCATGAAGTTTCTTCTTTATCTGTGAAGACATTTTCCAACATTCACTACCATTCAGAAGGACCGATATTACATAATATTCCATCAATCTTTCTTTTTTTTTTCCTTTTCTAACGAAATTTGTTCGCTTCTTCATACTTTGTTTAACTTTTGAAAGGCATCTTTCGCACTACCAATGGACCTTCGGATTTCGGATCACACTTTCCGTCCTCTGTTAAAAAAACCTCCTAGATATTTAAATTTTTGCAACTAGTTGATTTTGATGTCTCCATCTCGTAGTAGGCATCTTGGGCTGTTGCTTTTGCTGACAACCATAGAGTCTGTCTTTTTGCAATAGATGGTTAGTGCTTTCTTTTTGCTTTATTTTGAAGACTTCATATTACGGAATAAATATGCATTTCTCTCCGTAGCTTCAGTCCAACAACAGCATTAAATCTACAAAACACAAGGAACAAAACGTCTTTATCAAACTAGAAATGATAATACAATGCTTCATCTCTGAACTACAGACATTTATAAAGAAGCATTATAAAAAAAGAAAAGAGATATTTTCATAATCGGGTCCCAATATAAAGATGGTTTTAAGAGAGGAAAAATCTTTAGCAGTCGTCTATTCTACCCGCCTTAAGCATTCCTCTAATTAATAGCAGGTATCGATCTGTTCGTGGGTGGATAAAGAGAAAATAAACCCGATATTTCTGAGTGCATGGTATTAGAAATATTTTGATCGATAAAGCATTTTGACGTAAAAAATATTGATACAAGATATTGACGCTTGCGCATTAGTAATCCACCATTTTTCTTTAGGCATGCGCATTAGAACACTAACATACTTTGATGCGAACCTGTCTTGTGGTTGTGGTTGTAGTTTTAGGTTTTGTTCTTTTTAGGCTACACTAGTTTGAAATTGCCCATAACTATTAACGCTGTTTGGTGATCAGAAATGCATACGCTTAAACTTTCCAGCAACTATTATATATATATATATATATATATATATATATATATATATATATATATATATATATATATATATATATATGTATATGTATAGTATTTTAGTCTTACAAAACAGACTAGCGTAAGGATGCAGGAAAAACGGAATAAAAAATAATTAAATTTTCCTTGGCCACCATATTTAATGAAAGGTTGCTGCATATATATATATATATATATATATATATATATTTCGAAAACAGGAAGTCAGTTGAATCCGCCACGTTGGATTCAAATTTACGGTATCGTCGGCGATTTTTATTTTGATAAAAACCGCCTGACGAGAAACCAACGAGGCGGATTTAACTCTGTTTATTAATCTTACATATATATCTTGTTGAAAAACAAGGATCATAACATTCATCGAATGGTTCGTAGGTTAATGCACCTTTAAAATTTTGTTTGCGAAGTGCTTTCGCCATTTTATATCATTAACTTTACTAATCTACATTTTGTATGAATGATTAATTGTAATATAAATTGAACTGCACCATATATTTGACATGGATGAGCGATGTTGGGGTCGATAGACAGGATTAGCTTGCGATAGAGAGGCAAAATTAAAGTTACCTACATTGGGAGGTGTGAAAGTTTTTCCGTTTACATATTCCCAGTGATCATCATGCCTTCGTATATTCGCTAATCTACCTTAATATGTCCATATTTCTCCCTTTCGATCTCTTCGACCTTTTCCCGCCTCTGTCTCATTCCTTTTGACCCGTTCACAGATTCAAGCAAACATCAACTATATCTACATCTATGTTTTTTAAACTCTCTTTTCATCCTCAATTGGATATAAATGAAACACAAATTCAAATCCTCTCAAAAACATTTACTTTGCTTGAGCTGAAATTAAAACATCTATTTATGACATCCATTCCATCATGAAGTTGCCTTCATTACAATTTATACAATTTTTCCGCGAAGACTAAATATATTTGATCTTCAGCCATTATTTGTGTCATTATTTTTCGACCACAAAACGACACGCTCATCCACCGGATTTTCAAAGATTTTGACGTCATCACGCACATGCGCAGTTCATTATATTGACTCTCATTCACGTGAAGCAATTCTCTAAATTTTTCTCATGAAATCCTCCAATCTCATTAAATGTTTCGTCGTATTTTTTAAAATGCATTAGGAGGAAGGAAAGGAAAACGAAAAACTGCAAGAAAGAATAAATGCTAAAAAGTAAATAAATAGATGAAATTAAATATTAAAAACATAAAGTATATGAGAAATTGAAATAAAGAAAAGTCTTTAAGATGAAGAATTATTGAAAGAAAGAAAAAAGAAACAATGAAAATTAAATTAAATTTTTGCTCAATAAAAGACGAAAAGAAACATTAAATTTACTTAAGGTATATATATATATATATATATATATATATATATATATATATATATATATATATATATATATATATATATATATATTGTTAAATATAACTGACAACGAATGCCTATTATGTTTGATCATGAGCCGATCTAAGTTTCGTATAGTGGCTTTACTTTCGGGAGAAATAAAGACAAAACTGTGCAACATTTGAATATTGTTATTGTGCTTTTCCTCGGTCTCTGATATTCGCTCATATTAGCCATCATCTGCGTGGTTATATGGACATAAGAAGAGAGATGAGGTTCGCCATCAAAGATGACATCCTGTTATTTTTACACAGAAGTTTGCTATGCGACTGTTATCAGTGTTCTCATGAGAACCAAGTGTTTAGATACAATACATGGTTCTATTGATAACATTTCTTTCTCTCACGATGCCATGTACGACGTCATAGAACCGCATTGCGAATGTACGAACTGCGTCTACTATTGAGTGACCGTTATCGTAACCAACTAAATATATATATATATATGTATATGTGTGTGTGTATGTGTGTGTATGTATATATATATATATATATATATATATATATATATATATATATATATATATTCACGTGTCATGTACGACGTCATAGAATCGCTTTGCGAATTTACGAACTGCGTCTACTATTCCGCGACCGTTATCGTCGCATAATCAACTAAATATATATATATATATATATGTGTGTGTGTGTGTGTGTTTGTTTGTTTGTTTGTTTGTTTGTATTACCTTTAATTCGCCCTATGCGTCGGCATTTAAGCAAGGTACCCCCTGCTGAGGGCACTTGATTGGGCTTTCGGCTTGTTCAGAAGTTTCAGTGTCCCTAAGTCTTTGCATATTTTTAGCATTGCAAGCTCTCTTGGTTGTTGTTTGATTTGGGTTTTCATTTGCACGACATTTTCTTTTCCTCGCTGCAACCTCGGCTCTTTTGATTGCAATCTGGTCCTCTGGTGGGGGAGATTTCTTTTTACGAGCCATATCGCTGTCGTATGTGATAGGCAACAATTAACACCAGAAGAACTCAAAATCAATCGCTGAATTTAAGTATTGCATCTATATGTAAGCTTAGCTTTTAAAAGTCCAATAGTAATTCTTCTGTCGCCACTTAATTTATATACAATTTAATGTACCTGGGTCCTTACTTTTTGTACAAGAAATTATTTGTAATTCATGAGTGACTTTTGCTGGATATTGCAATTAATTTCAATTATTCCCAAATTTGTTTCCAAGTTATAAAAATTTTTATTGTACAAAACATTCATCGCAAAAAATCACGTAAAATATCTCCGAAAACAATTGCAGTAATGAAAAATTGGGAATCGAAATTTCAGGGTTGCGATTCAGGGTCCGGCCCAGAATGTTTTTAATTTTTTCAGAAGACCAAGATGAGCAAGCCTAGGATTTTTAGATTATAAGAATATTTATTTAATAATAATGATTTGGTCATAAAATATTTACTAATTAACCCATAGCTGGGGAGAAGAGGTGTTTTTATGCCTTTCCAAGGTTATTTGCGTCGAAGTTAATATAACGATCCCAACGAGAATTGGAACACGGTTCACCGATTAACATTTCCGAGATATTATCCATTACACCACTCGCACATCCAAACTTATAGCAGTTGGTATTCGCAAGCAATCTCCTATCTAGGTATGGGAATATATATTATTGTAGCCCTAAGATCATTTTGTTACATGTTTCTCTTGGAAGCGTTCAAATTATGTGATATTTTCTATTCGGCTATGGATCTTTTTGTGATTATGTAGCGTCAATATATAGGTTTTGATTAACGATCGTGATATTTACGATTTAAAGGGTTCTCTCGATCGAAGCAATTTTTAATAATTGATCTGGGAAAATTGTTCTCTACAGATGATGTTTCATTCGTTTCTGAACAAGTTTCTCGACGTCTTTCATAACATCCATATGAGAACCTCAATCTGACGAGGCGATTTAAGGACACGCCTCGTGTACTAGGGTTAATGTTTGCGTTTTCTAGCATCTAGCAGTATTCGATAAAAGTAATACTAACGCTACTTGTTTCGTGTTCAATTCCTTATATCGTTAGCTTTTCCGTGTTCCATTTCCTTATAAAACTACCTGTTTCGTATTCTATTTTCTTATAACGCTACCTTTCCGAGTTCAATCTACCTGTTTCGTGTTACATTTTCTTATAATGTTACCTGTTTCCTGTTCAATTTCCTTATAAATGCTATCTGTTCCCATTTCAAATTCCTTATATCGCTACCTGTTTCATGTTCCATATCTTACCTGTTCCGGTATCAATTTCTTTATGTCCTATACTAAAATTTACAACTGATCCATAATAATGATTTGAAATATCGAAGATAAAGAATTTCAATGACGTTGAAGATAAAGAATATAATCCAAGTACTTACTGAAAAAAAATCGAATAGGATAGCATTAAAATAAGATCTTGGATCGATGCCAGTTACATAGATGCACCAAATTGTACCACTTTACTGCCCTAACCTCTGAGAAATAACATCGTGACCCCCTGTCTGCCTATAAGGTCTTGCATTTAATTTTTTTTTCTTTTCACTTATGGGCGTAATTCGAAAAAAAATAAAGTCTGAAATGATCTGATGAGCGCCACACGGAAAACGGGTTTAAGTTTCTCAATCGCCGTAAAAAGAGAGTGGGGAAAATAAATAACACCACTCCAGAAATTGTTGATGCGTTTAAATTGATTTTTTGTACTGTTCGCATATAAATTTTACCGAAGCGTTTCCTGGTCTTATTCAGGTATATTTTACATCGAATTGTATTATCCAGTACATTTTCTGTCATGGATTACATAATATATCTTACCACCAAAAGTTCGGCCTTTCAACTAAAAATCTTGTTTCAGATATTGAAGGTCATCAGTATTGCGTAAGTTATAGGAGAGACCTAATTATTAATTTGCAAAACTTCATATCAGATATGGATGTGTTAACTCACTCGCAGTATTTAACCTCTACACTCAGAGAATCCTACGAAAAATAGATGTCCTACCAGGATTTATAATCAATCAATTTAATCTGTGCAACGAAAAAAGAAATAGTGGTATTTTTGCATTTGGGTTGTTTGATTTTCATTGGTCAATCATGTTACACACCCATTCGACTCATTTAAAGCAACGTTAGTTTTGAAACTTCGAAGGGCCGTGTCGTCTCTCCTTGAATTCGGAACATTACAAGTTATACTAAAGTTGATTTAATAAAACAACAGAAAAGTAAAAATACCAGAATTTATTTCTTCTCTTTCTTCATATCTCATTCTGTGGCGAAGCTTTAATAAAAATGAAAAATGTTAGATTGATAAACGTTTCGTATCTGTTCTTTATATTATAGTTCTGTCGGATTCCGATCGATATTTGATCGATATTTGATTCAAACTCGATCTTAACAACATAAAGGGCGCAGAAGATACTGTGTTGAAAATATACACAGAATCAAAATAATAATTAAAGCAAGCAAGGGTAAAGGGCTATTAATGGTAAGGCAATAGAACAAGTAACGGGAAGTTCAAAATCATCCAACTTATACGTATATAAATGTTGTGTAGATTTATGAAGAATATTAAATCAGTATTTCGGATTGAGGAATCGGAGAGCCGAGTTCGAATTCCAGTCGAATCTATTACATTTACTTACGTGCTAATACTCTTAGGAAAGATATGAATCCTCTTCTTCTCACCACCTCCCAGCTATGACAGACCGGGTTCTCTAGCCTTTGATGGCAACTGGTCTACAGCAAAAAGAAATGGCAACCTACTGTCGGAAAAACATCTGCCTCGTCAGTTGTATATCCATAGATACATGATCGCCTAACGTGTATCACGCATGGCACATAACTGACTGAAAAGGTCATATACTCAGGTTCAGTTGAAGAAAAAAAATGGCGACTCTAAAGGGAATAAAACTGATGAGGACTAACTAAGAATTATCAGCAAAACATGGACTGCGGAAATAGAATAGTCAGCCTCTGTGGACTGATTAAAGATTTAGGTTGGAATTTCTAAGAAGATTCTTAGTGTTTTAATTTTTGTCTGGGGCTTCCCTACTTGTCATAGATTGCAACCTAATAGGTGACAGGTTTGAGTTTAATTCTCGGGTTTGGTAGTACTAAAATATCATATGGACCATGGTGGAGTAATAGATAAGCGGCTAGGATTAAGGAATCGGATGAGCCGACTTCGAATTCCAGTCGAATCTATTACATTTACTTACGTGCTAATACTCTTCGGAAAGATATAAATCCTCTTCTTCTCCCCCTCCTCCAGCTATGACAGACCGGGTGCTCAAGCCTTGTATGGCAACTGATCTACAGCAGAAAGAAATGGCAACCTACTGCGGGTAAAACATCTGCCTCGTCAGTCATATATCCATAGATACATGATCACTTAAGCGTGTATCACGCATAGCACATAACTGAATGATTTAAAAAAACATCGTATCAAATATGAATATCTTTGTATGGTAAGTATATGTTATTTCACCGGATTTATTTAACCTATACAGAACGAGAAGATATACCAGGATTTATTAAAAATGGCTATAACCTTAGAAATATAAGATACGTAGTTGATATTTTGTTGATAAAGAACGAAGAATGAGAACGTAAAAATAGAAAGAGGAAAGGATTAACTGTTAACTAATCTTAGCGTTAATCGATAATCCTTTTCACTTCCTAATAAGAAATAATTTTAAGAATATTTTTTGTTAACAAAAGGGACAGATGATATAATGGGAATGGGAAAATTTATTAAAATCTCACATGAATAAATATGCTTACTAGAATCCTAATTAACCCCTTTCTGAAAAAATGTAATATCGTTGCCTTTGTAACACAGGGATACATTGTCTCACCGGATTTATTTAAACTATATAGTGAGATGTTCCAGAACTTATTATCTGTAGTAATAATCTTAACATCATCATCATCCTTCGAGACCCCCGATAGTTGGTCGAAACTCTACTGACAATCCCTAGTTCGGTCCTATATTGCCGTTCATAGATCTCCAATGACCAAACCTGAGTCCCGAACTATTCAAATTCTAAGTTAAGGTCTGGCGCGGGATACTTCATGGCTTCAAAGAAGTCTTTAGCCTTATGTCTCGATAAACAAAACACCCGGATGTAGGGTTGGCGTCCCACATTTTGTATTACGTACCGAAAGTACTATCAGGGTAATCTTAACAACTGAAGGAAAAAAAGAAATTACTTACTTGTAAGAGGAGAACTAATGCATAAGGCGTGGTTATCTGGAAAATGTACAAACCAAAATATGAGGTACAAATTGGGAATATAAAAATCAATCAGATAAAAAAATTAAAATAAAACTAAAAAAAAACCTTATTTGTTAGGGTAGCACCAGATAATGAAATATATATCTTAGAAATGCATCTTTCAATATTAGGCGGTGGAATATAAAAGTCCCTACTTATCGTAAATTGCGGTGTACAAGTCTAGTTTTCAAGCCTAAAAAATATTTCCAAAACCAAGGGTCGACTTATATGGTGGGTACAAAATGTCAACCTTTAACACCGATTTGTAAAGCAGTGGGACAGGACACCTAACAATTGCTGTACACCACTTACCTACTCCTAGCAGGCTGCCACAAATATATCCCATTAAAACATGTGTTTGGGGAACATACTTGGCATATTAACACAAAAAAATAATATATCATAATAAAATAGTGACACAAATTCAGTATTCTATTAACCCCACATAAGACATCGCGTCCAACCGCTGATACACTAAATGTAAACACAAACCGAAACGCCGTTTAACTCAAGCGGCCATTTTTACAACACTAAATGGCGGATAAGTGATATTGTGTTTTACCATAACATGCGATACGTACTATCAAAAACAACAATCGGTATCTACAATCTACGTTATTAATATCTGTCTATATTTCTGAGATGAGGTATTATGTACATTATTTACAGTATTCGCACTATCGTCCTCATATTTGTCGCCATATTTATTACAACGTTTCGGCCGTTGTACGCTCCGGCCTTCTTCAGATGGTTGAAATGTCAAACTGAACCCTTTATATGGGGTAGACTGTTCTAGTTGCACATGCCATGCTTAATGGATGTCAGTTATCTCCTGTTAATTTCCCTCTGAAAAGTTCTCCACTGCCTTAACCGGGTATTGAACTCACTCTCTTTGGGTCGTGTCACTAGATCTAACTAACGCCTTTATCCACTGTGCCATGTGTCCTTGAGGACACCTGTGTATGAATTTCTGGGTATTATAAACCTAATGTCTTCAGCAACCGTTTTTTTATCAGTGCTCATATTGCAATTTTTGTGGTACAGCTTTCTGGTGTTGTCCCCTTTATATTTCTTTCCGCAGCTGCACGGGATGGAGTACACACAGTCTTTAGTTATTTTCTCCTCTATGGGGGGGTCTTACTCGGGAGAGATATCTGCGAAGTGTCGTCAAGGTTTTGAAGGTTGTCCTGATATTATATAAAGAGGAGACAGGCTGTACACGAGGGAAAGTGGAAAATCAAGCGTGGCTGACCACATATGGAGAGAGAAGGGAGATCACCGCCCTCTGTGGGATCAGGTTGAGATCATAGACAAAGAACACCATTGGAAAATTCGTAAACTTAAGGAATCAGCACGTATGCTAGGCCACAAAAATATCCTGAGCCGACCAAGCATAGAAATGAATGCAATATCGAAACCAGTAATAAAGTATGCCAGAGAAAAGCGATAATAACAACAAAAATGGCAATATGAGCTCTGATAAAAACATGAAAGGATAACAGCAAAAATTGTTAACTAATATCAGTCCTCCTATATGGCAGTGAATGCTGGAAATCTCCGATGAAGAACAATTATTTCGAAAGCTAGGGGCTGACATATATGGCGGATATAAAATGTAAACCATTACCACCGAGGTGGAACAACACCATTGACAATTACAGTAC
>OZ038512.1:12215538-12223038 GCA_964036315.1 Acanthosepion esculentum
ATCGGGATCGTCAACTTCTCTCCCTATTTCCTTTCTGTGTATATATATATATATATATATATATATATATATATATATATATATATATATATATATATATATATATTTTACAAAAAGTCAATCATACCTTGAATCAATCAGTAATATGAATGCGATTATTGGCGAAATCACTTCGCTAGTAGACATAAACATAAGCATTCCACTACTGATAATCCTCCGAATGATGAGATCCTCATAAATAAATAAAATGGATATGGTGTTTTTTTTATTTTTTATTTCTGCTAATACTTCCAAATGCTTCAAGCAATTCATCATCAGGCTTTACTATCCATCAGAATCAAAACTGGGAGACGATTTATATGTGTTTATCCAACCGAAAGATGTTTTTAAGTATGAGCTATTTGTTAACTGTTATATGGTGTTGGAGCGTGCAAATCGCGACGCTAAATTTTAAATATTTAAAGTGAGAATTTTTATGTATTTTGTAATTTGGTAAATCCACGTATTTTCTTTTATAAGTGTTTTTCAGTTAATATGATATGAACTAAGTAGATAGTTCAAGTAACAGAGTGATATGTCTTACTTTGTAGTTTTTTTTTCCTCAGGAATTCTTTACTACTGGATCAATTGTTTTTTATAAACATAGGAATTCTTTACTGCTGGATCAATTGTTTTTTATGAACATAATAAAATAAGCAGCATATATTTACATTACAAAGAGTCAATCATACCTTGAATCAATCAGCAATATGAATGCGATTATTTATAAGGATCTCATCATTCGGAGGATTATCAGTAGTATAATGCTTAGTTTATGTCTACTAGCGAAGTCATTTCGCCAATAATCGCATTCACATTGCTGATTGATTCAAGGTATGATTGACTCTTTGTAATGTAAATATATGCTGCCTATTTTATATATATATATATATATATACTTGAATTTAAACTAGTAGATTGGAAGGTAGGTTTCAATGTTGAACTAGCTAGATGTAACCGTATATTCTATTCTAAAAGTTTTTTCTGGTACGTTTTGGCTGTTAACTCCTTTCCGATTCCTTGCTTCCGTGCCACGTACAATCTTAAAGATTTAAATCGCCATCTTTTACTTTCCTGGATCCTGTTCTTTTATTGTCCTTTCTCCTCACATCTTCTCATTTCCCCATATCAGGAAAGCCAGAACATTTAACCCCCTCCTTGGAACAATCAGTCCATGACATATTAAAAAAAATCAGGCAATCTAGTTGAAAAAGTAAGGGAAGTAGATATGACTGAAAACACGTGGTCAGTCCAGATATAAAATCCATTTAAACCAACGTCCATGTTAATAAATGCTTCAATCTTTAAAAAAAAGCATCTAACCCAATCAATACTTCAACCATTCCCTACCAATAATTAAAATAATAAAAGAAAACCTGCCATCTTTTCAAAAAATCTATTTTATTTCAGCATTAACAATAATTTTTATGAGCAAAAATTTGGATTAGCAATGGGATCACCCTTAAGTGGAGTAATGGTCTGTATTTTCTTAGAATTTCTTGAATTTCTGGTCCTTCCTCAAATGTTTTACCTAAATAATCAACCTACTTCCGATATATCGACATATCCTCGTGGTACAGATGTATAAGATCTTGTAGATAAACTAAACAAAGTCGAACCTACAATAGAATTTATGTATGAAATGGAAAAAATACCTTACCTTTCCTAGGTAATGCTACACCCTCATGTTGGCGATGGCGGAGATGGCTGTGGATCAGAGTGAGTTTGACGAAGCCATTCCCGTGAATGTGAGTTTAGTAGACAACTCTGTGCGACGGAAGAGCCTGCACACACTTGGCCAGAAGCGTCTCCCTTGCAGCTCAAAAGGGGATTGAGACAGGTGAGATCTGGCATACCTGGTTGCATCGGACTGTTGAATGTTTGGTCTGTCAAGGTCCCGCTTTGATTACGCTACCCTCTTCCGCCGATTTGGCCGTTGTAAATCTTTGCTTATTCTGACGTTGAGGTCTTCGAAGGTTGGTTGAGTTCAGATTGGTCTCTTCTCGACCTTACAGCCAGGGGTGGCCCTCTAGGGGTTGAAACTCCAGACGGCTTCACTATTGGCATCACTGGGACACGCAAGCCCTCTACCGTGACAAGAAACTTATATTTTACACGGAATGTCGGAGTGAATATTTCATTATCAAATGTATCACTTTGATTTATTATTATTTTAATAAGAATAGTAAAAATATCTAACGTTACTTTTTGGTTTGTTTCTAAGGACATTTTCTAATTCGTAGATACCGTGCTTGTTTCTGTCTGAATTGCTGGGATGAGGAGTTATCATTATTTACACTATTGTCCTCATTTTGTTGTTGTTATCACAACGTTTCGGTCGTTCAGACCTCTGGCCTTCACCTGTTGTATATTTATCTGGGAATTCTGAACTAAACTTTTTATTTTTGTTTTCTATGGAGGTAAACTGTTCTCGTTTCACTGCCCATGTCCCACAATAAAATGGCCTAGTAGATTAAACTGTTGGTTCGTGAATTCGCTGACGTAGTGATGGTAATGTCAATCCCTGGGTCGGGCAGTGTGCATTTGAACTCATTGAAAACAGGCGATCTGGGTAGCCTACATAGAATGAATTGCTGGGAGAAGCAGTTATCATTATGCACACTATTTATATTCGGACTATTGTCCTCGTCTTCGTTGTTGTTATCACCATGTTTCGGCCCTTGTGCTCTCCGGTCTTCCTAAGGTGTATATCGATCTCGGTAACCTACAGGGAATTCTGGACTGAAACCTTTATTTAATCTACGGAGGTAAACTGTTCTAGTTCCACTACCCATGTCTAGGATTATCTCATCTAGTTCTTATTTGTTTATAGCTCAGTTATTTTTCGCCCATTTCCTCTGAGTCCAAGTATACACTGACCGATCAAGGGATTGAACGCAAATTCACAAACCAACGCTTTGATTCACTCGATCTTTGTTCCGTATGGCAGTTCACCCTCGTAAATTCAATAAAGTGTTCAGTTCAGAATTCCCTGTAGGTTACTCAGATCAATAAATATACCTGTGGAAATCCGGAGTGCGGAACGACCGAAAGATTGTAATATTAAGAATAAAGATAAGGATAATCGTCCGAATGTAAATAGTGTAAATCTATCTTTTGTTTTCTTTTTTTTTTTTTCTTTTTAAGCTCCGTTCACTCTTCCGATGCGCAGTTGCAGTTTTGTGTCATAGTTTCTGACTTATTTGATTGACTGTTTGATTGCTTCGTTTTTTACGGATTATCGACCCGTCTTTTCGACCTTTGGTACTATACGCCACAAATAGTTAAAATACGGCAATTTTAAAAAATTAATGTCCCCTATATGTCACACGCAACATGCACAATCTATTGTGCAGGCAACCACGGATAAAATCTTCTTGCAGTTAGGTTTTCCTTGCTCTGTTTTGACCATCTTGTCAAATCGTTTTCTTCCTGATTCTACCATTAGCTCTGTGTCGTCTACTTAACCCTTTCGGCCCTGAGTTCCTGAACAATTTTAACCCTTCTGCCTGAGCTCCTGAGTCAAAATTCTCAAATAATTGGTATGTAATGTTTTACGGTAGATATGAAAATAGTTACAAAAGATATAATCATTATAATTAGCCGGGAAAGAGTTTGATTGCATGTCCTCACTTTATTAGGATACTTTCTTTGTGTCCCAGTCTACCCAAATAAGACAACCAATAGCGAAACACGACACAAGTTTTTAACCTACCGTTCAGCAGGTGGCTGGGCATTAAATCATTTTTCTCTACCACCGGTAAAGCGGTGGTCAAGGATCAAAGTGTTAATGTATTTTGTTAAAGTTATGTCATGCAAAAATAATTCCTGGAATGTCTTATAGACATCCCTTTTAGTCGCTGTTCTGCCAATCATTTACAAAAGATCATTAGTTAAAATATTGGCTGATTTCATCTGTCCGTTTTAGTTAATTGATTCACTGCCTTCTCCTATCACTCTTGCCTTCATTATGGTGATGAAGGTCAAGTTTTCCAAGACCTCTTTCCTTATTATGTGTCCAGGAATTCCAGCTGTCTTTTCCTGATTTTGTGGATAAGTGTTCTTTCTGTTTCTACATTCTTTAAGACGTTCTTGATACTTACTCCATGGAATTTTCAATATCCTTCTCTAGAACCATATTACTCCTTTTTATTGCAGCATTTTTAGTTCTAACTACTTCTATTGAAAATTATTTTTAACAGAATTTTAATGCCGGTTTTATGAGCAATATGTTCTATTGAAAATTATTTTTAACAGAATTTTAATGCCGGTTTTATGAGCAATATGTTCTATTGAAAATTATTTTTAACAGAATTTTAATGCCGGTTTTATGAGCAATATGTTCTATTGAAAATTATTTTTAACAGAGTTTTAATGCCGGTTTTATGAGCAATATGTTCTATTGAAAATTATTTTTAACAGAATTTTAATGCCGGTTTTATGAGCAATATGTTCTTAACTGACATATTTGTATTGAATTCCTGATGCATCAGAATCAATATTGTAATATTACTTAATCATTGCTAGGTCAGTTTGTTCACTGTATCGTGCTAGACATTCTCTTCTGAATCTGTCTTTCATATTTATAAGTTTACCATTCGTCCATGCTTTGGATATTGCTGCCACATATTGTCCGGGTCCCCTGCTATATATTTAGAAAGTCTTAAATCTAAAGAATAATCTGCAATGTTGGTTCTGAACTGGCATCTCGGCTTCAGTCATTTTCTCACCGCCATAATGTAGCTTCTCTATGCGTGTTCTATAAATAATTTCATTTGCAAATGTTCGGGCAAACTTTCCTTAATGGTACTGGGAATTAATGAATTTAAGCGCAATAATCGATTGGCAGCTAGGTCTCATCAATTTACAATTCAGTTGGCGAGACGTAAACGTAAGTTCGATGCTAACTGTTTCTTTTCTTGCATTCCTCGCTTGTGGAACTTACTTCTGGCTTCATGTTTTCTAGCCAACTTTGATCTTCAAAATTGAAATGTAATGTCAATCGTTATCTACTGACTTCTTCATTACTCTTTTATTGTTTTCGCTCCTTAATAATGTTTCTCTTTTTTTTCTTATTCTTTCACACTCAATAATTCCTTGCGTCTGAGTGGCTTTATTGCCTTACATGGGGTAATATGATAAAAACGACGATAAAATATTCTCACATGAAAGTAACAATTCTTTTATTGTCATTCAGATGGTTTGCTTGTTTTCGTTTCACAAAAATAAATGGAAACTATTAATAAATTAGAGACTTTATCTGATTAAATACTTTTCTTGCCATTGGAATTTTATATTCCAAGTATTAGTATCGTATTTGGTTATATGAATCAGTTTTCTTTTTAATTTCAGGTTCTATCTTGTTTTCTCTTCGTCTTTGCTTCGCAAACGCTATTTTTGGTGATAGACCGATATGACGTTTTACGATAAAGATTATCCTTTCATGAAATTGTGTTATGACTGATAAAGATCAAATCCATTAAGGAACATTCGCTAAAAGCAACAGAACCATAAATAATAATAATAATAATAATAATAATAATAATAATAATAATAATAGAAAAGGTATCTATATTAAATATCAGCTCAGTACAAATGAATAAGAATAGAATATATTAAAGTCAAGTGCGGTGCAAGAAAGGGCAGAAAAATATCATTTGTGTAGAGATAGCTGGAACTGTGAATCATATATATGAATGTAGCAAAACAGTTCAAAAGAAGAATAAACATGACTGGGTAGGAACAGTCGTCTACACGAAATAGTGCAAACATACGTTATATATAAAATATGAAGGACTTTAAATTTAAAAATATATCATCTATATTACACCATTAGATGATCTTTGGATAGGTTATAAATAACAGGAATCGATAATCCATTAGAATAGAAATTAACATTAAAAATGAGAGAAAAACAGTAAAAAAAACTAACACCTGGACATTTCCAGGTATGAAATAAAAAAACAACAAATAAAACAATGTGACTCATGTATACGATGATTTTATTTACATTAATAGGAATAGACAGGTTTGCATATGGCCCAGTTCATACTCCTCCACTATCTTTTGAACAAGGTTAAAGGTTTATCCCTTGCTGCTTGTTTAGGATTGGGTTTCCGGTTCTTTCTAAAATCTACTTCAACTCTATTCTTCTAACGTCTCCGCCTAAACTCTGAAATTTTATTTAATATTTATTTTTCATTATTTTTCTCTTCAATAGTAGTAGATAAGTTCGTCTGTCGTCCAGTTCAAACTCCTCCCCTGTCTTTTGAACAGGAGTAGCGGTTTATCCCTTTTTCCCCGTTTAGGATTAGGCTTCCTGTTACTTCTAAATTATTTTCATTCTCTTTCACTCCTAGTAGCTTCCCGCGTCTTGGGGGCTCTATCGCCTTGCTAGGGGTGAATTCATTAAAACGATAAAAAAAGAAACATAAATAAAAAGGTATTCATGAATATGACAATTCTGTGTTTCCATACAGAAATGATTCTACAAAAGATTCTTTCAAAAGGATTGGAACTTCAATTAATTGAAACTACGAACAAGACATCTTTACAGAAATAGCTAAAATACGGAAGGTGTGAGAAGATTGAATAAACTTATTTCAATTGATCTCCAGTAGGAGACAACAAGCACTGTTGGATAACTCAGTGTGTAAGAAAGCCGTTTCTGTAGGAAGGCCCGTCACATTCAACATTTTTTATTTGTTTCATACCCATAAAAAATAAATAAGACTCAGATGTTGGCGTTCACTATGGCTGGTGCTAACCTCCGTATGAGCAAGTTATAGCGCTTTCTTCGTCTCACGTTTTCCACTGGAATGATTATACTGAATCAATTGAAAGATCTGCTTGGAAATTTGCTTCACTGTGGCGTACCAGATAATTCTTTTACGCCAGACCCATTTTACACATTTATAATTCCTCATTGAATATTATTGCCATATCTGGTCATGTGTGCCTGTTATATATCTCGAGATTATCGACAAAATCCAAAGAAACCTCTGTAATGTTATTGATCCTGATCTGGCATCACAACATCAGCCACATTTCCGCCGCGGTGACGTAACTTACCTCTATCATTTCTATAAATATTTGGGGGGCAATTGTTCTAATTAGATCGTGCCCTTGATACCTCAATTGCATGAATTTAAACGCAATACTATATTGTCAAGTAGGTCTGTCGTTTTTTTGTTTGTTTTTTTGTTGAAATAGCTAGATGTAATCGTAAGTCCTATTCTTTTTTTTTTAATCATTACAACCCAAGCAAAGCAATAAAGCTATTAAGATGCCAGGGCTTGGTGAATGTTTAAGAGAAAAATATCCTTTAAGTGGAGAGAACAATAAAAGAACAGAGATTAAGACAACATAAGATAACGTTTGTCATTGGATTTGCGTTTTTGAAGATCAAAGTTGACTGGGAAGCAACATCCGAGAAAGAAGAAATTGTTAGCATAGAACTTA
>OZ038512.1:12228038-12250538 GCA_964036315.1 Acanthosepion esculentum
TGGTTTAATAGTGGTTCACAATGAGAATTTATTTCCAGTCTGATTCTTTACATTCAATTATGAGAAAATACCCTAGGGAAGGTTCTGAATTCACCCGCTACCACCCTAAATATGGGTCAGATTGTAGAACGTTTATCTGGAATAATCACTGTTATTCTCCAAAAATTGTTAATTAAATATTCCCTAAAAAAAGAAGAATTCTTAGAGTCCCAAAATGCTTAAACTTTAAATACCCCACCAACGACTGATAAGCACTTAAAAACAAATCAATAAATTAGGCCCTCCATATATACATATGTATATGTAATGCGAGCATACATATGTGCCTGTGTGTTTGTATATATATATATATATATATATATATATATATATATATATATATATATATATATATATATATATATTAAAAAGAGAGAGGCCGCAAAAGTTTTTCGTTATAACGTAGATTAGTTTTAGTGTATTCTTCATATTATTGCTACACGGGTTTCCGGTTTCGTTACCTTCTTCAGGCAAATTTAAGGAATAAATTTTTAAAGGGATGAATTTCCTTATGTTCTTTTAATATTACATTGTTCATTTTCTCTATTTGTATTGAGCCTTGATCTCATTTTTAAACTGTTAGCAAAAGTGAATTTCTGTCTAAGTGGTAATAGAATCATTAGATTTAGTCTTAGTGGTGGCGAAGATAGATGAGTTGATGATAGAAGCCACACTATCCCTACATCTCATGAAACTGTCAAATCTACTTTCATTTTTGTGTATCGTGTGTGTAGGTCTCCGTTAGAATGCACATGAATCAGCATACACATATATATATCCATATATATATATATATATATATATATATATATATATATATATATATATATATATATATATATATGTGTGTGTGTGTGTGTGTATGCTTATATGTGTGTGCATGTATATATATATATATATATATATATATATGTAAGTATGTATATACACGTACGCACCCGCAAACAAGTATCCATGGCGAACAAAAATATATATACATACACAGGTTAGCTCAGATACACTACTCACGGGCGCACAGTGAGCCCTACGCAATACAGGAATAATTGTATGTATATGGGGGGTATATTTGTGTTGGGGGTATGTGTATAAAAAGCTTATCCGTGAATATGTAAGGATCCAACTGAAAACAAGTAGACAGAACATGTCTAAATTATTCAACGGAACAGGTCTCAATATATATATATATATATATATATATATATATATATATATATATATATATATATATATATATATATATATATATCGTTTAATCTAAAATAGCTCATTATTAATATGTAATTAAAATACATTTCTGTAAAATGTTATCTTTTAATCAGTCTTTGCTCCAATTCATTTAATAACTTGTTTCCATTTGCACTGAATTAAATCTTTTTTTGCGTTCTATATTTAATAGGTAAAATATCTTCAGAGATATGAATAATAGCGGCCTTTAGAGTACTTCAGCTAAAAATATCAGATTGGCTGAAAAGCGAGATCTCTTTGCTGATGAAATAGGCAAACATCAGATATTTTTAACCCTTCAAAAGCCGTCAAATTAGTTAAAGCACAGAGAGTTAAATATCTGTGTAATGTTTTTACAGAGGACGTAAAGAGCGACACTGGAATCCGAAGGCGTACTGGGATACTCAAAGCTAAGCAGAGTAACAAGAAATGGAAACAAGGAAAAGAGTACTAAACTGATTTGTGATACCTGTCCTCCAATATCACAGAGAGTGATGGACGATCACATCAAAGATTAAGAAGACACTCGAAGCAAGAGAAATGTGTCTTAACGAAAGGATGCTGAGGATACCATGCGTCGAAAATCGAAGTTTTAGAGAAAACGGCAACAAAAATTAAGTTGAGGTTTCCAGGACACATAATGAGGAAAGAGGACTTGGAAAATCTAATACTCACAGGAGAGATTGAAGTCTAGAGAGACAGAGCAAATTACTTAGTGAGATTGAGTAAACGGATAGAGGAACAGAGTTTAAATAACAGTATGACAGAATAATCTATGGGTTATTTAATGCCGGAATCTTAATATTTTGAATGTCTTCAACTACAGATAAATAGGTGTTGTTGGTTGGCTGATATCGTTTGGCGGTATATCAACCTCCATTGGATATTTAATGCCGGAATCCATATATTGTGTAGGTTATGAAGGTCAGATAAATAGGTATTGTTGATTGGTTGATTTTTTTGTCGGCATATCAAACTCTACGGGTTATTTAATGCCAAAATCTAAATATATGGAATGTCTTCAACTACAGATAAATAAGTATTGTTAGTTGGGTGATTTTGTTTAGCGGCATGTCAATATTCATGGGTTATTTTTGCCGGAATCTAAATATTTTGTATGTCTTCAACTACAGATAAATAGGTATTGTTGGTTGGTTGATTTTGTTTAGCGGCATACCAACCTCTATTGGTTATTTCATACCGTTAAACAAACAAATAAAAATTATATAGTAGTGAATGCTGGACAACCTCCCGACTTATGTAGAAGATACTTGAGTCAAGAATAATGTGGTTCTACAGAATGATACTGAGGATTGAACCATAGAGTGATTACAAAATTTTAGAGAAAATAGTAACTAAAAATAAAAAAATAAAAAAATGCACTTATACTTAGATTCCGAAAGGGAATTTTGAAAATTTCAGGGCACACAATAATGAGAGACGTTTTGGAAAATTTAGCACGCACATGTTGAAGTCTAGAAAACAAGAGAAAATCAGAGATAATAGCTATGTAAGGAATCTGTGTAAATGGTTGGCATAACAGAGCTTAGGAACCATAACCATCTCTTAATTGCTGTTGTCCCCAGATCCACTCTGACCAGGGGTGTTAACAACTGTTATGGTCCCAGCTATGGGCAAATTGTGAACCCTAATTTCGGGTCAACACATTATGAAAGTATAAAAATTCATTTAGTATTAAGAATACCAACAATACATTTTATAATAAAAAATATATTGTTAGAAAAGAAGAGAACAATTACCAGCTCCCTCGAAAAGTAAATATCGGTATTAAATAACACATAAGGTGTTGATATGATGTTAACCAAACGAAACCAAACCCTAACCGATATGACACAGAATTTCGAAGTTTATTGGCATTGCAAAATAGTTAATCCAAAATCTAATCAAGGGCAGATAATAAGGAAAGATGGTTTAAACACAAACAGAACATGATGTTGTAGGCAAGAGAACACGGGTAACGTAGAGAATAAGGTACGTAACGAGTCCGTGTGTATGGTTGGCAGAATACGGATTAGAAGAGATAGCAAAATGATGTACATTGCTAAGAAATATAAAGTTGCGGAGAGCCATGGTCGCACACGTCCTAAAGGGATACTGCACAAAGAAGAAGAAGAAGAAGAAGAAGAAGAAGAAGAAGAAGAAGAAGAAGAAGAAGGATGAGGAGAAGGAGGAGGAGAAGGAGGAGGAGGATGAGAAGAAGGAGGAGGAGGAGAAGAAGAAGAAGAAGAAGAAGAAGAAGAAGAAGAAGAAGAAGAAGAAGAAGAAGAAGAAGAAGAAGAAGAAGAAGAAGAAGAAGAAGGAGGAGAAGGAAGAAGAAGAAGAAGAAGAAGAAGAAGAAGAAGAAGGAGGAGGAGGAGGAGGAGAAGAAGGAGGAGGAGGAGAAGAAGAAGAAGAAGAAGAAGAAGAAGAAGAAGAAGAAGAAGAAGAAGGAGGAGGAGAAGGAAGAAGAAGAAGAAGAAGAAGAAGGAGGAGAAGGAGGAGGAGGAGAAGAAGAAGAAGAAGAAGGAGGAGGAGGATGAGAAGAAGAAGAAGAAGAAGAAGAAGAAGAAGAAGAAGAAGAAGAAGAAGAAGGAGGAGGAGGAGGAGGAGAAGAAGAAGAAGAAGGAGGAGGAGGAGAAGAAGAAGCAGGAGGAGGAGAAGAAGAAGAAGAAGAAGAAGGAGGAGGAGGAGGAGAGAGAAGAAGAAGAAGAAGAAGAAGAAGAAGAAGAAGAAGAAGAAGAAGAAGAAGAAGAAGAAGAAGATGCCATATTTGAGTAGATTTTCTGAGTTTGGAAGTGTATGATAAAGTGGCGGAATAAGTTTCGGCAACTACCACAGGCTTCGCTAGCTAGGTTTGTGCTTCTAGCATCCGGGCCCCCAGGCTTTTCTTTTTTCAATGCTTACAAGATTCTCTCTTTTATATTTTACCCATATTTTTATCTTACATATATTAGATATTTTGTGTTTGCTCTCTACTAGTTTTTTTTCCTCTGTATCCCTCTGACAGTGATTTTTTTTTCATTTGTGTCGGGTGCAAAATTACCCCCAAGAAAACAGTGGCAATGTAAGGTTATGGAGGGTCACATAATAACAACCCCATTTTTTTCATTTTATTCTATGATTATTTTCTTATTCTTATCAACAATCTATAGTGTGTATTTTTTAATAAATTGTTTTTCTATTGCCAAACTAATCCAATTTTTAACGACACTTTTTATTCCATTTTCTTTGGCACTGTTCTTATTTTGAAAGTGGCTTACGGCCACATCAAGTTGAAATACCGGTTATCGTATGATCACCAAAGTTAAGCAACGTCGAGCTTGGTCAGTACCTAGATGAGTGTTCGATTGGAAATATCAGGTGCTGTAAGCTTGGACGTGCGGTCAATGTAACCGATAATGGCTCGAAATTTTTAATAGGGGTTCCAATTCCAGTTGTGTTCGTTATGTTCACTTACGCGTATGTGGTAAAAGTATGAATCCACATCCTTTTCCTCCAGCTATGGGTTAATTACTATGAATTTTATAGGTAAATATTATCTCCAAAAACTTTTCTTAGTATTTGATGGCTTTAGATAAAGGGTGACAAGCAATCTTCTGACCCTTATAGAGTTCGCGTTCTAGTGGTAAAAAAATTGTGTTATGATTTGTTATTTTATTATTGTTGCCTAAAATATAAGAATTTATTATTTATAATTTATATAATTCAAATCTTATGTTCGAAAGCGAAGAATTAAAAAAATATTTAAATTTAAATGAAATTTACCATTAGTAAACAAGATACAAGGGAGATAACTCTCTTTTTTGCATTAAATTCCTTAGTTTTAGCGATTAAATGAAACTAGTACTGTTGGTGTAAATATAATACAAGAGTGTAAATATAAAAATAATAGGTCGGGATTATATATCTAATGCGTTTGAAACCAAGACTTATACATATAACGGTGAAATTATATGTACACACATTATAAATAAATCGAGTACAATAATATTGGATTGTATGTGTGTATAGATATATAAGAAATGTTATTAACGACGGGTTCTAAGAATATTAATACTTGTTGCATATTATATTAATATTCATGAAATCGATATTGTAACCTCTTTTAATCGGGTTCAATGTGTTTGAGCAGGTGTTTGGTTCTATGGATATAAGTAGAGTTAGGGTTATTTAAGCGTTGCGATATAAGCTTCTCCAACAGACACAACTTACATCTATCTCCCTTTCCATTGTATGGCTTAGCTTTCGCAATTATCTCCCAGATAAAGATTGCGTTCTTATACTTTGAAAGTAGTGTGCAATTTTTGTATTTGATATTGCTCAGTGTCATATTGTGGTGGTAAAAACACGATTTTCAGCTCTTCTCGGTGGGTCCAAAGTAATATTTAACTGATAAAATTCCGTTTCTATCTGCCTGCAGGAATGTCTCTCTATCACACTCTATCTCTGTATTACCTCCGTTATATATATATATATATATATATATATATATATATATATATATATATATATATATATATATATATTCGTTTATTCCATCTTTGATGTATATATATATATATGTGTGTGTATGTGTGTGTGTGTGTACTCTCAATAACTGTTACACATGACGTTACTCTATACTATTTCAAAGTCGCATCTTCCCAAAGAATCCCAAGATGTAGTCAAAGGAATACTAACTACAACTCATACGTTATATTGATTCTTGATCATAACCGGAGTGATCAAAAGTACTTGAACAAAAAATATCAGGTGTTGAGTATCCTGTGCAATCCAGTTGTATAACTGTCCGAAGTTCATATATATATATATATATATATATATATATATATATATATATATATATATATATATATATATATATATATATATATACATTCAGAATGCCACATTTTATGCTAATGTTGGTTTAAAAAGAGTCGAATGCACCTGATGTATGATTGACCAATCATAATCAAACAACATAAAAGTAAATATATCTCCACCAGAGAACTAACGTCTCTGCTCCCCTAAACGGGGGAGGAAAGGGGGATTAAACTAAAGAAATAGAAAAAGGAGGCAGAAATAAAAGGTGCTAATGAGCATACATCTCAAAGCGAAGACCGATATTTATTTGTAATTTATTTACAAAATGTGGCACAAGGCCAAAATGGGGAAAGGAAAGGTCTTCTTCAGTCTTAACTTTTAGCTAGCCACAGACACTGACCCAAACATACAACAATATTTCTTACCCCAAAACAACGCATTCTTACTTTCCTTTCTTACTACATTCATCATAATACCTCATTGTCTCTATGAAAGTTCTAACTAAACCCCATATGTATAATTTATTGTCTGTAGGCGAGGGGAATAAAGCGAAAAAAGCGAAGAGCTCATCCGAACAATTACCATGAAAGTATTTATAGAAAAGGCACAGGGAAGCAAATTACGCCGGTGGGAAAGTGAATGAAACCGAGATATCAGGTCAGGACCAATAATATTGCTGATCCTTCTTTGGATTTTATCAAGAATCTCTAAATAAATACCAAAAGTACAGGACCATATGTGGCAGCAATATTCAAAGCATTCAAAGCATGGATGAATGATAGATGGAGATAAAAATTGTCTAGCACGACACAGTGAACCAATTCTTTTATCAGATGGCCTAACATTGAATCTAATATGGTCTTTCTATTTTATGTCAACCCGAGAAGGCGTAACGAGTTACTGTCCTAGAGGATAGCATCAGCCATGTCGATAAAGGGCAGAAAGAACTAATAATGAAATCACAGGACAAGTTGAAGGCAAGAGAGAGACAGAGGAAAGCAGTGAATAACCTATCTAACAAAGCTTATATAAATGGTTAGCAGAACGGTTATGAAGTTAAATGTTTGGTTGTCTTTATTTATTGTTGGTTTATTGATTTTGTTTAGCGGCATATCAATTAATCCATAGCTGGGGGACAAGAGGTAGATTTATACCTTTCAGAAGGGTACTTCCGCGTAAGGGAATATAACGAACCCAACTGGAATTGGAACTCGTCTTTCCAATTAACAATTCCGAGCCATTATCGATTGCACCACCCGCACATCCAAGCTTACAACACCTGGTATTCCCAAGGGTTTACCAATCTAAATAGTAGCTTGGATCGACGTCGTTTAACTTAGGCGACCTTAAGGGAACCGATGTTTGAACGTGATGTGGCCGTAAGACTTAGGGATTAAGTAAATTAAGAGAATGGAAAACGTACAAACATTGCTAAGAACTACAAAGAGGAAGAAATTGTGGAGAGCCATGATCACCTACGTCCTGATGGGACTCTGCGCAATGAAGAAAAAGGAAAGCAAAAATATTATGAGGAAAGAAGGAAAGAAAATAATGTTAAGAGTAAAAAAAAATCTAACCTGAAGCAAATTCTTCTACATAATTTTATCTAAATTTTGGATATTCTCCAGTGTAAAGCGGCTGATGTTCTGTGATAAAAACAATCATGATAAGGACGCTTATACGAATATTATATACCTATGAAAACACAATATCTTGAAACTCCAAACTGAATAATTATCTGATCTTTCGCGTTCTTGTGTGCACACATGTTGCAATACAAAATATGTTCTCAGCTAGATTTGTGGGTTGTGAATATTTTCCAAGTTCCTGTGGCATTCAATAAAAACACAGTCGACTTTATTATTATTTCAATGCTTGTTATCCGCAGACGCTGATATCTGAAGCTGGTAATTCTGCCAGGATAAACAAATGTTGTACTTAGATGTTTAGTTCACTGGTCCCCGTAAACCCTATGAAAAATAGTGTCAGAGGTAGGCCAACAATCGAAACGATAGATGTGGCAGCTTTTCAAACGGCCTCTAAGTGGGAGGACTGTTTTGAATTCGCCGTCACTTGAAGAATTTAAATAGACTTTCTCCCTGATTAGCCCTTAAACGTATGGGAAAAATTATACAAACGTGCACAACAAACGGTTAAAAATAGGAAAGTTCTGTTTTGAAATGGTAGGTTTTTTTAATGATTATTATCGCTTTAATAATATACAAAACATAAAAATATATTTTGAATGATTTTGGATAATAAAAAAAAGGATCAAAATGAAATTAAAGAAATATTGTTTTAAAATTTAATATTTTTAAAAGTATGATATACCATGAAGCTGTACCTGATGGGGGGGGGCGGTGAGCTTTGCGGTAGAAGCATTGCGATAACAACAAAGATGAGGATAGTAGTCTGCTTGTAAATAATAATAACTCCTCATCCCAGAAATTCAGACAAAAAAAAATACTAGTCTTAAAATACTTTTTTTGTGATGTCAACGAACACCCGTTGCCACTTTTGTGATGCCAACGAATACTCGTTGTCACTTTCGTAACGCTCGTTGTAATAGAGACTTTGTAATTGCAGCTACAACTATAGTAACGCCGTTGAACAATACTGAGGTCAGACGCCTTCGAATAACACTCGCACTAATAGTACTTGCTTGATAATACTCGCTCGAATAGTAATCCGTATAGTGATCCGAATAGAGAAATATTAAAGTGAATAGAGTAGAGAATAGCGGACCGTATAGGCACGGTGGAGTAATGGATAGAGGCTCGGATTGAGGAATCGGAGAGCAGAGTTCGAATTCCGGTCGAATTCATTACATTCACTTACGTGATAATACCCTTGGGAAAGGTATGAATCCTCTTCTTCTATCCTTCCTACTCGGACAGACCGAGTTCTATAGCCTTAGATAGCAACTGGTCTACCGCAGAAAGAAATGGCAATCTACTTCGTTAGTCGTGTATCGAAAGATACAAGATCGCTTAAGCGTGTATCAAGCACAGCACGTAACTGATAGTATAGAGAATAGACTAGAAATACAGATCCGGGTATTAATAGTGGATAAACTAGAATTTCAAATCAATTAGACACAACCTAACTATGGTCACGCGGTCTACTTAATTCGATAATGAGATCGCCTGCGTTTGCTGACTGGCGATCTATGTTGAAACTCAAGTGTCGGCCGCGACACTTCATTCCTGTATGACATACTTAAACCCAAATATTTAAGCATGAAGTTACATCATATATTATGAATTCATACGCGTCACCTGTCAACATTTATATATATATGAACAACCGGTCTAGGAGAAGGAAAAAGTCTGAATTTAAAATCGCCATGAAGCGGGTTAGGCACCGTTAGGCTATCTTTCCCAAGAAACACCACTTCTACCCTGCCTGCAATATACATGGTGCCACTACGGGTCATGGGATATATATATATATATATATATATATATATATATATATATATATGAAGGCATTGGGGTGCTCATAGACATTTCCTTCTGTGTGAAATGACTTCTATGCTGGATCTGTAGAAACATACGCAGCCACTTTATGGCATATTTAGATTTCAGCATTAAATACCCCATAGAGGTGTTGATATGCCACCAAACAAAATCAACCAAACAAACAACCAGTATGAAAGAACTCTTTCATATATTATATCCAACAATTTCTTAAAAATTTAACTGCATTCCAAAATATAACTTCAACTTCAAAACTAGGACATGAAACGCGCATATCACCGCCCCTAGTAATTATGTCCACACAAACATGTAAATGCACAAAAGCTGAGTATTATCTACCATGTATACAATTGTGGAAGCAGAATAACATATATCATATTTTCTTATGGGTCATTTAATACCGAAATTTAATTTTCTTGGCAGCTTGGAAAATATGATATATGTTTTTCTGCTGTTGATTTTTGTTTGGTGGCATATCAACACCTCTATGGGTTATTTAATGCTTAAATCTAAATATTTTGTATGTAATTTTATGCTTTCAACTATAGATATTTTGTAAATAATTATAAATTTTCACGGTAAAGGTATGTTTTTATATATATATTTTAGATCATAAAATGTATCGTTGGTGATTTTACTATAAAAAAATTATTTTTATATTTTGCAAATGTTGTATTGATTGTCATTTTGCTATAAAAATTTATTGGTGGTCATTTTATTATAAAAATGTACTGTTGATTTTTGTTTGGAGTTCACTGTTTTCCTATAGCCGTGATCCTAACCTAACTCGGATGAGGGTGGAACTGGGAAAATAGCAATTAAGATTTCGTTCCATGCTCCTCACATCCTCCAACCTCCCAATCAGATATAGTTTATCGTCATACCAAGGACGTAGAAATGGTCGAGGGATAGAGAGCTCGTGTTTTTCTTTGGGGTCCCTCCGCCTCTTCTATTTGTCTTGTGCTGTTTTCGGAGGAGGGTGTGTTTTTTACGCAGCTTCCATCTCCCAATTCACCAGAACGATTTCTGTCCTCAGCAAATATTTTCCTATACAACATTACTCGTTCATCGACATAAAGAATGCAGTTTTAATGAAAGTATTGATTCGTAATTCTGCTTTATATTTACACAGTCTTAATAAAATTCAAAGACGAATCTGCAATATTATTGGTCCTGCCCTAGCATCCATTCACATTCTATAATGTAGATTCCCTGTACTTTTTCTATAAATACTTTCAAGGTAATTGTTCTGATGAACATTCCTCGAAAAATTAACGCTTGACACAATTTACTGAGAAGTGTGACAAATCTCTTTTAAGCTGAAACAGAACGATTACAGTTTGCCGGCCACATCCAACGAGAGAACAAGGAAATCGTTTCATCCTTACACCTATAGCATCCTACTGGAAGTGTCTTCTCACCAATAATTGACTTTCCTAAACACTATATATATATATATATATATATATGTGTGTGTGTGTGTGTGTGTGTGTGTGTGTGTGTATGTGTGTGTGTGATAAATGCGAATGTTAATGTTTCACGCTTTTTAAATTTTATTCCTAAGGGCTGTTGCTCAACATAGCATTTTGGACTCCGTGAATAAGTTAAAAACATTCCGGGCCAGATTCGGGCCCGCAATCTTGAAATTTAGGATTCAAATGTTCACTGATTTTTACGTGATTTTTTGCGACGAATTTTTTATACGATAACAAATTTTATGACTTGAAATAAATTTGGGAATAATCAAAAATTATTGCGAAAGTCAGCCATAAAATAAAAATAATTGATTGTACGTAAAGTAAAGACCTCCGTACATCAAATTTTCTTTCAATTGAGCGGCGGCAAACGAATTATCGTTGAACTTTTAAAAGGTAAGCTTAAATATTAATGCGATCAATTTTGAGTTATTCTGTTTTTTATTGTTACCCATCGGATCAACTCCTCCCTACCTATTGCGATATAAGCCCAATCAAGAGCCCTCCGCAGGAGCTATCTTAAATACCGTCCGATAAGCGGCATTTTAAGCAATTGTATATATATATATATATATATATATATATATATATATATATATATATATATATATATATATATATATACTCAGAATACGCCATAGATCTCCACGTGACACTAGAGAATTCAACCAGAAAATGAAGAACAGAAACCTAAAATTCTGAATCATTCCAAAGGTGCAAGCTGTTACTATACAGACTTTGGATTCCTTCAGTGTCTTTTATTCTTGATAATGGCCGCAGTATTAACAAGCACTGACATGAACTGTGAGCAGATAAGGAATTTAATCAGCGAGGAAAAATTGATTAAAATATTTTAGACAAGGCTAAACCTATTGCAACAAACATGGTTACAAAGACTATATATATATATATATATATATATATATATATATATATATATATATATATATATATAGTGGCCTGTGGCCTGTCGATTGCATCTAGCATGAAACAGCCTGTCACCTCTAAGTGTTGACTTCTATGTTCACTATTATATTTACACACGCTCTATTTCTGATATTGAGCACTTTATCCCATATATACATACATATATATGTATATATATATATATATATATATATATATATAGATAGATAGATAGATAGATAGATAGATAGATAGATAGATATAGGGATGAGATTATAGTTGTTCCAACGAGAGAAAAGTGTATATTTTCAAAAGAAGACAAACGAGTTTGGTTGTAATGGGGATTTTTTAATATATATATATATATTATGCTTTATTTTTCATAATTTTGCAACACGTGTTTCGGGTCTCGTGACCTTCTACAGGCAAAGAGTGGATATTTCTACATATTATTAAAATGAATTAATTTTCCTTTTGTTTTTCGATGTTAAATATTCTTTTTTGTGTCACTATCACTACCACTACCAATAACGTATAAACTGAATATATATGTATGTGTGTGTGTGCGTGTGTGTGTGTGCATGTATGTATGTATGTATTCTGTTCATATGTGATTTTTATAGATACAGATATTTAAGTAAATACCGTTTATAATAAACAGTATTAATTACATTTAACGGCCTGAATTTCCAAGAAATTTTTATAGAAATTATATGCCCTCCGCCAGAAATTGAACCTGTAACCTAGAGAGAACCGTCATATAGCCTGACGTGCAATACCATTTAGCAATGAAAATGAACCCTAGAGGCTTTATTAAAAGACATAGGTACGTAAATAAAGAATGATTTAAACCCACCTCAACACATCCAGAATGGATTCTTTGATTACCTGCCATCTGAACAATACTCGATTTCACTTTACTACAAGACACTCTCGCTTTCCATCAACCTCTTGTATCCGGCACGGTTCCTAGCACACCACGTGGAGTTTTTTTGTCATTATTTCTACTGTAATTCTGTGGGACTTGAGCGTCCGATTTGATCATTTTGAACTTTGCGCTTTCGACGATCAATAGGAAGCAATTTTAATATCTATCTGAAATGACAAACGAAAGTGACTTAAAAAAAAGTACAAACTATATACAAATTAAAAGTTTAAAAATATTTATTTGACACGTTAACATACAAAAATGCGTGTTGATACATCTTCATTCGCATGGATATAATACGATGTGGAAGTTATGCAGTTAATTTATGGATATCCAGGATATATATATATATATATATATATATATATATATATATATATATATGCAAGAATTGAAGATTGCAAGAACTGCATGCAACTCGGAGTCGGACAATCGTCGTTGGGTATTATGTATATTAACTAATATATAATTATAAGTATATTTCATAACATTGAACACTGTATTTATAACACCTCAGGAAGCAATATGTACGCGCAATCAGTTTTAGTATCTTATATTACCAGGATCAAATTGGTGTATATACCAACGATTTTGTTAACTTTACAACACACACACACACACACACACACATATATATATATATATATATATATATATATATATATATATATATATATATTTAAAGACATTTTTATATATATTATGTTTAACGTTCTTTTTATAGATACAAGTATTTAAGCAAATGCTCTGTTTTATAATAAACAGTATTAAATAACATTTACCGGCCTGAATGTCCGAGAAATTTTCATAGAAAATTTTCGCTCTCCGACAGGAATCGAACCTGTATCCTATACGGAACCATCATTTCGCGTGATGTGCCTTAACCTTTCGGCCACAGATGAGCGTCTGGTTAGCAAGGTCGATTTTACTATCTATAAACTTAAATCTTCCATGAATCTCTTCTATTCATATCTGCTCTAGCGTATCAAATGTAAACAAATGACGTCATATATTTTTGAATTGGACATAGTCCGACAATTATGATGGTTCCGTATAGGATACAGGTTCGATTCCTGTCGGAGAGCGAAAATTTTCTATGAAAATTTCTCGGACATTCAGGCCGGTAAATGTTATTTAATACTGTTTATTATAAAACAGAGCATTTGCTTAAATACTTGTATCTATAAAAAGAACGTTAAACATAATATATATAAAAATGTCTTTAAATAAATTGTCGGACTATGTCCAATTCAAAAATATATATATATATATATAATATCGCCTCTTGATTTTGACCTCAGTGTCAACTTTGATTTTTACACCCATTCTATCCACTTTTACTCATAAGTATAAACATATCTTAAATTTATATTTTTATCATATACATATATATATATATATATATATATATATATGTGTGTGTGTGTGTGTCTGTGTATGAGTGTGTGTGCGTGTGAATTTGTGAGTGCGCGTATGTGTGTGTGAGTGCGCGCATGTGTGTTTTTGTATGTGTGTATGCGTGTATGTGCGCACGCTCGTGCGCGCAAGTAATATATATTTGTGTGTTTGCAAGTATGCTTGCGCATTACATTTGTACGCCGTTTTGACTTGATAAGTTCTGATTTCGACGCACTGATCCATTAAAGAACCTAAACAGATAATTCTAGCGATTACGGGCTTCCGTAGGTCAGGTCAACTAAGTTCGTCTCAAATGCTACAGTTTTAACAGGATCAAAAACTATATCGGTGCAAACGTAAAGATACGTCACTTGCCTACACAAAGAAGAAGGAGGGGGAAAAAGGGGAAGAAGCTAGTAAATACGAAAGCACATAATATCTCTTCCCAGAACAGCGTCTTTTTACGGGTGTTGGTCGATACTCACAGAAGAACGGACAAACAGATAACGAATATGTCGAGTTCAGAATACACGAATTAATGCAATTTAAGTGTAAGTCTATGTAAATGCTGTGTACGCTCTGCGTTCGCATGTGTGAAGCCATGAGTGGGGAAAAGGTAATTCTGATTTGAATATATGTCTCCAAATATTTGTTGATCTGAATTCGTTTCTGTCTATCGGTTTCTCGTGGTCCATAGAATGTGTTCATATCTGTCTGACCCTGTCTGAGGTAAGCTTTTTATATCTATCATACATTTCGAAATCAGTTTCCTCTTATCTATTAATCACTCTGTTCATATCTATAACGCGCTCTTCCTACTTAACATATTCCATTACCTTCTTCTTCTTCTTCTTCTTCTTCTTCTTCTTCTTCTTCTTCTTCTCGTCCTTCTTCTTCTTCTTCTTCTTTTTCCTCTTCTCCTTCTTCTTCTTCTTCTTCTTCTTCTTCTATCATGCCCCTCCACAATTTCCTACCCTTTGTAACTATTAGCAATGCTATTTTCTTTCATTTTGCTATCTCTCTTAATACCTAAGGCTTACTGACAAATCATGTTGAAACACAGGTTTCCGAACATTCACCAAAGTTAAGCAACGTCAAATCAGGTCAGAACCTAGATTGGTGACGGCTTGGGAAAAGCAGATGCTGTAAACTTTGATGTGCGGATGGTGTAATGGATAATGGAACAGAATTGTTAATCGGAAAGCCGAGGTTCAATTCCCATTGGTTACATTATTTATTTACGCGCAAATACATGTGGGAAAGTTAAGAATCTACCCAGCTATGGTTTAATTCGTAAGACTTGTATCGCTAAGCCATTATTACTTAATAACTAACAAACAAAAATAATTTTTATAATCTAAAATATTTTCTGATTTTCATTAAGCTGCAAAAAGTTGATAAACCGTAAAGAATCAATCAACTAATACTTCTTATTTATCTATCTTACATTTTCTGTTTCCTTCTTTCCTTCTGTCTGTCTACGAAATGCGGTTGGTGCAAAATGGTTAGCGACTCTGAAAGTGAAATAGGCGAACCAAGTTCGAATTACACTTAGGTTCGTTGCGTTGACTTTCGCGCCAATAGCTTTGGGATAGGTATTAGTCTATCTCTTCCACCCCTAGCTATGAGTTACACAGTAGAATAGAATTAGCTCTTGATATTTGGTTGGCAACCAGTTGAGGAGAAAGACAATTCTGAATTGAAAACCGGATGGTCATGCTTTTAGTTAATCCAATCAGTGTAAAAAAAACCCTACTCGCTATGGAGACCGCACCAGAGACAAAGCCTTGCGTGTTTCGGTTGTGGTTACGTAATGTATTGTTGAAGTTCATGGTATTTCAGGGAACTATATTTTCCATGTCCATAAGATGGTCAGTTAAATGGTCTCCCACGTCCCCTGTCTCTTTCGCATATCCAATTCTTCCTGCCACCCATCCTCATAATGTCAGCTGTCTCGTTCTGATTGTGAGTATATGGGTATTTCCTGTTGCTTTTTCCTTAAGACTTCCTCATTGCTTACACGTTATGTAGACAAAGTGGAAAAGCTTATAAACGTCGCGTTTCGATGCGTCTGTTGGTCTCGTCTTCTTGAGTTCGGAATACATTCGGCGAAACACATCGTTTAAAAACTTTTCCATTTTGTCTCATCACCCCCACCTTTGATTTGGATACTATTATACATCCTACAAAGATATATACAGCCTACAAAGACGTATACAGCCTACGATAAAACATATATATCCTACAAAGACATATACATCCTACGATAAAATATATACATCCTACAAAGTCATATACATCCTACAAAGGCATATACATCCTACGATAACACATATACATCCTACAAAGACATACACATCCTACGATAAGACATATACATCCTATAAAGTCATATACATCCTACAAAGATATATACATCCTACAAAGACATATACATACTACAAAGACTTATACATCCTACGATAAGACATATACATCCTACAAAGACATATACATCCTACAAAGATATATACATCCTACGAAAAGTCATATACATCCTCTGATAAGACATATGCATCCTACAAAACATATACATCCTACGATAAGACATATGCATCCTACACTGACATATACATTCTACGATAAGACATACATCCTACAAAGACATATACATCCTACAAAGTCATATATATTTTTGAATTGGACATATTTTTGAATGTCATTTGTTTACATTTGATACGCTAGAGCGGATATGAATAGATGAGTTTCATGGAAGATTTAAGTTTAAAGATAGTAAAATCGACCTTGCTAACCAGACGCTTCTCTGTGGCCGAACGTTTAAGGCACGTGACGCGAAATGATGGTTGCGTGTAGGATACAGGTTCGATTCCTGTCGCAGAACGAAAATTTTCTATGAAATTTCTCGGACCTTCAGGCCGGTAAATGTTATTTAATACTATTTATTATAAAACAGAGCATTTGCTTAAATACTTGTATCTATAAAAAGAACGTTAAACATAATATAAATGTCTTTAAATAAATTGTTTGGACTATGTCCAATTCTAAAATATATGACGTCATTTGTTTACATTTGATACGCTAGAAGAGATTCATGGAAGATTTAAGTTTAAAGATAGTAAAATCGACCTTGCTAACCAGTCGCACATCACGCGATATGATGGTTCCGAATAGGATACAAGTTCGATTCCTGTCGGAGAGCGAAAATTTTCTATGAAAATTTCTCGGACATTCAGGCCTGTAAATGTTATTTAATACTGTTTATTATAAAACAGAGCATTTGCTTAAATACTTGTATCTATAAAAAGAACGTTAAACATAATATATAAATGTCTTTAAATAAAGTCATATATCTCCCTCTCTCTATATATGTATCTACAAAATTGTTTTTTACTTTTTATTTATTTTATGCTTTTAATCATGTCATCACAAGCAAGGCAATAATGCCACCAAGACACACGGGATTACAGAGTATGAAAGAATATGAAACAAAGGAAAAAAATTTAAGGTGTGAAAACAGTAATTAAAACGAGAGAATATAACGATTAACATTGCATTTAAATTGTTGAATGTCATGTGGGAGCACAAAAATATTTACAAGTATTTATAAAAGAGACCAATATTAAAGTTTGCGTGCGAATGTATGAAGACGGGTTAGTCAAGCCTCACCTGGTCTTTATAAAGTTAAGCACGAAGTCTACGTGTTCAAGGAATTAATGTCACCGAAAAGGCAAAGAGATGTGAAATATTCGAGTGTCTTTTCAAAATGCTCAGCTATGGCATTCACGCTTCAGCAGACACAAGTTGCGGCGTACAAGAAACGGCGGGAAAAAAGAGTTCAGCTCACATCATCTGACTAAATAGAAAAGCATATCACGCATGCGCATAACTCAAGACACACCATTTCTGTCAGATTTATATCTGCATGAAATAAAACGGTATTCGAATTTGCACATAAAAATGTCATAGATGAACAGACAATCCCATTTCCAAACTCTGCACTTGCTCTATCTCTACATTGAGTGGCTCAACAATAATGTTTAAAAAAAATTTTTGTCTGATAAAATCTCTAATCCGCGTTTAAATTCCGACAATTATTTTTTATTTATTTGATTTTACTTCATTTTTGTTTGCCGTCACGGGTGATCACAAAATAGTAAGGCTTATAAACATTCTAACCAATTTCGTAATCGCTGAGGTATCCATAAGCTATATATATATATATATATATATATATATATATATATATATATATATATATATATATATCAAATGTTAACAAAAAAGTAGGTACAACACGAAGCTAGCAAGCTCTTATTGGAGCTTTAGAGAGAAGCATAACAAAACATTAAACGGAGTATATTAAGAAATCTATAGACTAATACAATAATCGGTAATACGTGTAAACTATGCCAAGAAGAGAAACTATAGCAACGTATGACGAGAGCACTGAATTACTGAACGGGAGGCCAGAGATCATGACTAAGTGTAGGCGTGTTAAGAAGTTCAGCTTGGGGTTATTTGAATCCGGATGAAGTTGGAAATTCTTTTTTTGCAACATCTCCCCTCACTACACCTGGTTTCGAAAGAAAGTGCTTAAGTTGTTGAGCTCCATTTAATTGATTTGCTGAACAAACCACCTGAGGAGACCGTAGTGGTCGAAACCGCGGTAGTGTTCTGGTCAGCATTCATGTTTTTTTTTAAACATTAAACAGCTCTGTAAGTTTGGACGTACAACTTGATATTGACCACTGAACAAATATTTTACTCTTTGTTTTCTCTGGCGTATTTATATATTTATTTATCCACAGAAAGACAGTTTCGCATTATCACAGCTCATCTGTGTGGCTAGACGTCCGGTTGCCTCTAACTGGGATCGAAACCCTGCTGAATTGGCATCAGTCGTAGATTCTACCCCTAAACTTGATTGGCTTTACCGAAGAGTCTTGCATTACACAGAGTTGTGGACAGAATTATACGCCACACTGAATATTTGCATATTTTATGAGGAAATGCAAATATTTGCAAGCACTTACTAAATTTACCATAAATTGTTAATTCCTTATTTAATTTGAAATAATTCTTGAAATTCATAGAAGTTTCGATTATATTCAGAGTGTGGACGAATAGAAGAGTAATGAGGAGGACAGTAGACATTAGCACCATTCTTTAATTAACAGGAATATTTAGAGAGATCAGTACGGGTGGTTGGAATTTTGAACTGAACCCTTTATTTCGATCACTGGGGTAGACTGTTCTAGTTCCACGAGCCATGTTTGATGGATGTCAGTTATCAAACATGGCTCGTGGAACTAGAACAGTTATCTCCTGCTAATTTACCCTCTGAAAGTTCTCCACTGCCTTAACCGGGTATTGAACTCACAGTCTTTGGGTCTGTCACTGGATCTAACCAACGCCTTTATCCACTGTGCCATGTGTCCTTGAACCACCTGAAGAAGGCCGGAGCGTACAACGGCCGAAACGTTGTGACAAATATGGCGACAAAGATGAGGACAATAGTCCGACTAATGTAAATACTGTACATAATACCTCATCTCAGAAATATAGACAGATCAGTACTGATATTTTGTATTTCCTAAAGTCATTCGATGATGGCAGAAACAAAAATTTCTAAGGATTTTCTCGGCTAGCTCGGTATACAATATCATCAGTCATACATTGCCCGTTTAATATATATATATATATATATATATATATATATATATATATATATATATATATATGTGTGTGTGTGTGTGTGTGTGTGTGTGTGTGCAAGTATGCAGTAAAATAGGAAAGAACACGTTAGGTAAATAATCCGGAGTTCCTTAGTATTTTTGCTTTTATTTTTAAAAAGACAGTGCTCCATACAGAAGTAGAGCTTATATTATAATATTTAAAAAAAAATATGATTCCTTCGCTACATAAGAGTTCTCATGTTTCAAAAGCGAGATCCGAGACCCTCAATATAATTTTTTAAATTAAGTTAAAATCAAGGTGTCTGGTCTCGCTTCCTCGTCAAATTCTCTTTCAAAAATTATATTGAAGGTCTCGGTTCTCGCTTTTGAAACATGAGAACTCTCATGTAGCGAAGGAATCATATTTTTTTTAAATATATATATATATATACATATATATATATATATATATATATAACAGACAACTAATGTTTATTATGTTTTATCATAAGCCTTTCCAAGCGCCGTATAATGGCTTTAGTTTCAAGTGAAAATAAAGAAAAAACTGTCCACCATTTGGATATTTCTGTATTATTTTAAACATCAACCATCGTTAGAATGGTTATATGGACATTGCAACAGAGATGTTCACCATCAAAGATGATGGCCTGTTTTGTTGACATAGAAGCTTGCTATGCGACGATAACGGTCGCGGAATAGCAGACGTAGGTCGTAAAATCGTATTTTTTTTTTATCTTTATATCCCTTGAAACGAAATCCATTATAGGACGCTTGGAAAGGATCATGATAAAACATAATAGACATTCCTTGTTTCTTACGTTTAACAATATATGTTTGAAAAATGATCTGCTGCACCTATATATATATATATATATATATATATATATATATATATATATATATATATATATATATATATATCCTCTAGACCTTCATTCTTTCTTTCTTTCTTCCATTCCGTACACAATCTCATCTCCCGTTTATTGCATAATCGATTCCTTTCTTCATTCCTTTTGTCATTCTTTCTTCCCTTTATTTTGTCATTCATTCATACATTCCTTTCTTTACGCCTTTATTCCTTACCTTTTCTCTTCTTTATCATATTTCCCCTACCTCCATTTCTTTCTTTCTTTCCTTCTTTCTTTCTTTCTCTCTCTCTCTTTCTTTCTTTCTTTCTTTCTCTCTCTCTCTTTCTTTCTTTCCTTCTTTCTTTCTCTCTCTCTCTTTCTTTCTTTCCTTCTTTCTTTCTCTCTCTCTCTTTCTTTCTTTCCTTCTTTATTTCTCTCTCTCTCTTTCTTTCCTTCTTTCTTTCTCTCTCTTTCTTTCTTTCCTTCTTTCTTTCTCTCTCTCTCTTTCTTTCTTTCCTTCTTTCTTTCTCTCTCTCTCTTTCTTTCTTTCCTTCTTTCTTTCTCTCTCTCTCTTTCTTTCTTTCCTTCTTTCTTTCTCTCTCTCTCTTTCTTTCTTTCCTTCTTTCTTTCTCTCTCTCTCTTTCTTTCTTTCCTTCTTTCTTTCTCTCTCTCTCTTTCTTTCCTTCTTTCTTTCTCTCTCTCTCTTTCCTTCTTTCTCTCTCTCTCTCTCTCTCTCTCTCTCTCTTTCTTTCTTCTTTCTATATTGTATAATATTATTCCTTTTTTCACTTCATCCTTTCTTCCTTTATTCTTAATTTATTTCATTCATTTTTATATAACATTTTCTTCGTTTTTTCGCTTAATCTATTTTTTCTGCTCCTTCCTTCCTTCGTTGCTTCCTTCTTTGATTTTTTTCTTCTTTCGTCGCTTTCTTCATCCTTTCATTTTGCCTTGCTTCTCTTCCTTCTCTTTTTAACTTCCTTTCCTTCCTTCTTCATTCCTTCCTTCATTGATTCCTTCATTCTTTTTCCTTCCTTCCTCTTTTCCTCTAGACCTTTATTCTTTCTTTCTTTCTTTCTTTCTGTGCATATTCTCATCTCCCGTTTATTGCTTAAGCTATTCGTTTCTTCATTCTTTCCTTCCTCTTTTCCTCTAGTCATTCTTTCTTTCTTCATTCCTTCCTTCCTCTTTTCCTCTAGACCTTCTTTCTTTCTTTTTTCTTTCTTTCTTTCTTTCTTCCATTCCGTGCAGAGTCTTATCTCCCGTTTATTGCTTAATCTATTCCTTTCTTTATTCCTTTCGCCATTCTTTCTTCCCTTCATTTTTTCCTTTTAATATTCATTCCTTCCTTTACACCATTATTCCTTACCTATTCTCTTCTCTATCTCATTTTCCCTCCCTCCATTTCTTTCTTTCTTCCCTTCTTTCCATTTTAAACAATCTATTCTTCTTTTCCTCTATCTAAAACTCTCTTTCTTCCAGACGCTCACTCTTTCTGTCTTTTTTTCTCTGCTTTCATTGCGTGACAACTCCTTTATTTTCGTTATTCTTTCTTCCTCATTCTTCCTTTTCATTTCTATGACTTAAACCTATTTTCTTTTCTCTGTTTCTCCTCTTCTTTTTCCTCATTTCCTCTTATCATGCCTCCTTTCCACCATCCCTTTTTCTTTCATTCTTTCCTTTCTTTAACTCTCCTCCATG
>OZ038512.1:12255538-12260538 GCA_964036315.1 Acanthosepion esculentum
CGATATCTGTCGGTCGTTTTATGTCTCTCTCCCCATCGATTATTTTTCTGGTTGCTCTTTCTTTTAATAAATTCGTCTCTTTCTTTCTATAATTTTAATTCTTGATATATGCAGATTTTGACGGTAGGTTTCCCCATTCTTACAGAGGTAAGATTTTCTTAACACTTCATGTGCATATTTGTTCAGATTCCACTCATTAGACTATTTAGATCCTAATTCACTAAATTTCATGTCATATAAGCCCGCAATAACAGACACGTAGCCGAGTCATTTGAACGTTAGCGCTCCGGCTATGAGAGCTAAGATTGTAAGTCAACCTGGTCAATTTGTCGAAGAGGAAACTTCTTGATAATATCAGCCTGAAGAGACGATACCTAAAATACGCCACCGCCGGCAGTTGCCTAAAATTCATACCTGGAATTGATCCAAGCCTTTTGACTGAAGTTGCGAAGACAGAGCTGCTCGAAACTCGTCAAAGTTACAAGTCATCGTGATCGAGAGTTTCAACGAAATAATCGTATTCAACGATTATGCCCGCTCTCGCCCACAAGCTGTAGAATTTGCTCAGCATAGTTACAGTATAAACCACATGTTCACTCAAACGTGTTGCAACAGGATAAGCTAAGCACCCTAGCAGACGGGAGCATTCAGAAATGAACAGCCAGTAATTGACTTATTTATTTAGAACCGAGGAGAGAGTTCCCCAAGGCTTTATATTTGTTATTAGCCTTTTTTCTGCTTTATATGAAGCTAAGTAAAAATTATCCACACTTTCGCCATAACACCGTATTCTGCTCATGCGTAGTTATAAAAGGCTTTCCTCCTCCATAAGGTGGATTTACACATATCATACCACGTTTAATGAATAGCATATATTACTTCTCCGCGACAGACTCTATGCTTAATCAGCTCTATCTAAACCATATATTTTACCGCAATGAAGAGGAGGATTGAGGTTTCTTTCTACTATCTATCTATGTTTATACATACATATATACTACTAGTGGAGCGGTCATGTTTACACTGTCACAGCAGCAAAAAAAATGGCCTGACCATTCTCAAAGTTCGATTACGTGACCACAATAGTAGAAAGCTATAAGCACGACTGAGGAGAAGGCAGTGTGACAAACCTAAACATATACGGCGAAAGTGTGGATAATTTCTGACTTACCCTCGTAGTATATATTTATTATTATGTCAGCCTAAGAACAACCCTCATGTCATTAGTCAATATCTATGCAGGTGACAAAACAGTTTATGGTTTCACCACCAAAAATCGACATGTCCAGAATCTGAAAGCTGATCGCTATTTTGACTGAGCACAATGAGTGAAAAACTGTCTTGTAACTTTCAGTGATTCGAAAAACAATCTATAACTTTTCACCATCACCGTGCCGACCCTGAATTCTTTTCGAGTCAAGATATTTTCAATATGAGTAGATAGGTTCTCCTATTGCCAGGTTCACACTTCTCCGCGATCTTTCGAACGCGTGTAGAGGTTTATCCTTGTTTCCTGTTTAGGATTAGGTTTCATTCACTTTTACTTCCAGTAACCCATTTAGTCTTTGTGGAATTAAATTCCTTTCTTTCTTTCTTTCTTTTTCTTTATTTCCTTTCTTTTTTCTTCTCTCATTCTTTCTTTCTTTCTTTTCTTTTCTTTTCTTTTCTTTTTTCTTTCTTTCCTTTCTTCCTTTCTTTCTTTTCTCTCTTTATTTCTTTCCTTCCTTCTTTCTTTCTTTCTTTCTTCTGTTTCATTCGTTCTTTTATTTTTATGTTCCTTACTTGGGTTGAAATGATTTAAAGAATAAAAAAAAACTTTCAAAGAGGCTTCCTATTGTGAACCTTCATTGAGGTTCAAATTCGCCACAGACCACATATGGAATACGTATATACGATCTACCGCTGAAAATCCTGGGTAGGTTCTCTCCTCCAGAGATTACTTGTCTCCTCCCGACATCCTCTAACTTTACAAGAGTTAGATCAGATGCAGTATATTGGTTGTTGCTTCCGAATTCTCTCTTCCCAGCCTTGACAAAAGTTCAAAAGCGACTGCGCAGCCTTGCCTTTTGCTAACTTGTTTTGCACCTTAAAACTCATTTCATACAGACGAAATATTCTTTTGAGCGACATTCACTGGTTCCAATAGTTCATCTATTTACAGTTCAGACCAGTTATGTGACATATACGTTGACTCATCGGCACCCTCTTCGTATTCCATTGGTAACGTACAATGAAAGATCTGCAATGTTATTTGTCCTGACCTGGCACCACGGATTCAGTCAATTTCGCCCTGCCGTAATGTAGCTTCCCTGTGCATTTTCTATAAAAAAACATTCTTAATATATCCTGATTAACTTTCTTCTGTAGAGACGTCGAGGTATTATGATGCCTGTAGTAAGAATGGTAAGAAGGTGTTGTTTTGGTGTAAGGAATACTGTGGTATGGTTGGGTCAGTAATTGTGGCTAGCTAAGTTTAAGATAAGACAGATTAAAGACCAACATTCCCCTATCACCCCTCATGGCCTTGTGCAACATTTTTGTATTATATCAAAATAAATATTACTTTTCTCTATTACAAATTTAAGTACTAGCGGCAGGGTCTCATCATTTTGCAGTTGAAATGGCTGACCAGTGATGTGTAGACGCACATCTCTACGCTATTGCCTGACCAAGGGCCACCATTTGACTAGATGCACGCACTTCTTTGACTATGAGTCTTGTTCGTTTTGTAAAAATAAACTCCCTGATGATAATTTAATCAGTGGTCAAGACTGTATCGGATTAAATCAGTAGAATATGTCTAATAAAAGATAATAATAAAGGAGACCTAAATTTAAAATTAAATCTATTTATTTAAAGATTCTTGATAAAATACAAAGAAGAATCTGCCATGTTATTGGTCTTAGCCTGGCACCTCAGCTTCAGTCACATTTCTACCGCCGTAACATAGCATTTATCAGCCTTTTATATAAATACTGTCATGGTAATTTTTCTGATGAACTTTCCGATATTGTTCTCCATAGAGAGTTTACATAGGACTAGTTAGGACTTCAGAGAGACTTTGAGGTATTATGGTGTCTGTAGTAAGAATGGTAATTAAAAAAGTGTTGTTTTGGTGTAAGGAATATTGTGGCATGTGTGGGTCAGTAATCGTAGTTAGCTAGGTTTAAGATAAGACAGATTAAAGACCAGCCTTCTCCTATCCCCAATTTTGACCCTGTGCCACATTTTTGCATTTTCAAAATAAATATCACTTTTCTCTCCGGTACCTAAACTTCATGAATTTAACCGCAATACGAGACTGGTAACATCTCATCATTTTACGGTTTAAATTACTAGATATAACCGTAAGTTCTATGCTAACATTTCCTTTACTCGCACTTCTCATCTGTGGAAATCTTTTCCAGCTTCTTGCATTCCAGCCAACGTTGATCTTCAAACGTTTAAAGGAAATCTCAATAGTTATCTACTATCTTCTTGATTCCTCTTCTTTTATTGTTCTCGTTCCTTAATAATGTTCCTAATTTTATTTTATTTTTTCACACTCAGTAAAATCCTTGTGTCTTAGGGGCTTTATAACCTTATCGGGTGAACTGATTAAAAAAGAAAGAAGCAAGTCCCATTCCAAAAGCTTCTTTCCAAGTATCGCTTCTTTGTGGCACAGACTCCCGAGGGGATGCTTCGCTGATCATTTGATCTTAATCTTAATCACAACGGTCAACGTTATCTTTTCTACCTAGACTCATAATCCCCACTTCTTATCTCCTCCTCTTATTTTCGTAAACAACCCCCATTTAGTAACCTTCTATATTAAGTGGCTATGGGGGTTGGCATTTGCTGGAAATAACAAAAAAAAATTAAGCCTGTAAGAGAAAATTTAGCGTGACACAAAATAAGTAAAAAAAGATGGAGATATTTCAGCCAATAAACATACACTATTACCTATATTAAATTCATGTCTACGTATCTCGCATATGAAGTGTTACTGTGTGTTAGTTCTGTATCTGTTTAAATTAGTGGCTGATTACAATTATTAGGTCAGTGATTTTACGGGAGGAATAGAAAGACGGCTGGAGTTGTGTGGTGATATTGTCGAAAGCAGCGAGAAGAGTGGCTGGCTACAATAGTTTTACGGATTTATTGGCCTCTACGCCCAGATTGAGATGCGTGTGTGTGTGTGTGGGACCAATAAAATTCCAGGCCGAGTGCCAGGCGTTCTTCTTCAAGTGGAAATCAGTTCACTTTTTTTTTGCCACGCCTTTTCAGATTTGGTTACCTTATTGAACGAAGGCGACACTATCAAAATAAGCACAAACGCAGTTATCCGAGTAAACACACTTATATACATATACAGTTTCTTATACATATATATACACACACACACACTTACAAGGGCACCTTGCGTGGTGTAATGATTAGCAACCTTGTCTCGCTAGATCAATTAAGACTGAGTAGTGACTTCGTTCCTCACTGGGTGCTCAAAATATTCAGCATTTTGCCGCATCTATGCTACCCTTATTAAATCGCTAAACTCACTTAAAAAAATACACATTATCACCCGCATACATACACATACACATATAGAGATACATTAATGTGTACACATATAATTATGCGGACACACTTACGCTCATATGAACACACACACACACACACAAACACACAGAAATATATATAGACTCTCAGTGACTTATACAGACGCACATATATAAATCGTCATTCTTACGCATATATTAACGCACTCAGGTGCACGCACACACACATACGCATTTATCCTTGTATTTCTGCATTCCAATTTACCATCTGCTTTATTTATTTAGGGTTAATTTAACTGTGAATAAACATACAAGTATTTGTATTGAACACACACACACACACACACGCACACACATACACACACACACACACATATATACCGATATATATATATATATATATATATATATATATATATATATATATATATCCATCCCACAAAATGTTTAATATCTAAAACCCAC
>OZ038512.1:12263038-12283038 GCA_964036315.1 Acanthosepion esculentum
GCCCTTCAAATAGTGTGGATGGTTCTGCACAAAAGCTACAGCACTATAATCAAATCTCATGTGCTAGTGTTGGGCTATCGGTTCCTAGAAACTGAGCTGATTGACCCTCATACGGCCAATCGACGGGAGAGTCGAGTATACATATATATATATATATATATATATATATATATATATATATATATATATATATATATATATTCAAATATGTCGTTGCTGCCGACATATACATATTATTAAACATATATATATATATATATATATATATATATATATATATATATTCACACACACACACACACATATATATATGTATATATATATATATATATATATATATATGCGTGTGTGTGTGTGTATATACGTGTTTATCTCGGTGTGCGTGTGAGTTTGGGTGCATATGCATCCGACTACGCATTTCGCCGATTAGGCTTCAATAGATCGAAGACGAAAAAATGAATTACGTTTTTATGTATTTGTGTATGGAGAACACATGTCTAAAATATAAAATCTTTCATTTATTTTCTACCCATTCTGAAGGATTTCTATCCCTAAACTCGGACACTTAAAGCAAAAAACAGAAAATGTTAAACGAATTTTTAAAAAAATGTCACATATTTTCTTTCTCTTGTTCAGTCTCGAGCAACGCCAACTTGGGAAAAAATATAAGATTTCGTTATTTTCAACATACAAAAATACATACCCACGCAACTCACTTTTTGAACTTACGATCTAATGAAGCCGAATCTTTGAAATGCAAAAACGGATGTTTGTTTCGAAACATTATACTTTCATGAACGCTTTTACAATTGTCAATAATTCATAAGTCAGTCGGAATCCTATACACAAAGTTATTATATATATATATATATATATATATATATATATATATATATATATATATATGCGTGTGTGTGTGTGTGTGTGTGTGTGTGTGTGTGTGTGTATAATGACATTACATCGAATACATGTCCAAATTGCTACACATTTGGCATCGTGTTTCGATGCGTACCAATGCATCTCATCAGGCGACTGTAAATTACTGTCGTGTGAAAGATTTATTTAGATTTGAAAGCAAAATACAACTTCTTTTTAGGGAAAACAAAAAAGGAGATGGTTATAAGATTTGTGGACTTTACTCAGATCAACGAATCGAATATGACCTACGTTAAATTCACCTATATATATATATATATATATATATATATATATATATATATATATATCAGCGCATATATACTACTTATCATACAGATAATTGCTTATATGTGATCTGTTCCTCAGTAGTGTGTATGCTCAAGACACACACATTGAAATTACACACACACGTACACATATACACACACACATATATATTCATTTATTTTAAGATTATTCATGTAGAGATACAGTACTTCACGAATAAGAATTGTTTTATAAAATTTTATAAAAGTTGATGTGGATTTCATTTTGCTATGTAAATTAATTGTAAATTGATGAACGTAAAACAAAATATACTCATACCAATTGCTAAATTCTAAAAACTTAATTAAAAAATGAAAATTTCTTAATCTGAAGTGATTTTTCAGATATTACTATAGTTCAATCATTCCAAAATTTCACGAATTTCATTTTTTTTTCTCTCTTTTTTTTTTTTGGCATTTTCAGAAATAATACTTGTGAGCATATTTGTTTTTGGTTTCCGTAGAATTGTCAATTTTAAGGCAGTGGAGAACTTGCAGAGGGGAATTAACAGGAGATAACTGATAACTGTCATCCATTAAACATGGCACGTGGAACTAGAACTGTCTACCCCAGTGAGCAAAATAAAGGGTTCAGTTCGACATTCCAACCAGCTGAGAAGGCCGGAGCGTACATCGGCCGAAACTTTGTAATAAATATGGCGACAAAGATGAGGACAATAGTCTGAATAATTTAAATAGTGTACGTTTTTTTTACATACACATTAACATTAAACTTACGTTTTAATCCAATGGGGTCTCAATTCATACCCAATAAATAATTATAAAGCTTGAAATTTTTCTTGTTTACGTTTTATATTAACTGTGATGAAAAGAGTAGCCGAGCCAACATATTTCCACGACCTGCATATTAAAGTTCAAATAGCCGTATATGGCTCGCAAGCCGCGGTTTGGCCACCCCTGGCATGGGACCATCACCAAACCATTGAGAATATACCAAATACTTTCACGCTACATTGGTGGTAAAGTGTTTCTATGTACCCATGGGTCATTGACCGACGTAAAAGCAAAACATCAACCTGAAAAGTCGAATCCTGTTCTTAAATACCCTCGTCAGACCGAGATTTTCATATGGATGTCATGCCTGGCGCTAAATCTGTTCAGAAATTCCTGTCAGTTGTATGCAACCGCTTCCTGAGATCAATGAAGAAAAAAGGGTTTGACCGACTGAAGCTTGACGGTCTTGGCAAAGATCATGCTTCTTCCAACATTGTGGACTGGCGCTAGAGAATCACTACGAAGTGTACAGAATAACAGAAACGACATCACTTGAGGAATACCAAAAGCAGCAACATCTAAAATGGATAGCACATATTATTCGAAGTGAAAATATTAGCAGAATCAAGATGTTAACATTCAAGACCAGTTCAAGTATAAAGAAACCCCTATCAATACTGGGAAGAGTTATAACAGCCATAGGACTTGAGAAAGATATTTTCCCCAAAAAGGTGTTTAAGAAAAATATTTTATAAATTTCGATCGAAAGCAATACTGGCTGCTTGATCAATGGATGCCAAATGTTTCATTGTAATAGTAGCATTACCAATTATTAATTACCATTAACATCAGGGTGAAACAAGCAAAACATTGTTGCAGTTTCTACCCTCAGAAAAGACACTTCTTAGATATTTAAATTTATTAAATGCTTGATTTTGATACCTCCAGTTCGTAATTCGCAGTTGTTAAAGGTTGTTCCTTCAGCTGAAAATGTTACATTCTCTCGTGATGTCTAGTCCTTTATTCTCACTTTCCTGAACTCCCTTCTGTAGGAGTAAATGTTGTTGACTTTCCGTGTCTACTATCATGAGAGTGTCATCTGCAACTCTGTTGCTTACTTGGAATTCTATGTATCTTTCTGTAGGACATAATTTTGAACGGAACTGATTTCTCACCGATGAAATACGGAGGGAATATGCGTGGGTTACTACAATATCGGTAACACGGCGGGTCCTAGCCGTGAAGTTTAGAACTGGTGGAACCCAGGAATATAGTGCGTTCGAACACTTTCCATAGATATAGCGATAGAACAGTGAGAGGCTCGCCATATCCCGTCTCTGTCAGAGAGAGACAGACTGGAGGGTGGAAAGTAATTCATCACCCACTAAGACGCATAGACGCTTTTGAACTCTATCAAGACGGGAATGTGGGCATTGGGCAGCCCCCAGCCCAAATATGGCAACAGTACCCCAATTTTGGTTCCGCTTAATGTCCAATTCTTCTCGCTTTCCTTTACAACCTTCAAGACAGTGTAATCAGCATTCCTTTTCTTACTCGCTTCCAACATGGAATTCTCAGTATCTTTCTGTAGAACATTATTTCTAATTTTCTCTTCATCTGCGAGGAGATTGTCCAGCATTCACTGCTATAAAGAGAGACTAATATTATTTAACAACTCATTACGCTTTTGTCTTGCTATTTTGCTTAGATTTTGAGTAGCATATTTTACTATTTAAATGCACCTTATTTAAATAGACGACATACAGAATTGATGGCTGAAAAGAGAATACTAACCATTATGTTATATATATCTAGTTTATATTCATTTAGTTAGAATAGCTGGGTTTCTGCATGAGGCCACAATAATAAGGATAAACGCAATATGAATGGCGAAGCAAGTTTACAGAGCTTTAAAATACAAAGACAGGCCCCAGAACATGTATATACGACGACAGTATTTTTTTCTCATTTTAAATTTAGAAATCTTATTTTTGGCTGCAGGCAATCGCCATCTTAATAACGGATCTTATGAACTACCGGAAGTCAGGAATGTTAGGTTGGGAACTTTTGAGTTTTATTTAAGCCAAATTATCAATAATAAACGGCGACAGGCAAAGGCCCGTTTCTATTACGCACTAATTCGAATTTATATTGTTTGGAAAAAAATATTAAACGGATAGCTGTTTTGGCGAAGCTAAAACGGTTTACTCGGTCCGGTACCCTGCGGTCATTATAGTTAGAGATGATTTTTGTTAATCGGTATCAACCTAAGCAAAGCAGTAGAGCCATTAGCATGCAAGGGGTTACACGGTGTAGACAAAATCGGAGGAGGAACATTAATAATGAACAGAAGGAGAAAACAGTAACCAGGGGGACCATAGATAGCGGTTGACATTACATTTAAATTTTTGTAGATTAAAGTTGGTTGAAAAACATGGAGCCAGCAGGGAGTTCCACAAACGAGAAGTGCGAGAAAATAAACTTTTAGCATATAATTTAGGGCTACATCTAACTAGCTCAACTGTAAATTGATAAATTTTCAACGCCAGTCTAGTGTTACGCTTAAATTTTAAAAAGTCTAAGTACCAAAATATGGCAGTAATATTATCAGCATGCACGAATGGCAGAGATAGATATGTAAGATAAATTCCGGAGAGAAAAATTGTCTAGCACGACTAAGTGAATTTGTAATAAAAACCTTTTTTTATAATAATAACGTTTTAGTGTTTTGAATGCCTGTGATAATAATAACCTTTTAGTGTTTTGAGTACCTGTTATAATAATAACCTTTTAGTGTTTTGAGTGCCTGTGATAATAAAAACCTTTTAGTGTTTTGAGTGCCTGTTATAATAATAACCTTTTAGTGTTTTGAGTGGCTGTTATAATAATAACCTTTTAGTGTTTTGAGTGCCTGTTATAATAATAACCTTTTAGTGTTTTGAGTGCCTGTTATAATAATAACCTTTTAGTGTTTTGAGTGACTGTTATAATAATAAACCCTTAGTATTTTGAGTGCCTGTTATAATAATAACCTTTTAGTGTTTTGAGTGCCTGTGATAATAATAACCTTTTAGTGTTTTGAGTGCATGTTATAATAATAACCTTTTAGTGTTTTGCGTGCCTGTTATAATAATAACCTTTTAGTGTTTTGAGTGCCTGTTATAATAATAACCCCTTAGTGTTTTGAGTGCCTGTTATAATAATAACCTTTTAGTGTTTTGTGTGCCTGTTATATTAATAACCTTTTAGTGCTTTGTGTGCCTGTTATAATAATAACCCTTTAGTGTTTTGAGTGCCTGTTATAATAATAACCTTTTAGTGTTTTGAGTGCCTGTTATAATAATAACCTTTTAGTGTTTTGAGTGCCTATGATAATAATAACCTTTTAGTGTCTTGAGTCCCTGTTATAATAATAACCTTTTAGAGTTTTTAGTGCCTGTTATAATAATAACCTTATAGTGTTTTGAGTGCCTGTTATAATAATAAACTTTTAGTGTTTTGAGTGCCTGTTATAATAATAACCCCTTAGTGTTTTGAGTGCCTGTTATAATAATAACCCCTTAGTGTTTTGAGTGCCTGTTATAATAATAACCTTTTAGTGTTTTGAGTGCATGTTATAATAATAACCTTTTAGTGTTTTGAGTGCCTGTTATAATAATAACCTTTTAGTGTTTTGTGTGCCTGTTATAATAATAACCCTTTAGTGTTTTGAGTGCCTGTTATAATAATAACCTTTTAGTGTTTTGAGTGCCTGTGATAATAATAACCCCTTAGTGTTTTGAGTGCCCGTTATAATAATAACCTTTTAGTGTTTTGAGTGCCTGTGATAATAATAACCTTTTAGTGTTTTGAGTGCCTGTTATATTAATAACCCTTTAGTGTTTTGAGTGCCTGTGATAATAATAACCTTTTAGTGTTTTGAGTGCCTGTGATAATAATAACCTTTTAGTGTTTTGAGTGCCTGTGATAATAATAACCTTTTAGTGTTTTGAGTGCCTGTGATAATAATAACCTTTTAGTGTTTTGAGTGCTCGTTGAAGGTACTTTGGCTTCTATGTTTATATTCACTGCCTTTCCTTAAAGGTTATAATACTGAGTCGTTTATTCAAAATGCCCATCAAGTTTATTAACTGTTTTTAATTTGTGATTTCAACAGACATTCCGCAATCGTTTCAGTGTCTTTGTCGCTATCTCTACCGTCATTACTTTTAACTTATATTAGGAAAATGTCTCTATATAAACCTAGACTCTCCAATAAATTATGTCAAACAGATTTAGCAACGTCATTGTCAGTACTCTTTTAATATTTTAGATGAATTAGAATGAATGCTTGTAAATTAAGTGAAAGTTATCAACTACCTCAATGTGTTGTCCTTCTAGCTATATAATGTCGTCAGCATCTAAATTCGCAATCTTTTGTTTTTCCAGAACTCATTCTTAAAGCATTACCAGAAAAAAGATTTAATTTCAAAAATATACTTTAAGAACCACCAAATGCTTTTAAATTAAACCGTGTATTCAGCACGCTCATGGCTTACGGGGACATTACGTTGAAATATCAGTAATCGTACGGGAAGCCGAAATGCCAGAACAGAGAGAATTATATTGCTAATTCGTTTTTGGATTTCATTAAGGAGCTCTACGTAAATAGAATGAGCACCTGACCAAATGTGACAGCAAGATTCGAAGTATGAACAAATGCTATAGATATTTAAGTTTAGATTCCGGAGAGAAAGATTGTCTCGCACGACACAGTGAATCTACTTTCTTAGCAGATGACCTAGCAATGGATTCAATATAGTCTTTCCATTTCATGTCAGCAGAGAACATTAACTTGAGAAGGCACAACATTTCACTCACCATGAAATCAGCATCAGCCATTCTGATGGAAGGCAAAAGTGTTCTCCCAGACCATTAATATACAACAATTTAGTTTCGGAGGCGTCAAAATTAACAAGTCATCTTTTGTCCCAACTGTGAGCATAGAATTTACGGCTACAACTGTAAATTGATGGGATCTCAACGCCAGTCTAGTATTACGCTTAAATTTTTAAAAAATCTCGGTACCACACTGAAAAGCTCATCCGTCTAATTACCATGAAAGTATTTATTTAAAAAAAAGGCAGAGAGAGGCAACTTTAGGTCGGTGGGCAAGTGACTGAAGCAAAGCCACCAGATCAGGACCAATAATATTGCTGATTCTTCTTTGGATCTTATCAAGGAGCTCAAGGTTGATAGCAGGGACACCAGACTATATGTGACAGCAATATTCTAAACATAGTCGAATGGTAGACTTATATATATGTAAGATAGATTCTTAGCAGCTGACCTGGCAATGGATTCAATATAGTCTATACCGGTTGAGAACGTTAGCCTGAAAAGTCACTTACCTGGAGGTTAGCATCAGCCATGCTGATGGAAAGCAGAGAGTGATCACTCAGATGATTAATTAAGTTTAGTTTTGAAGACGTTAAAATTGACAAGTCATTTTTTTGTCCCAGTAAACGACGATCTTGAGATCGTTTTGGACATCGGCTGCCATTTTGACCTTGTCGAAGCAGGAGTAAATGGTTGTGTCGTCAGTGTAAATTCGTGAAAAAAGTGACAGCTCCTAACGAAATAGGGAGGAAAGAGAAAGACTATGCGAAGTTAAAAATATATATATATTTTTAACTTCGCATAGTATATATTATCCTAGTCATTATCATTGCTTTCATGGTTCAAGTAGAGTAACTATTATTTTCCTTTTGTATCCAAAATTGTAGTACATTTTTTTTATTATAAACTAGATATTAGTAGCAAATCTGATAGACCTGACAAAGTAAACCTCGAAATTGTTTAACTGGGGCAAGAAATATTATATATAAAATACAGTGTATGTGCTTGTGCATGTGTGTGTCCAAGTAACTCCACCGCTCCCACTGATCCGATTTCAATGATTCATTGCTCATTCAAAAGCCCTAGAAAAGAAAAATGTGTGTGTGTGTGTGTGTGTGTGTGTGTGTGTGTGTGTGTGTGTGTGTGTGTGTGTGTGTGTGTGTGTGAGTGATAAGATAAAGATCATCTCTGAAACTTTTATCAATCTAATATGTTCTCTTTTACTAAAGTTTTATCAGAGACTGACAAAACAGAAAAAAGACAGAAATTCTGGTATTTTCAAACATGAGTTGTTTGTTTTTCTTTGGTCAGTCATGTATCATGTGCATTATAATCGTAAATAATTCCATATGTATTTAAGTTTGTAAGAATTATATTTGTCTATGTGGGCACTAGATTATAATTTGTATTCTAACTCTGTGTGTGTGTGTGTGTGTGTGTGTGTGTGTGTGTGTGTGTGTGTGTGTGTGTGTGTGTGTGTGTGTGTGTGTGTGATCTGTAGGAGATGTAGCTTTCATTTTTGTCTTGTGTGATTTTCATTGGTCAGTCGTGTATGAGTGACTGAGTGTGTATGTGTCCAATATACACTGTCTGTTGGTTTTATCGTGTGTTAATTTGGGAACATTCCTTATGTATATACTGTTTGTTATACTGTCTTTTATAGATAGACATAAGTTAGATTCTTTAAGAACGGATTCAATAATGTTTAGTGATGTAATATAAAGTTTTTGACGTGTGTGTATAGTTGGTAATGTTTATAACTTTCAATTTATTTTCTTGTCAAAGAATTACATTCTTATTTAATTAGGGTACTATTAGTGAAATCAACGTTATGTCCAGCATCGTTTCTATGAAATACAAAAGAGTTAGATCGTTTGTCTAAACGCAAATCTCTCTTGTGTTCGTAGATGCGGGTTTTTAGATCACGTGATGTTTCAGTTACATAAACATTTTCGCATTGCAAACAATTTATTTGATAAATACTGGCATTTGAATTAGTGTTGAATTTATTTTTCTCCCTAATTGTCTTGGAAGGTAAAGATTTTAGTATTAGGGATATCTAAGGTATTTTCAAGTATAGTAGAAAGAGTGTTGGAGGGTAGGATTATGATTATGTTATTTTTGTTAGAACTGCTATTGGTGGTGTATAGTTTTTTGGCTTTGTGCATTTTGTAAACTCATTTTCGAGCGTTGAGGGTGAAATGAAGTGGGCAGTTAAAAGGTCTAAAAGTTTTCTCAATATATTTCTCTTCTTCATTTAGGTATTCAATGTTACATATCCTAAAACTCTGAGGTGGACTCCTATGGTTAATCCTGAGTATATTCTTTGACAGTGGAATAAATAGAAATTATTTAGATCATTTCTATTGATCTAAACCAACTACGAAAATGTCTCCTCGGTAATGAAAAGGGACATGAAGAATGCTGAGTCTACCATGAACTGAACATATGAGCAATGCCGAAGTTTCAGAGAAAATAGAAAAAAATGTACAATTAAAATATTTAACAAGAGAAAGGACAACTATTTTCTCATACTTCTCGCATGATGAACTACCTCCCGGTTTCTTAGTTCACCTACGTTCTCTCCACAGTTTATTAAGTTAGAATGAATGCTCTGTCGTTTTTCGTTTTTTTTTTTTTGTGAAAGATTGTGTAGTATACCTACGGACGATAATGAGTATGGCCCCATTCACATAAATACAATAGTAAATACTGTATATTGGTCTGCAGTTGGATATTCGTCTCCAGCTGTGCTGGTCAAATTATCTGCTTCCGGACAGAAAGGATCCCCAGACAACGCTATTTCGAAGGGCAGAGTCTTGTCTCCGGAAACAGCTACCCGACCGAGTTTTATATGGAGTCTTCGGGGAATTTTTGACCGAGCCTACGGACTCGGATACCCCACATTACATTTGGCCTTCTGCCACATCTGACCGCGTGGGGCTGTTGGTAGATATCCTGCAGTTGGAGATTCAACATTGGAATTCACTTGACTCACTTCTAGCTGGCGAAGCTTTTATGTATTATTGTTATCCTAAGTACTATCGTTCATTACCAACCCCCGTTTGATTATTCTATTCAGTAACCTTCCATAGGTTACCACAGAGTTATATGAATCTAATTTACTAAGTAATTCAAAAAGGTTTCGTGACAAAATCCTATAGCACAAACGCGATATTAATGATCCGGTTGTAAAATTGTTTGCATTTCAAGGCAAAGAACGTCTTTGTTTTTCAATATTTTCATAATAGTCAAGCAGTTATGTGCCATGCGTGATACACGCTTAGGCGATCATGTATTTTTCAATACATGACTGACAAGGCAGATTAACTCCCGCAGTAGGTTGGCATTTCTTTCTCCGGCACACCAGTTGCCAACCAAGGCTATAGAACCCGGTCTGCCCTGCTATTTACCTACAGCTGGTGGACGATGTAGAGGATTCATAATTTTCCCAAGATTATTAGCACGTAAATGAATTTAATGGATTCGACTGGAATTCGAACTCGGCTCTCCGATTCCTCAATCCGAGCCGATATCCATTACACTACGTCTTCATAATAAGGTTTTCCGTAAACACCCCAGCTATGGCATCTCTGGAGAAGCCTTCTTAATTATCGAGTCTTTGATATCAAATTGGTTCATGAAAATTGTTTTTAAATGCCAGTCTTCTGAAATATTATCTGATTAATGCAGGCATGCGCCAAGGCTTTCTCATTGGTCTGACACGTTTTCTGCTTCACATTAACGAGCAGTCTCTGATCATTAATAAACTTATACGTAGACGATACCATAGTCTGCTGGTGTATCTCCAACCGTCTGGTTTAACATCTCACAGATCATGAAACTGGCCAGTAGCATTAACCACCTACAAAAAACAAGCTAGTGACGTCTCATCATCAGACAGAAAACCCTGTCTTTTATTCAGTCATGATGAGCGGTCATAATTTCGAGGAGCCCTTTTTTTTACAGTAAGGATCACTCGAGGTAGAGGGTTACGTTAAGCTGTAGTTTATACAGAAGATAACGGTTAACTCTAGACTTAAAAAGATTAAGATTGTAGTAATCGAGAAAAATCCTCTTGGAATTCGGTTCCACAGAGAAGTGAAAAATATTTAATATTCACTGAACTAATTGAGTTTCTTTTTTAGACGTAATCAGAGAAAACGTTTAGCCATCTTGACACCAATTGTCGTAACAAACACAGAAAACTACTTTGAGTTATTCATCTGGAAAGAGGACAGGTAAAATCGTTTTGTGTCAGCGTAACTGTCTTCCTAACTGAGCAATGGTGTGAGGAAAAAGATCATTCAGGCATTCGGTAATGGTACCAAACTGATATTCTGCATCCCATCTTCAAATTCCATTCAGGAACCATCAAGAGATCAGTGAACAAGTTTAAAAGTTAGGGAAAAGTAGGAAGGAAAACTGGATCAGGAGCTCACAAGAGCAAAAGAGATCAACATTTCAACTGAGAGATAAAATATCAATTAGAAAAGATCCAACTCAATCCATAAAACATTTGGCACGTGAGATAGTAGTTTCAGCTATGATAGTACAAAGAGCAGTGGAAAAAACAAACTTGAAAATGTAATTGTATGTGAAAGCTTTGGGGTAGATAAGTAGAAGGTTAGAGTGGGTGAAAATTAACTTCAATATGTTTGAAAATGATCCTGAAATTACATATATATATATATATATATATATATATATATATATATATATATATATATATCAGGTGTAACAGCAAAATTGTCCAAATCGTGTAACAGCATAATTATACATCCGACAAGATGTTTTTCTAAACAATACTAAACTAAGTCAGTCTCTATTTTCCAGTTTTTCAGATACGATATTTCGACATCGTGACATCATTTGTCGTAAAAATTCCTGAAAAACCTTTTGACTATTCAGCTAAAAAGAGAACAGGTTATAAATCGTTTTGTGTCAGCTTCACAATCTTTCCAACTGAGCAATGTTGAGAGGAAAAAGATCATTCAGGCCTTCAGTAATGATACCAACATTCATACTCTGGCTTCCATCTTCAAACTCCATTCAAGAACCATCAAGAGAACAGTGAATAAGTTTAAAAAAGAGGGAACAGTAGAGAGGAAAACTGGGTCTGGACGTTACAACAGGAAGAGGGATCATCATTTCAACTTCGATCAGTTAAAGAGATCAACTAGAAAAGATCCAACTCAGTCCATAAAACGTTATGCACGTGAGAGAGGAGTTTCACCTATGACATTCCAAAGAGCAGGGAAAAAAGACTTGAAAAGGGAATCGTACGTGTACCGTGTGTGGCACTTGGTTACTATAGGACAGAAACTTACCTGATTAGAGAGAGCGAAGATCATCTTGAATAAGTTGGAATAGGATCCTGGAATATATCTATATTTGAACTTTATTTCAATACCTCATGTGTTTCCAATCCTTAGCTATGATTAATTAATGATGAACATATCCTATTCGTTTATTATTTCATTAGGAAACTTCTGTTCAGCTTAGAGAGTAATTATACATTCTTATTGATATATTTTAGAATTGGACATAGTCCGACAATTTATTTAAAGACATTTATATTATGTTTAACGTTCTTTTTATAGATACAAGTATTTAAGCAAATGCTCTGTTTTATAATAAACAGTATTAAATAACATTTACCGGCCTGAATGTCCGAGAAATTTTCATAGAAAATTTTCGCTCTCCGACAGGAATCGAACCTGTATCCTCGGACATTCAGGCCGATAAATGTTATTTAATACTGTTTATTATAAAACAGAGCATTTGCTTAAATACTTGTATCTATAAAAAGAACGTTAAACATAATATAAATGTCTTTAAATAAATTGTCGGACTATGTCCAATTCTAAAATATATGACGTCATTTGTTTACATTTGATAGGCTAGAGCAGATATGAATAGAAGAGATTCATGGAAGATTTAAGTTTAAAGATAGTAAAATCGACCTTGCTAACCAGACGCTCATCTGTGGCCGAAAGGTTAAGGCACATCACGCGAAATGATGGTTCCGTATAGGATACAGGTTCGATTCCTGTCGGAGAGCGAAAATTTTCTATGAAAATTTCTCGGACATTCAGGCCGGTAAATGTTATTTAATACTGTTTATTATAAAACAGAGCATTTGCTTAAATACTTGTATCTATAAAAAGAACGTTAAACTTAATATATTTATATTATGTTTAACGTTCTTTTTATAGATAATAAATATATTCTTATTGATCGAAGTAGTGTTCAATAGTGTTATAAGAACCTCGGATAATTCCAGTAAGATATCTTTATTCAACTCTTAATCTAACAATTGGACAATTTTGATGTTCCATGATATTGATAATTTTGCCGTTACACCCAGTATAACGGAATTTCTTTTTTTTCCCTTTTTTTACTTTTTGTTTCGTCATATCCTTCTCCTTATTTACTTTATATTTTTATTTTTTACACTTTTCTCTCTCTCTCTCTCTCTCTCTCTATCTATCTATCTATCTATCTATCTCTCTCTCTCTCTTGTACAGTGTCTTCTACTTTACTCCCTTTTCCTATTACGTTCTTTCTTTTTTTCTTCTCTTCGTTATTCTATGTTTTTACTTGCTATCTCTCTCTTCTTCATCCTTTCTCACCCTTTTCTCCTTACACTCATTCTCTTTCCAGCACTATCTTTACTCTCCACTATCCTTTCTATCATTCACTTTTCAAACGATGTTGTCGTCTTTTTTTATCTCATTTCCATCAACCGCACCATATGCATCGTTATTTGAAACTGCAGGAGAACATTTTAATTAAAACATTTTGACTGTGAGTTGTCATTAATATTTAATGTTTTTGAAATATTTCAGCCTTACTGCATTTTACGAGATTCCAGCTTGTGTGCTCCCCAGAGTTTTCAGCTGAATCTTGTCTACTTCAGTGTAGTGCACCTGCCTGCCATGTCAGATCACCATACGACTCGTTCGTTCATTGACTGCATTTCATTGTCGTAGTTGAAATGTTCCTTCTTTTATGCCAGTCATCAAAACACAGGCTTTCGACCACATCACGTCGCAATACAGATTTCTGTGTGATCACTGATATTAAGCAACGTTGAACGTGGTCACTACCTAGTTGGGTGACTGCTTGGGAATACCAGGTGCTGTAAACATGAATGTGTGTTTGGTGTAATGGATAATGGCTCAGAATTGTTAATCGGAAAGCTGAGTTTCAATTCCCGTTGGCTTAGTTATATTAACCTACGCGAAAATACCTTTGGGAAAGGTATCAATTCACTTCTTCTACCCCCAACTATGGGTTAATTAGTAAAACTTTTATCACTAAACCGTTATTATTTTTCAAAAAAAGAAGAAAGTCTTATAATCTTAAAATATTTTCTGGCTTTAAATAATCTTCAAAGGTTGATAAGAAGAAAAAAAAGGAAATAAGAAAACGAACCAAGCAGTTAATAAATACTGATTAGATATACAGGCATTTTTTTAGATTTATTTACAGTCTCTGGAATATAAATGTATAGAAACAAGTGTGGCCACAAAGAGATGGTTCTGTATATATATATTGATTTTAATATAGAATTGATACCCCATTTTACATCCACATTAAAATGTTTATTTGTTGATCAGATTCTAATTACGTATGAGTCCTCCTCTTCTCACCTCAGTTATTGGTTAATTAGTAAGACTTGTATTGCTATTACCTAAAAACAAATAATTTTCCAGTCTAAAAATATTTTCTAACTTTAAATAATCTGCAAAAGGTTGATAAGCCGTAAAAAATAAATCAGTCAATCAATCAATCAATAAATCCACCAATATTTGTGCTGAAAATATTTGACTTGTTTTAAATACTTGTTGCTTCATTAATTTATAGGTGTATTGTTGAAACATTGTTGCCTTTATGAAGAATGAATGTCTCCATTTTATTTTGAAATTAGGAGAGGAAAATTCCAGAACAAAAATTATTTTGGCGTTTTAAAATAAATACATTCTAATAAAATAAAAGACTTGATCCGAATTGAATCGTACCTGGCTTTCAAAATGTGTCTATTCATAACGGCTAGTTTGGAATATATTTATGAATTTACTGGCAGACACACACATGCGTATATATATATATATATATATATATATATATATATATATATATATATATATATATATATATATATATATTGTTGAGCCTTGACTCATTGTTGAATCTCGCCTAATGCATGGAATAATAATGCAACACAAAATGTACTTAGAACAAGAATGTATTATAACAAGAAAGTGTACACAATAATTACATATAGTATTTCTGGATATTTCTGGGAAGTCGTTCCTGGAGAATGTGTTGACTAAGTCGCAGTCGATCAGAGTCTCTAGTTGGATCTCGTGATTCCCCTCCTCTCGTCTTCCGGTACCAACCATTATTTATATAGTTGGTAGTCACCTATGCAGATTAGGTGGATCCTACCACAACACACATATATATATATATATAGAGAGAGAGAGACAGAGACAGACAGACAGACAGACAGACAGACAGACAGAGTAAGGGTAACAAATCCGTTGGTATATAATCCAAGTGGATCCTAGTAATATAAAATATTAAAACTGATCCACAAAAAGAGCTCAATGTATTTATTATTACAGAGCAAATAAAGAAAGAATAAATAGTATTACAGAACAAAATCCAAAATTATTCGATATTGTGGATAGATATATCTCAACCTTATTCAACCTCGGTCTATAGACTGTATTCCGATGTTACATACATGTAACCAGGCTTTGATAAAACTGACGAAGTTTTCGCTGGTTCATTCAGATCTATTTGTAATACTATATATATGTTTTGGATTCAGAGTTGTCCTTCTCCTAGACCAGTTACCATCCAATGCTATAAAACCCAGTTTGCCGTGCTATTTACCCATAGCTGGAAGGAGAAAAAAATTAATACCTTTACCAAGGGTATTAGCACGTAAGTAAATTCGACTGGAATTCGAACTCGGCTCTCCGATTCCTCAATCCGAGCCGCTATCCACTAATATAACTGTTATTTTCTGTTTTACAAGTATTCAATGTGGCCACCACCTGCAGTAGGGGCAACATCAATACGATAAGTAAATTCCTTCAGACGCGTATCAGCTTATCATGATCCACTGAGTTGATCGCCGTTGTTATTCGATATTTAAGGCTCTCGGTGTTAGTGGGTAGCAGTGAAACATAAACGCAACATTTTTTATATCTACACAAGAGAAAATCACACACGGAGAGGTCTCAGGATATGGCAGGTGATCACAAATAGCAATAGGTCTTGGTAAGTGCCTGAACGAGGCGTAGTCTATAAGGTTTCAAATGTAGACGTCGTCTTGGCACACACACCAGATATAAGTGGATTCAGAGATCGCAACTCACGACTAGCTCAATTTGTGAATTTCCGTAGACTCCTCTCAAACGCAGTGCACATTTTCGTCACTTGTTCCTCCGAAACTCATGATCGCCCTGGACATTTTCCCTTTACACAGACACACACTGTCTTCAAACTGTTTAAACCGCAGTCGAATATTCTTAGAAGAGGGAGGATTAATGTCGAATTGCCTTCGAAAAGAAGGTTACACTGTGACAACCATATTTGTTCTCGCGAACTCGTGAACTCAGGACGCCTTTTGCTGAGGACTCGCCATTCCGGGAGTAAACAAACAAGAGAACGTTGCTGGAGATACGACGCGACTACAGTGCCCATGTGGCAGCCATTCTAAACTTAGATATATATGTATATATGTATGTATGTATGTATGTATGTATGTATGTATGTATATATAGTTTATAAAAAAACTAGGTAATCCGTATGGGTAGACCCAAGGAGGATAAAATCCAGAGAGCTCAATGTAAATCAGAGCTAATAATTTAAATAAAAACAGACCACTTTAAGGTTCCATGTAATAAATTATTTCACCACAACCCTTTTAATATATATATATATATATATATATATATATATATATATATATATATATATATATATATATATATATATATATATATATATATATGTTGTAGTGGGATCCACCTAATCTGCATAGGTGACTACCAACTATATAAATAAGGGTTGGTACCGGAAGACGAGGGGAAGAGGAATCACGAGATCCAACTAGAGACTCTGATCGACTGCGACTAGTCAACACATTCTCCAGGAACGTCTTCCCAGAAATATACAGAAATACTATATGTACTTATTGTGTACACTTTCTTGTTATAATACATTCTTGTTCCAAGTACATTTTGTGTTGCATTATTATTCCATGCAATAGGCGAGATACAACATTGAGTCAAGACTCAACAATATATATATATATATATATATATATATATATATATATATATATATATATATATATATATATATATTAAAATAATGAGAAGAACAGTAAGATTTATTATCCGGTGTTCTTAGCAGTTATTTTTGTTTAAAAAACAGTGCTCGATACAAAACAGTAGAGAAAAATATTATAATTATTTTCTTTTTAAAAATATGATTCCATCGCGACAGAAAATTTCCATGTATCAAAACCTGACTTTGTTAGCAACATATATTGGATACAAAAGCTGTCTAGGGAAATTAAAATCCAGCCACCCCTAAATTAAAATACAAATTCGTTAACCATAACAACTAATAATATCAATATTGTATACGCTTATAAATTAATTTGATTTTTTTAAAAGTTTATTCCTAACATCGCTTGACAATGGAACGAGACTATGGATTTTAAGTTTAATTTTTATAGTTAAATTTATAAATTTAATTTCAGTTTTGAAACATGGAAAATTTCTGTGTCGCGATGGAATCATATTTTTAAAAAGAAAATAATTATAATATATATAATGACACGTTCTCTGACTCTCTCTCTCTCTCTCTCTCTCTCTCTCTCTATTACACACACACACACACACACACACACAAATACACACATATTAATTGAGATTATTTGCTTTTAGTTTTTGTTTCCATTACTTTTGATATTAGATATCGCAGACTGCCAGCAATGGTGACATTTTGTAAAAGCCAGGGCGCAAATATTCTATGGTTGAACGTGCGATCAAAGCACTATCTAAACATTTTCATCGTAGTGAATTGTTTTCTTTTTTGTTCAGAGTAGCATTTATACACCTCCCACACACACAGGTATAGGATTGGTGTATACGGAATAAATTCCAATAACCAAAAATGCTATTCTTAAAAGAGTGCTCAATACAGTGTAGAGCAAATATAATTATTTATTCGAAAATTATAACATAGACATGTTCTAAAATCATTAAAAAAATAGCCATTTTGTTTCAATACTTCTGGTGTCTTATCAAGTGATGGTGTTGAATGTAGAAATTAAAATTAAATAATTATATATATATATATATATATATATATATATATATATATATATGAAGGTTCTATTAAAAAACTAGTCTTGGGTATGACGATAAGTTAGATCGGCAGTAAAGCCTCTGATCTGGAGACTGGAGCTTTTGAAGAGTGTGGAACCACCACTATTCCAGGATATGACAATAAACTGCAACCGGCAGCAAGGTCTCTGACCTGGAGATTAGAGCTTTTGAGGAGAATATATTTTTAGAGTAAAAATACCAGCAATATATTTTTATGTAGTAAAACGACCAACAATACATTTTATCGGTAATTGAAGCCCTAAATTTACTTACAAAATATTTAGATTTAGGCATTAGATAATCCGTAGAGTTTGATATGCCACTAAACTAATCGATCAATCATATTGATCGATTAGTTTAGTGGCATATTAAACTCTATACAACTCAATAGTGGCATATCAAATGTCTTCCGTGACATTAATCCATATAATATCCTACAATTTCTTAAAGAAATCAAACTGTGTTTCAAAATAAAACTTCAACATAAAACACACTTATAACCGCTTCTGGTAATCATGTCCACACAAACATATATATGCACAAAAGCTGAGTATCATCTACTATGTATTCAATTATGAAAGCAAAATAACATATATCATATTTTTATTACTTCAAAGCTCCTATGAAAATTAAATTTCAGCATTAAATGACCCATAAGGATGTTGATATGCCATTAAAGAATCAATTATTTATTAAAACAATAAGAGTTATTTGTTCATTATGTTTTTAATTTAATTTTCAATGTTTCTGATAATTTTTCAGACTTCCTGTTCTTTTCAAATAAAACCTTCATGGTTTAAGCATTTCTAACATTAGGCAATTTTCAATTACATTTTTAGTGTTTGTTTTAGCGTTACTTTATTTTTTTTTTTCAATAACACACGCTTCACGTATTCACGTCTTAGTACTTGTTTTCTATGTTTGTTTTGTTTTTTATTTCGTATGTTGCGTCCGATGTTTGCTATAATTTTTTATCCTTGCTTGTTTGAAATTTATGTTCAGTGCCTCGACTGCAGGTGTATTATCGCCCGGAAGAGTTTTTCTTTTTTATATATCGGGATTTCCCTTAGGAATATATTCTTTAGAAGCACTGACAGAACATATTGACAGAATATGTAATCTTTTTGACACCAACAGGACATACTGAAGAGTCAGTTGAAATTTCTAGCTCAGATAATGAAGAAAGAGAGCTTGGGAAATTTGACACTCACAGGACATATTGAAGGCAAAAACGGAGATGGAAACAGCGTATAACCTGTCTAACGAGCTTATGTAAATGGTTGACTCAACAGGGTTTAGGTAAGATAGCAAAAATATAAAATTTACTAAGAGCTATACAGAAGAGGAAATTGTGAAGAGCCATGATCGACAACGTCGTGAATGGACACAATATAATAAAAGAATAATCTGATATTTATTGTTTTGTTATATTTTTGTATTTGCATTAAAATTAAAATCGGTTTTCTTTTTTTTCCAGGTACGTCTTCTTTCGAATTTAAGCCTCCCACGTTCGGGTTTTAAGGTTGGTCATGTTTACGCATACATTTATATAATCCAATTATGTATATGATGGACACTCCAGTTGTTTTCGGCACATTAGCGTTCAACAGCATTTTCCACAATGGTGACTCTTAAGGTAAACTCGTGACCTACACAACATTCCACATATAGGACGAAGAACAACACTCTGTAAATGCTGCTGGATTGTTAAATCTGTATTCAGTGCCCTTCATTTTAATAC
>OZ038512.1:12295538-12303038 GCA_964036315.1 Acanthosepion esculentum
AGAGTTCGTAAAATACTTCTTTTAAAACAACTGCTCAGGAAAAATCTTCGAGCGAATGAATGCTGTAGATATGAGAGAGGAAAAATACTTCATTACATCTCGTGAATTGGCGCTACAGAATCTCAAACATATATATACCGGGTGTAACAGCAAAACTGTACAAATCGTGTAACAGTAAATTGTCCATTTGTTAGATTAAACTTTGAATCGTTGCATCTTAGAAATGATTAAAGATATCTTATTGGAATTCTGCAAAGTTTTTATAACACTGATTGACTCTACATTGAGCCATAAGAATGTATAATTACTCTCCAAGCTTAACAGAAGATTCGTGATGAAATCGATCATAAACGAAAATGATATGTTCATCATTAATTAATCATAGCTAAGGATCGCAAGCTCAGGAAGTATTGAAATGAAGTTCATATATATATATATATATATATATATATATATATATATATATATATATATGCGACTTATTCAAAATGACTTACGCCCTCTTTATTCTCCTAACTTTCTGTCCTGGCGTAACAATTTGTCTCACACGTTTCACGTACGATATCATTTTCAAGTCTTTTTTCATTGCTCTTTGGACTGTCATAGCTGAAACACCTCTCTCACATACCAAACGTCATATGAATTGAGTTGGATCTTTTCTAATTGATTTCCTTAGCTTTAAGTTTAAATAATCATCCCTTTTCCTGTTGTGACCTCTTGATCCAGTTTTGCACTCTAAAGTTCCCTCTTTCTTAAACTTAGTTAACCTTCTATTGATGGCTCTTGAATGGACTTTGAAGATGGAAGCCAGAGTATGAATGTTGGCACCATTACTGAAGGCCTGAATTATTTTTTCCTCTCGCCATTAGTCAGGTGAGAAGAAGTGGGTCGGACACAAAAAGATTTTAAACTGTTCTCTTTCTAACTGAATAACTTAAGGGGTTTTTCATTTATCCTTATGACAAATGGAGTCAAGATGGCTAAACGTCTCATATGAAAACCTGGAAAAAAGAAACTTAATTAGTTTAGTGAAAAGGAAATTGAAACGAAATTGAAGGGACTTCCACAGGCGGAAAGTGCGAGAAAAGAGAACTGTTTGAGTAGAAGTCTAGGTTACATTTAACTAATTCAACAGTAAGAGGGTGGAGCCTAGTTTCTAATCTATTAGCACTTTAAGCTCACGTTGACCGGGCACCAGGGGGGGGAAATCGTCAGAGCTCTAGCCATGAAAATATTTGTAGAAAAGACAGAGGGAAACCACGTCTAGTCGGTGAGAATGTGACTGAAGTCGAGTTGCCAGGTCAGGATCGATTACATTGCAGATCCTAGTTTGGATTTAGTCATGAACCTCGAGATGAATAGCAGGAGAACTAAACCAGATATGGCAAAAGGATTCAAGACGCTGACGAATGGTGGATTTTGAAATGCACAAGTTGGACTCGGACGAAAAAAAATTTCTGCCGCCACACTGTGACCCATCGGTTTCGCTGGCATTTCGACTTCAGTCACTTTCCCACCGCTTTAGCGGAACTTCACTCTGCATTTTCTAAAAATATTTTCAATATAATTGTTCAGATGGACATTCCTTTATGGTACATATAGACTTTATTCGAATAATTTCATAAAGTACCATAAAGGAAGATTTTGAAAACCGGGAAAAAGTATCACAGGGCAGTCTTTTCCGGTATAGGTTTCAGGAGTTTTTACGGGGGAAAAAAACGCCCATTTTTAAAATCTAACTGCGTGAAACAGACTGTTAATGGCTAAATAATGAAAAAAATGTTATTTTTATGTGTATTAAATAAGTTCGTACAATAGTATATTGAAACAAAAAAATTTAAGATATTTAAAATAGTTCACTCTTCTAATGATGTAGATATAAAGATAATAGATATATATTGTCTCAACTTTACTGAGAAGATTTCACACTATTGGAGACTGACCGTTCAAAGCTGTTGAACATCGGGAACATCGGAAATTCCTGCTGAAGACGACCCTCCTCCCCGACAGGGTTCAAAACTCTACGCCTTCTTCTATCAAGAGAACAACAGCTTTTCTTTCTTTTTTTCTCAATCCGTTAATCTATCTATCTATCTATCTATCTATCTATCTATCTATCTATCTCAGTCTGTCTATAGCCATCTCTCTAAAACTGTTCAAATATATCTATCTATATAGAAAAATATGGAAAACTGCAATATTTTCCAGTTTGTCATATTGTTCTAAATACTATTTGATGATATATAAAATTAAACAAAATTTTATAAAGTTCTTTCTTTCTAGCACTCTCTATCTGTCTATCTATCTGTTCATATATATATATATATATATATATATATATATATATATATCAGTATGTCAGTTCGCTGCCATCTATTTATCTCTTTCTCTCTTTCTCTTTCTCACTCTCTCTCTCTATATATATATATAAATATATATATATATATATATATATATATATATATATATATATATATATATATATATATATATATATATATATATACATCAGTCTGTTCCTATCTACCTATCTATCTATCTATCTTAATCTATTCCTATCTAGCTATATATTTATTATCTGTCTATCTATCTGTTTGGTTGCCTATTTTTAGAATATCCATTCATATATTGTTCTTCTAACTGACAGTATACCATATAAGTATGTATTCTTCGTCTGTCTGAGTTTCGTGAGTTAAAACATATATAGAAATGAAAATATACCTACCTACACGAGTGCACGTAATGCATACACAGCCGTAGACACATATATATACATAAATATAAATAAATTTGCAAGTAAATATACACACACGCTCACGCACACACACACAGACATATATATATGTATGTGTGTGTGTGTGTGTTTTGTGAGTGTACGTGGGTCGACAGATTGATACATAGATAGATAAATGCCATCTCCCGTGTCTACTATTAAGTGCTCGCACTGACAGTCTGTGACGTTTGGTCTACAGGATTTAGGCATGGGCACCATTCCGATCACAAAAACTGCCAACTCCTCCCCAACCACCGTACGTACAAGCATTCGTTCCAACCCCATCTGACCACCTTCACCGTCTGAACCAACACCATCACCCCTATCATTCTCTATCCCTTAGAAAATGCACAACACACACACTCACACACACACACACGCACACACCCATATATATATATATATATATATATATATATATATATATATATATATATATATATATATGTATGTATGTATATATATATAATTATATATGACGTGTACCTATGTATATTTATCTGAAAAATGTAAGTGATTTCCGTAGAATTCCTATACGCATCAGTGTCTCTACGTGAAGAAATGCATTTTTGTGTAAGGTAATGTTCCTTTTGGTTCCTTGGTTTAGACCAAATTTGGAATCTACAGACGACACAGGTATTTCAAACCAAAAATAACCCAAAATAAAGACCGACGTCCTGTAAATACATCCGAGGTTTATACTTAATCTTACACAAGACCATAAAATTGCAGCACTCAGAGAAGGTTGAATTCATAGCTCAATATTGCCAACCTGCAAGGCTAACAAACAAATACCTGCTTCATACAAAGTCTCCGCGACTCGGGTTTACATGTGCAGGGGGGGGGGTCACATTTTCTAATACCTCATCTATAATATCGAAAGTTTTTCATTCTCTTCTTTGCTATGAAGGCCAATGTGTTTTTATTTGTGAGTTAGGAAAGTAATTATGTCTTGATAGAAAGAATTAAAAAAAAATGCAAATTAAATTTATTGAAATAAAATGGAAATAATGCCACTAAAAGGTAAGGGGTCACCCGTAGTGAAAAAAAAATGAAAAGTCTTTAGGAGGAACCCGAATAACAATCCTAAACAGGAAACAAGCATTAAATCTCTACCTCTGTTCAAAAGAAGTGCGCTGCAAATGGTAGGCGAACCTATTGACTCCTATTGTGGAAAAATAAAAATAAATAAATAGTAAATAAATTTTCAGAGATTAGATGGAGACTTTAGAAATACAGAGTTGAAGTAGACTTTAAAAGGAACCGGAAAACCAATCCTAAACCGGAAACAAGTAATAAAATTTCTACTCCTCTTCAAAAGACAGATGTTGATAAGTCGTAGAAAATGAATCAATCAATAAATAAATGATTTAAAAACGAAAGCATTCTTGAGTAAATGACTTGGAGACGATGGAAAGTCGTGTTCGCTTCTCAAATAACGACTCAATGTAAATTCTCTTTTTGTTTCCCGAAATAAACTTTGAAATCATAAACAACACGATATCGGACGGAAGTGAAGGGACATTATTATTAATAAAAAAAATATTAAATATTAAATATTATTATTAATAATGATGAATATTATGAATAAAATAAAAATGAAACCAGTAACATTAAAATTTTGTCTAAAATAAAAATGATAAAAATGATCCCAGCATGCAACAGAAAATGCTTGTGTTGGGAAACGGACCTCGCCCAAAAGATGTTGAATTCAAATCTTCGCTAGCAACCTTTGGAAAGTCCACACTCTGACTAACCAAAAATACGCACAAGAGAACACAAAATTAAAAAAAATGTATGATATTAATGTACAAATTAACATACCATTTCTCTGTGTATATTTTATTCCTGTGTAGTATCTTTTTATTTCCTGTGAACCCGAGGCTGTTTCTGATACTATGATGTCAGTGACCCCAGAGAAGATATAAACATAATATTCCCCCAATCAACGTTGGGACTACCTTGATTGGTTGTCTCATAATTCATTGCGATGAAGTTCATAATTAGTTTCCAAATAGCCTCATATATTAAATATAATAACAATGGCGAGATAAACTCTTTCCTTATTCGGAAGCATACCTTACTCATGGACCAAAGATTTAACATTATGTGCCGGTGCTGAAATAGATCGCAAATAGCAATGAGAAATCAAAGAACAGAACTGGAATTCTAGGCAGGTTCGTTATATTCACTTACGTGCAAAACACCCTTGAGATATCTCTCAAATGTCACCAAGCTATGGGTTAAATAACAGCAGTCTTATCTTGAAAAATCATTCTTGTTCTCGTTCTACTTGTAATGGTTATTCAAAAAAATTTTACAAAGGAAAATGTTTCGAGTTTAAATAATTCAAAAATGGTTGACAAAGCCTAAAAATAAATATAATCTTTTGCTCTTCTTCTTTTATGTGCCGTGTCCTTTCAGGACGTAAGCGATCATGGCTTTCCACTTCCCCTTATCCCTTGTAGCTCTCAGCATGTTTTGTTCTTTTGCTACTTCTCTCAAACCCTGTTCCGTCATCCACTTGCTTAAGCGTTGCTTTCCCTTGTCACTCGTTCCCTCTATCCGCCCCGTGAGTATCAGATTCTCCAAGCACCCCTTTCTAATTACGTATCCCAGATATTTCAGCTACCTCTTCCTGGTGTTAAATATAAGCTTTCTCCTTGTTTGCAGCCTCTCCAAAACCTAATCGTGGCTCACATTTTTGTTCATGTTATCATTAGCATCCTTCTGTAGAACCATACCTCCGTTGCCTCAAGTCTCTTCTTTACTTTTGAGGAGACCGTCCAACATACGCGGTTTTAAAGGAGGACAGATATGACGAAGAAGTTCAGTACTCTTTTCATTGTTACAGACACAAGGCTTCGGGCAACCCGTGGTATGGTTTTCAGGCACTTTCCAAAGGTGCCGCACGCTGAAATCGACCTCGATATACGTATATATATATTTTATATATATATATATATATATATATATATATATATTTACTGACGTGTATATATATATATATATATATATATATATATATATATATACACACGTCAGTAAATATATATATATATATGTATGTATATATATATATATATATATATATATATATATATATATATATATATATTATATAAATTAATTGGTTTAAAAATATGGTTTCATCGCTACACAGGAATTACTATGCTTCAAACAGAAACTAAAACTGCAAATTCAGTTATATAATTAAATTAAAAACATTAGTTCTGTTTCATCTTCAAGCGAATTTTGGAATTGCTTTTAATTTAATTATATAATTGAATTTGAAGTTTTTAGTTTCTGCTTTTGAAACATGGTAATTCCTGTGTAGCGATAAAAGCATATCCTTAAATCAGTTAATTTATAATATTTATGCTCTGTAAATTTACATTGAGCACTGTTTTGTAAAAAATTAAAAAACTATAAATAAGAACACAGGATTATATATCTTACTGTTCTTTCTATTTTTACTATAATATACATATACTTTCTTTTTCCTTTTTCCTCTTTACTTTCAATTGCTGTCAATTGATTTCTGGTTTTTCTAGACAAACACTCGTTCTTAATTTTTGATCGTTCTTTTCTTGAGATTTTTCTTGTATCTTATTTTTTACATAATCTAATTAACACACACACACACATATACACACACACACACACACACACACACACACACACACACATATATATATATATATATATATATATATATATATATGCTCCTGAAAAATTTATTTCGGTTGAGCTCTCTGGGAAGGATGTGTGGGTTTGTGAACAGTAACTACTTCGGTAAATCGAATCGAGTTCTCTCAGTCACTGTGTGTTTATCTAAATATAAATACGCTTAAATTCATCTTCTTCTCTGACGTGTGCCAAAGGCTTCAAGGTAAAACTTCCGACTAACGCGAATTCAGCCGGTTTTCGATTCTAGCCAGAGGCAACCGGACGTCTAGCCACACTGATGAGCTGTGATACAGCGAAACAGTCTGTCTGTGGATGACAATATATATATATATATATATATATATATATATATATATATATATATATATATATATATATGAATGCGATGTTGAAATTGTTGGTTATTTGTCGGGAAATTATATTTTGACATCTGATATATGTGTGCATGTGTTTAGGATATGATGGCTCGAATAGGAAATCCTGACTTATACGTTTTTATCTGTTTGTAAATGTGTCCAGGTTGATAACCATTGAAAGATTTTATTAATTTTTAGATTTCTAACCGCTGAGTTGTTCACTTTGATAAGTTTGAAACAGTTATATTTGCCAAAAAAAATACTGAAATTATAAAAGCTAAAATCAATCTGTGAAAAAGCCAGGGCCTATTAAAATTCTCCTTGTCAATAACAAAATCCCATCCGTCGATGTTTACATAGAAATGAAACACTATTTACATTATTCAGACTATTGTCCTCAACTTTGTTGCCATGTTCCCCTCTCCAATTTCTCTCCCGCCTTAACCAGCTATTGAACTCACATTCTTTTGGTCCTGTCACTAGATCTAACTAACGCCTTTATCCACTGTGCCCTGTCTTGAGGCGGTGGAGAACTTGGAGAGGTGAATTAACAGGAGATAACTGACATCCATTAGACATGGCAGGTGGAACTAGAACAGTCTACCCCAGTGAGCGAAATAAAGGGTTCAGTTCAATATTCCAACCACCTAAAGAAGGCCGGACCGTACAGCGGCCGAAAAG
>OZ038512.1:12310538-12320538 GCA_964036315.1 Acanthosepion esculentum
GTGAGTGAGTGAGCATGATGTGTGTAAGTGTGTATATTCGTGTGGGTTTGTGTATATGTGTGAGGCCTCAACACCTCCGCAAGCATGTCTGTCTTGTGTGGGTGAGAAATGTGGGTAGGTCCTGATTTGTGGTGTTATATATTGATACTATCTATATTGTAAAATTTGTGATTAAGCCCGTCAGGATAGTGCGTTTTTAAACGTCGGATCCATTAATTTTCATGACACTCTAAATTCTTTCTAATGTTATCTGCTCTGAACTTATTATTCTCTTAATTATAGTGAATTTGGCATGGGTTTTAAAATCCGGTTTGGGGGTTAAACTGAGGACAATGCAGAGGATTCTTTGATGCCCCTAATGATGATTACGAAGTTGTTTGGAGTGATCACAAGTGAAGCCGATTTTATGCCACCATTTATCTTCCAACAGAGCTTCAGACTCAACACGGAGGCATACATCAAGACTCTTCAAGAGATAGTGCAGCCCTGGTTCAAGAGGGTGTCTTGTGAAAGACCCTATCTCTAGCAACAACACTCTGCATCATGCAGGAGAACCCAGTCATGGCTGTCAGACAATTTTCGCGACTAAATCTCCCCTTACGTCTGGCCCCTAACTTCCCAGTCTTCAACCCCCTTGACTAGTATGCGAGGAGTGTAGTTGTGTGATAGCCCAACAAAACTCTTTGTAACACCAAAGATGAACTGAAGGCAAGGATTATGACAGCATTGACCAATTTAAACCAAGAGAGTATCCAGAAGATTTGCAGAAGATTCCAAAGTCATGGTTGAAGTCAATGGCGATTTTATTGAATAAATTTGCTCTCTAGTATTTCAAGATAATTTTGTGTAATTTTAGTAAATATATCTGTTAAACTGAGATGTTAGTTTTATATTCATTTTGGCGTTATTTTCATTTTTGCGTCATTTAGACGACAGTTTATCTATTGCACTGTGTAGCATCTCCCATACCTGCACCATCAATGGATTGAATTTTGACTAAACAAGGCGCTACAAACTCTTTGTAACACCAAAGATGATGTGAAAACAAAGATTATAGCAGTGTTCAACTACTTACACAAGGAGACCGACCAGAAGTGTGGCAAGAAATTCTGAAGTCGTCTAGAGGCCGCGGTTGAAGCCAATGGCGATTTTATTGAATCAATTAACTCTTTATTATTTCAAGATATTTTTGTGTAAGTTTGGTAAACATATCTGTTAAAATGAGATTTCTGTGTAATTTTCATTTAGACGAAAATTTATCCATCGCACTTTTTGTGTGTGTGTGCGCTTGTGTGTGAGTGTATATATATATATATATATATATATATATAAATATATATATATATATATATATATATATGTATATGTATATATGTATATATATATATATATTTATATATATATATATATATATTTGATTTGATAATGCCCATCAGAAGAACGTTTTCATTTTCTTTACACACACACACACACACACACACACACATATATATATATATATATATATATATATATATGATAATACCCATCAGAAGAACGTCTTCATTTTCTTTACACACACACACACACACACACACACACACACACACACACATATATATATATATATATATATATATATATATATATATAAGGAATGATAGAGGGAGAAATACAGAAGGAAGAGAATGCAAAAGACAAAGACCTATAGACTCTGGTTCGTGCTGTATAAGTTTGATTCTAAATATGCTGTTTGACGTCCTCAACTTCATGTCAGGCTAAAGACGTGCGAGCTTCTTAGACGCGGGTTTCTCCCTCGCTATATCATCACGCTATACACGTTTCCAATAAGCTGATATAATTCTGACCGAAGGTATCGATACAACACGAAGCCGTTGGCTCAAGTCAAAGCAGTGCTGAACATGTCGACTTTGTCGCGCATCATATCGAAAGGAGAGAGAGAGAAGCCGAGAGAAACGCGGAACTGTCAGTGGGTAAATCGGCGCCTACACAGACATAAGCTCAGCTGAACGCTCCACCGAAGATAAGGTTGGGCGTCTAACGCTAGCCTCTTTATTTCCTCTTCCTCCTGCGGCCAGAGTCCGGACTTATGTGACACAGACCAAACCATTACGGATCCTTTTTACTTCACGCCTCACCCAGTCATTCAATCAACCAAGAGAGATGTTCGGTCAGTCAATCTCCCTGACTCATTCACTGACCGCAGGTATTCCAAAAATGATTCATCAGCTACCGATTTCTGTCTCTCCGACATTTCTATTCTTTCGCGTTCCATGACGTTTCGACCAGAATTGCAGAAATCAAATACTAAAGTGCATCAATTATAGATACAATTTCTATCCATTAATATTACCTAAAATTAACCTACCTAGGGTAAAGATACCATATGTTTCTTTAAAAAATAATCTAGTGCCTACCCACATATCCCAGCATAAACTGATTTTTTTTAAAACAGTGTATAATTCTTTACACTGTTTATATTGTTCGGATTGTTATCCTCATCTTTATTGTCATATCAACAACGTTTCGGCTGTTGTACGTTCCGTCCTTCTTCAGGATCTATCTATGATGATCGGTCTTCTGAGATGAGGAATTGTAATTATTTGCACTATTTACATTGTTCGGACTGTTACCCTCATCTTTATTGTCATAATCACGACGTTTCGGCTGTTGTTCACTCCGGCCTTCTTCAGGATCTGTCTACTTCAACTGATATAAAATAACGGGTTTCTAAACTCTAATTCAACTCTATAAGTCTCCAACTAAAATTCTGAAATTTTATTTACTATTTGTTTAATTTTCTCCTTAATAGCAGTAGATAACAATTTTTGAAGGTTGGCTGGAAAGTTTGGAGCCGGAAGGGAGTTCCACATACCAGAATTGCGAGAAAACAACGGGTAGAATAGAATTTACGGCTATGTTTAGCTAGTTCAACGGTAAAATGATGAGATTCCGACGCCAGTTTAGTGCTGCGCTTAAATTCATAAAGTCTCCGTACCATAGCGAAGAGCTCATGCGAACAATTGCCATTAAATTCTTTAGAGAACAGACACAGGGAGGCAACATTAGGGCGGTGGGAAAGAGACTGAAGCCGGGCTGCCAGATCAGGACCGATAATACTGCTGATTCTTCTTTGGATTTTATCAAGGAGCTCAGAGTAAATAGCAGAGGCACCGGACCATATATGGCAGTGATATTAAGAGCATGGACGAATGATAGACTTATAGATATGCAAGATAGATTCTGGAGAGAAAAACTGTCTTGCACGACACAGTGAACCATTTTTATTAGTAGCTGGACTAGCAAATCGCTACATGTCATTTTTTAAGAATATCAATGATTTTTTTTTCAGTTACATATCCTAGTATTTAACCTATAGCTCGAGGGGTAGACGTACTATTACTTTTCCAAGTGTATTTGAGCGTTGATGCAACCGAGCCAGCTGCAATTCGAAATCGGCTTTCAGATTTTTCTTTTGGTACTGCTATTCATTTCATCACCCGCACACCCACAAGAAATGCTAAATCGCTCACCTATATTTCCAATGAAACCATGGCAATTGATAGATAATAGAGAATTATAAACATTTCCAAATCCATTTCTATTTTTAAATATTTACTGAATTTATTTCCTATTCGTATGGATGCGGTTTTCTGTCAGTATAGTTTCTGCATTATTCTAATATCCTTCCAAAATATGTCATGGTTAACGAGCAGTTCCAACAATTCTTTGTGACATACGTAATAAAAAGATTTTGCCTAATCTATAAAATATAGTTATATGTCCATTTTGTATTTGTGATGATATTCTACTGGGCATGGTTACAGCCTGCCTTCTTCCAGCGAGAATCGTAATCTGGAGAGAGGCAAGGATCAACTTGCATCCTCAAAGGAAATGCCATTTTTAAATATAAAAAATAAATAGAATCTATTTTAAATTCATCTGCAGAAAAAAAAATTATCGAACCGAGATATATCTATTTTTTTTACATTGATGTTCACCTTGTAAAAGGCCAAAAAGCCACCCGAGGTAGAGTGTTGCAGAGTAAGAGACTACATCCTACGCAACGAGATAATGCTACCAAGATGCAAGATCCAACGGAAGGAACAGGAAACCCAATACTAAATAGGAACCAAAGGAATAAAACTAAGCTACTGTTCAAAAGACTGTGGAGATGAGTGAACAGAACGATGGGCGAACCTATTTACTCCTATTGAGGAAAAAAAAAGTAAATAAATGGTTTGGTTTGGTTTGTTTTACGGCATATCAACCTCAATGGGTTATTTAATGCCGACATAAATTTTATTTGCCATATTTGTCTCAAGGACACATGGTACAGTGGATAAAGGCGTTGGTTAGATCCAGTGACAGACCCAACGAGGTGAGTTCAATACCCGGTTCAGGCAGTGGAGAGCTTTCAGAGGGAAAATTAGCAGGAGATAACTGATAACTGACATCCATCAAACATGGCTCGTGGAACTAGAACAGTCTACTCCAGTGATCGAAATGGGTTCGGTTCGAAATTCCAACCACCTGAAAAAGACAAATATGGCAACAAAGATGAGAACAATAGTCCGACTAATGTAAATACTGTACATAATACCTCATCTCAGAAATATAGACAGACTATAAATTTTATTGCTGGTAATTTTTTTTTTCAAAAATTTATTGCTGGTAATAATTTTTGCAAAGCATTTCTGTATTAAAACATATTTTTACACTTTTATAGTGTTTTGACCCCAGTTTGGTTGCTAACTATTTACCCATAGCTAGGACCATAACAGGTGCTACCACCCCGGGTCAGGCTGTATCTGGGAACACCCGCAATTAAGAGGTGGTTCCACGCTCCTCAAAACCTCCTGATCTTACTGTTGGACGTAGTTTATCGTCTTACCCACGGCGCGGATGTAGTTTATCGTCTTACCCAGGACGCGGATGTAGTTTATCGTTATTCCCAGAACGGAACTAAATGGGAAATAAAAGTGATAAGCGAAAAGGTTAGAAGTATAGAGTTGGAGTAGATTGAACTGGAAACCCAATCCTAAAAAGGAAATAATGGATAAAGCTTTACTCCTATTCAAATGGCCAGGGATGTATGTCGAACGGACAAGAGGTGTACCTATCTACTCCGATTGAATGGGGAAAAAATAAACAAGCATATAGTAGATAGAATTACAGACTTTTGGCGAATACGATAGATGTATAGTGTTAGAGTTGGCCATAAGTTTTAATAAATCTAGCAATTGGGTGAAATTCAAATGCCTAATCATAAGTCTGTCCGGATTAAAAGGGGTGTTCACCAACACGAAATAGAGAAAGATAGCCAGGAAAAGAGAATTCTATGGAAGAGATTGCTGAATTCGGATTTAATTTTATTGTTATACATTTCTAAAAGAAACTTATTTAACTTTGCAAGAGAAGATATTCATGTAATGTTTTGTCATGGCAAATATTCTATCGGGGAAAAGTATGGCTACGTATGTGTGAGGTGTGTTTCATGAAATCCGTTTTGGGCAGATACAATACAATATAATGTTTATGTCAGAAAAATAAGGTGTTTTCGTACACAAGTAGCATGATACGTTTTATGACATCTTTGTTCTTTCTTTGGTAAGATAATGTTCTTAGGTTTTTTCGCTTTTTCTTCATTTATATTTTTGCATTATAAGAATCAAATCAATGTTTATTTCGGGCGAGTTGCTTCCATCCATCAATTGCTTCTTGGTAGGTAAGTAAATCTGTGCCATAAATAAATACATTCCCCATATATATATATATATATATATATATATATATATATATATATATATGTGTGTGTGTGTGTGTGTGTGTGTGTGTGTGTGTGTGTGTGTGTGTGCGTGCGTTAGTCTGTGCGTGTGCATGTGTGTGTCTATTTTCAATCTTTTTGAGCATATATATTACTGACTCACGGTTGCATATATATGCAATTATCTATATGATAAGTAGTATGTATGCGCATACATACATACATATATATATATATATATATATATATATATATATATATATATATATATCTATATATGCACTTAAACTGACACTCACACAGAGATACACACGTATATATACACACGCACACACATATATACATTTCGCGTTTAAAAGATGTTATATTTATGGGGAAAATTTCTCAATATCGAGGATAGGCAACATATATATATATATATATATATATATATATATATATATATATATATATATATATATATATATATATATATATATATCAGAAAAAGAACAGTTAAAATATTAAAAAACAATATCAAAAGTTTTCTTCTTACAACGAAGTAAATGTGTCTGAAAAGAAACATATATTTATATATATATATATATATATATATATATATATATATATGCACACAGCAGACACGCAGTTTCATATATATATATGTGTGTGTGTGTGTCAGTGTGTGTGTAAAATTTCAGATATAATTGAAACATAAATGGACAATACGAATAAAGCCAAATGTAAAGTTTAATTCGCCAACACGTTTCGTCCTCGAATGGAATTTCTTAAGGCAAATGTAAGCATTTTATTTTGCAACAAGTATTTATAACGAAAGGTAGTTTTTCAATTTTTAAAAATTTAAGACTCGCTCATTAAGCGAATGGATAAATGTACTCAAATTATAGAAGCTGCTAACTGATGTAATTTAACGTCTAATAAACGAAAGGAAATAAATACTGTCGTTGAGGATTTATTTTATAATATTTAAATTTTTTTAGTATGGGATAAATTTATGCATTATATATTTTATATAACATGAGCTTATCAATTTAAGCATTTTCTTTTAATTTTTTAGCATCTTTATACTCCTGTATGTGGGCTTTGGAAAGGAGGAATTCTTTCAGGAACATCCAGAGTACACATTTATCTTTTGATAAGATTCTATAGCGTCAGATTATTATCTAGACATTTCAGTTAAGGTGATAAATATTTATGAGCTTCTCTGAAATTTACAAATTTTGTACTTTTGTTTATAAATAGATGTTATAAAATACAATCCTTTCATTTGTCTTTTTGCCTTGTTATACTCCACCAGGAGAACAAATGAGCCCGCAGTGACAAGTTTTATTTTTGTCACACACACACACACACACACACACACACACACACACACACACACACACACACATATATATATATATATATATATATATATATACACACACACATAAATGGGTAAATGTAGTTTTATATTCCTAATTTAGCGCATGCGCGTTGTTTGATTTTGATTTTGCCGACTGCATGCTACAGTAGGCACAGTTTGGCAATGTTGTGAGAAAAAGGGGTACCATGACGCAATTTACTTCGCCAAAAATATGGAAACGGCATGTTGTAGTGTGTGTGTGTGTGTGTGTGTGTGTGTGTGTGTGTGTGTGTGTGTGTGTGTGTTTTATTTTCAAAGCGTTAATATCTGCGAACTTGGCGTCTTCCACTCGGAATGAACGAAGAACAACGGTGTGTTTTTGTTGTGTTATATCCGTTTATGATGGAAATCGGTGAATGTCTTGGAATCTCAGAAAAGATATAGAATAAAAGAGCGTGGAAGAGATTTCCTGCCTATGCACCCTTTGAACGGACTGCAAGTTCAGCGGAACAATTTAGACTTAATCAGGAGATAAAAAGACTCAGTAAGAATAAATCGCGGACAATAAAATCAAACAAAAGTATAAACAGTTAAATATCTGGGAAGAGTTCTAACCAAGGACTGAAAGTGCGACACTGAGCTCCGAAGACATATTGCATTCTAAAAGCTAAGCACAGTATTAAGAAACGGAAAAACTGCCTTATAAACAAAGAAAAGAATATTGCATTGTTACGTGATATCTGTGCTCCTGTATGACAGTGAATGCTGGACAATCTCATCAAAGATGAAGAAGACACTTGAAGCATCAGAAACAAAAAAAGAATACTGGAATGTTATGTAGTATCAGTCCTCCTATATGACAGTGAATGATGTGCAATCTCCTCAAAGATGAAGAAGACACTTGAAGCAACGGAAATGTGGTTCTACAGAAAGATGCTGAGGTTACCATGGGCCGAACATGTGAGGTTTAGGAGAGAAAATAGAAACAAAAATATTTAACATCAGGATGAGACAGTTAAAATTTCTGGGGCACGTTATGATGAAGGAGGGTTTTGAAAATCTGATACTCACAGGAGAGATTGATGGAAAGAGGAACAGAGGAAAGCAGTGCGTAATATATTTAATGTACTTGAGTAAATGGATGATAGACCAGGGTTTGGGAGTAATAACAAAAAGACAAAATATATTAAATTCTACAAAGGCCAGGAAGCGGTGGATATCATGATCACCTCCGTCCTACATAGAAGATTAAGTAAGAATAAAATGCATTGAGAGTGCGCTGATTTCAGAGTTCCTGACGTTAAACCTGAGACCAGGCTCATGCATAATACCACCGATCATTGTAAAAGAAAACTAGTAGCACAATGCGGTATATGAGCTGGTAGGGAGAGTACGAGGGATCTGTTCGATGTTGGCGAGTATCGAGTACACCAGACATTGGCAGCATTTAATACAAACAAATAAAAAACAAAAACACACAAAAAACACGTACATTAGTTTTTTTGTTGTTTTTTTTCATTCTGACTGCAAGAAACCAACCGAGCAAACATACATTAACGGCTTTAATATGAAAACACACACACACACACACACACTTACTTAGAGACAGACAGACAGACGGACACAGATTTTTCTTTCCTTCTGGTCTGAAGACGCCAACTCAACGACCAAACATAGGCGTACTTTTTTCTTTGTTTTCAACGATATTTTCCTGTTTCAAATACTTTAATCAGCTTCTGAAAGGCATCTTTCGCTATCCCAATGTGACTTAGGATTTCATTGCCACAATTTTTTTCTGTTCGTTGTTAAAACAATTCACAGATATATAAATTGTTGCATCTATTTGATTTTGGTGCCTCCTTTATCCATTAAGCAATCGATCTGTTTTCTTGCAATTTATTTATTGTTCAGCCTTTCTTCTTCTTCTTCTTCTTCTTCTTCTTCTTCTTCTTCTTCTTCTTCTTCTTCTTCTTCTTCTTCTTCTTCTTCTTCTTCTTCTTCTTCTTAATATTATTATTATTATTATTATTATTTTATTTCTTTGGTTTTCTAATGTGTACTTATTTCTTTCCGGGTCCCAACCAGAGACCTAAAATCAGAAATGGCATCATGACATTTTCCACTGAGCAACTTTGAAAAAGAAAGAAAATGAGTGTCCGAGTTTAGAGATTGAAATCCTTCAGAATGGGTAGAAGATAAAGAACAGATTTGTTTTTTAGCCATGCATCCTCGATGTTGGGGAGATAATCCCGACAGATTTGCAAATTAATTGACATTTGGAAAAACGTTCACGAAAGTATATCGGCGAAATACATAGGCGGAGGTTTTTTCGAAACATTATGCTTTCATGAATGTTTTTTTCAATTGCCAATAATTTATAACTCTATCGGGATCCTATACCCAAATTTATAACACACACACATACACACACATATTATATATATATATATATATATATATATATATATATATATATATATATATATAGAGAGAGAGAGAGAGAGAGAGAGAGAGAGAGAGAGAGAGATTCATAGAAAGATAGATATATAGTTAGACTGATGATTGATAGAAAAAGTATGTGGGTTTTAAGAGATTATCTTCTAAGAAATATCTATGACTGGTGTAATCGGAAGGTAGATCTTTGATAAAAAGATGACCAGTGCCAACTGTATTTCTGTTTTATCTCATATATATATATATATATATATATATATATATATATATATATATATATATTCAAAGCATGAACATTTTTTATTCGTCTATTTATAAAATTATTTCCCATGGAATTCTACATTCACCATTTTTCTTTCATTTTTTTTATGAACAATCTGCATCTATCCGATTTGTTTCTTTCCCTCTTTTTTTTCTCTTTGAAATTCAATTCC
>OZ038512.1:12328038-12340538 GCA_964036315.1 Acanthosepion esculentum
AATCCGCACTTGCTAGCTTTAATAGAGTTAAAAACCTTTTAAGCGATATTGTAAGGGAAGACTTATTTTCTACATTGTAAAGACTTTCTCAAAGACGTCTGGTCGCCATTTCTATATCAAATGTCTACACAAGCTCCACTCTTCATTTCCACCTGTTTAGACTTTTATATCTAGCAATCACCATGCTATATCCATATAGTTGAGTCAACCAAAATTGCTCCCTATCATAAGGAAAAAGTTCAACTAAGTTTTTTTTTTCCCCCCGAGAACTGCAACTTTATGGAACGGACTCCCGCGAGGATGCTTCTCTGAACACTACAATATTACCTACTTCATGTCAAGGGTCAGTCGCTATCTCAACGTCATTTCCTTTTGCCCCTCTTACATTCATGTCACACACGCTCTGCCTTGGACGGCCCTCAAGCTTTGCATTGGGTAATTTTTTAAATAAAAATATGTCAGCGTTAAAAACCAACTACCAGACTTTTATTTTATTTATTTAAGTGTAGTCGAAATATGAAGTCTGATGCAAAAGTATCGGGCCTGTTGTTATGGTAAATGAGCGAGAGTGCGCAGAGTGAAGTACATATAGATCTTGAACTCTTATGAGCATGCACACTAAATTATTATTATCACTTCCTTTGTTTATAGCAGTGCTTGGAAGGGAAGTGTGTAGAGTGTGGTCGCTTAACCACATAACAGAGTTTCCATCAGTGACTATGACTTGTGCATCAGTTTTTGTCCACGCAAAACATTACCCAGGTCCGACAACCACCATATTTGCCAGATCTTCCATCAATGAAAACGACGCTGGATAATTAATATGGAGGCTACTGTAAAGTAGATTAAATGCGTTATATTTTTTGTTTAGCAGCAGTTCCGATTCTTTTTTTATCAAATATTGAACATATAAATACAAAGCCCTAGACACACATCAGTAAACTCTCTCTCTCTCTCTCTCTCTCTCTATATATATATATATATATATATATATATATATATATATATATATATATATATATATATATATATATATATATATATATATATATATAATAGAAATTATTAGGAGGATTTGATAAATATAATTAAGTAATTCATTGAGTCTGAAACCTCAACAGAAAGCACTGGACGGGACTCATCAGCAGTGCGCATCCACTACCGAGAATTGAAACCCTGACAGTTAGGTTGTCAATCAAACGTCATACTAACTGTTCCAACGGGCCTCGGTGATGAAGAGGTAGCAAATCAGACTCAATATAGCTCCGCTCGCTCACAAATTCCGTGGTGGAACTCAACTGATTCTCTCTATCCATAGGACGGTGCCCCCCGGAGCCACGACTACTATCACCAAGCCGCTCAAATTTGATCATTAGAAGCCTGTTCAAGCAATGATATATAAATGATAGAAATTATTAGGAGGATTTGATAATTATAATTAAGTAATTCATCGAGTCTGAACATATTTCGGGAGGATATTAGAATAATCAAGAGCCTTGCATACAGATAGAAAATGAGTTCAGCAGATGTACAAAAATAGAAAAGGATGTGTCTTCTCATCGGACTTATTCATCCTATACAAAGAGGCATTTCTGAAAGAATGAGGCGTCCTATCAGAGTCATTACGGGCAGCCACAATCTTAACAACATTAGATATGCAGTGTTGATAGACGACACGGAAAGGAAACGACAAGAACTCCTACAGAAGGTAGTGAAGATAAGCGTAAAGAAAGGACTAAATATCAACATCAAAAAGACTGAATGCATGGTGGTTAGAAAAAGGAAAAATGCAAATAGCAAATCGGAGATGCCAAAATCTAAGAAGTACACACAAGTTTAAATATCTGGTAAGTGTTAAAATACAGGAAGGAAATGTGACATTGAAATCCGAAGACGTATTGCGATAGCCAAAGATGTCTTCCAAAAGCTAAGCAGAGTACTAAGAGGCAGAAAATTTCGTTAAAAGCAAAGAAAATGTTACTAAACTGTTATGTGATATCTGTCATCCGGTATGACAGCGAATGCTGCACAATCTCCTCAAAGATTAAGAATATACTTGAAACAACATAAATTGTGTTCTACAGAAAGATGCTGAGGATACTATGATATCCATCCTCCTATATGGCAGTGAATGCTAGACAATCACCTTTTTATATTTTCGAGGACGGAAAGTGTGACACCGAGATCCAAAGGTGCATTGGGATGGCCAAAGAAGCATTCCAAAAGCTAAGCAGAGTATTAAGAGACAGAAAATTTCATTAGAAACAAAGATTACTGAACTGTTGCATGATATCTGTCCACCTATATGGCAGTGAATGCTGGAAAATCACTTTTTATATCTTCGAGGACGGAAAATATGACACTGAAATCCGAAGGCGCATTGAGATAGTCAAATATGCTTTCTAAAAGCTAAGCAGAGTATTAAGAGACAGAAAATTTCGTTAGTAACAAAGAAAAGAGCACTGAACTGTTATGTGATATCCGTACTCCTCTATGACAGTGAATGCTGAACAATCTTCTCACATATGAAGAAGAGATTTGAAGCAACAGAAATATAGTTCTACAGACGGATGCTGAGGATATCATATACTGAACATATGTCCAACGACGGAATTTTAGAAAAAACAGTAACAAAAAGGAAACATATAATTAACGTGAGGAAGAGAAAGTTAATGTTTGTTGGGGCCATAATGAGGAAGGAGAGGTTGCAAAATCATACTCACAGGAGAGTAGGAGAGACGACGGAAAACATTGCATTACATACTTGATGGGATTAAGGAAATAGATGGCGCAACAAGAACGAAAATATAAAATATATTAAGAGCTACAAAGGACAGGAAAATGCGGAGAGCCACGATCGCATGCATCTTCAGGGGAGACGGTATCTAAAGAAGAAGAAATACACCAATATAGAAACAGGTGCAAGACAAGGGCGTGTCTTCTCAATAGACTTATTCAAACTTTATAGCAAAAAGATATATTAATGACGGTCACAATCTTAGCAACATAATCTGCCTCAAAATATACTGAGATCATTTGTAAATATCTATGCTGATGATGCAACGATATATGAGTGCATGTCCAAAACTCGTGATGATGGGCAAATGATCTTTCATTTGTTCTTGCTCAAACATCTCAGTGGAGAGAAAGTCTGACTGGTGGCATTCGATACCTCGAAAACATTCCATCATCGCCGATCGGACCCCGAACTACCACCAGTTACAATAAATGGATGTCCCCTCAAGGAGGCCGCGAGCCTTGAAAGACATTTCAGCGGGTAATTTTTAAATTGATTATAACATAATTATACGTGCTTATAATGAAAACAGAGCGCGTTTCATGCGCATTTACAAAATAATAACAACTATCAATTACATTCATTTCAGCAATTCAATCTTGAATAAGATTGAAAGTACTTGGAAAAATAAAATAAATGAAAAAAAACTACGGCGCCTTCCTTAATGATTTTAATATTGATCCGTGAATTTGACAGGATTAAAATAGAAATAGACATAATATATCCAGATTATTCAACGAAATATATATATATATATATATATATATATATATATATATATATATATATATGAAATTGAAAGTATTTGGAAAAATAAAATAAATGAAAAAAAACGGCGCCTTCCTTAATGATTTCAATATTGATCCGTGAATTTGACAGGATTAAAATAGAAATAGACATAATATATCCAGATTATTCAACGAAATATATATATATATATATATATATATATATATATATATATATATATATATATACGTGAACATTGAAGTCAACACTCAGAAGTGACAGGCTGTTTCATGTTGGAAGCAATAGTCAGGCATAAAACAGCCTATCGCTCTGAGTGTTGACTTCAATGTTCACTTTTATATTTGCATACGCTCTATCTCTGATTTTGAGCACTTTATCCCATAAATATAGTACACCTTAAAACTATATTTCTTCTTTATATATATATATATATATATATATATATATATATATATATATACAATAATGTAGCAGTTACTGTTGGTGGTAATAATAAAAGAGTGTTTTATACTAAGAATAAATATACTTTTATTCATCACCAATTCACGCGCGCAGCAATCGTCAGGAATAAATTAAAAACTGACCGTTGCAATATGTCAATATAGCTCGTAAGATAGTGGAGTAATCCATTTGTATCAGAGAAAAAATATATTGGTCAAAATGAATGAATCACAAAAAGTGTAGTGTTTTAAATATACATTGTTTAACAAAAATATAAATTTACTGATGAAAAAATGAATTAAAGACATACACACACATACATACATGCATACGTATGTACGTATATTGAAATAAAGGAATTACTATAGACATGATCGACAAAAAAAATGTTTACTCGGTTATATTTTTCTCATGTTCTTGAAGAAAACGTTTGAACTACTTCGCATTTAATCATCTTTGGATTCTATCTTACCTGCATATTTAAATAGCCCAAAGAATTTCTTAAACCCAAGCAATCTGCAATTACAGCAACTGACCCTTGACATTTCCCGTTTCTTTTTATTTATTTATCAATTTCTTTTGTTATGCGGCCATTTCCACAATAGTCGAATGGTTTGCATCTGCGCTTTGACCTCCTGGTTGCCTGCGGCCACTACCGCCATGTTGATATCCAATATTCCACTGCCTGTTATTTACCTTCCATTACATTTCCCTAACACACAAACGCATACACAGACAAATAGTTAGATAAAGGCATCGAATACGCGCATACGTATGCGCATGCGCACGTTTAGGAAGACATATGTCGTAGATGGACGCGGCCGTCAGCAACATACTCTTTCTCTGTTTCTTTTAAACTGGCGTTTTGTTCCGCATTTCTTTTTACTTCTTTGCTACTTTTTATCAGTTGTGGTTCTTATTTCGAGATTCCACTTTCTTTAGACATGAAAAAAAAGCAGAACAGACGGTGAATGAATAAAGAAAAAAGACGAGCGCAGAAAACCAAAAACGCATTTCACCTAATGCATACCAGAAGTCGATGTGCCCTGGTCAGGAGACAAGTGGACAGTAGCAGAAGAGAAACAGGCGTATAATGAGCGTATAGGTTTTCTAGTTGTTTTCCCACTTGATTTTCGCTCTTCGTTTTACTCTCTCGCAATCTATCTATCTATCTGTCTGACTGTCTGTCTATCAGAATCTGGTCATATCTACCTATCATATATGTATTATATGCCAGTTGATCTATCTATCTATCTATCTATCTATCTCAGTTTGTTGTTATTTACCTCTGTCTCTGTCTGTCTCTATCTATCTCTCTCTCTATATATATATATATGTGCACACACACACATATATATATATATATATATATATATATATATATATATATATATATATATATATATTATAAATTAATTTATTTAAAATATGTTTTTTTCGCTACACAGTGATACCATGTTTCAGAAATGGAAGCTAAACCTTTCGAATTTAATTTGGTTATTAAACCAAAGATATTAGTTCCATTTCCTCGTAAAGCGAATTTTGGAGTCAAGGGGCTTTAGCTTCCATTTCTGAAACATGGTATCACTGTGTAGCGAAAAAAACATATTTTAAATCAATTAATTTATAATATTAATGCTCTGTAAATTTACATTGAGCACTATTGTGTAAAAATAAAAATATCTATAAGAACACCGGATTTTATATCTTACTGTTCTTTCTTTTTATATATATATATATATATATATATATATATATATATATATATATATATATATATATATATATATATATATATTTATTTATTTATTTAATATTTCTGTTATTTCCCCGACTTCGAAGTTTTTCGGAATTGTCCATTCTTCAAGAGGACTGTTGTTCGAATAAATCTAAATATCTTTTCCATTCTCATCGTTTTTTTCTTTCTATCTATCTATCTATCTATCTATCTATCTATCTATCTATCTATCTATCTATCTGTTACAGTTTATTCAGTCTCTCTCGTTCTGGTAAATCTCTCTCTCTCTCTCTCTCTCTCTCTCTCTCTCTCTCTCTCTGTATGTATGTATGTATGTATCTTTAGGAATAGATTTTTCATTTATTAAACACATATTTTTTTTTATTACTTACACATTATTTTAGTGGATACCCATATTTGAGGATATTCCGTTTATTTATTAAACAGCAGATTTATTTCTATCTTCCGGCCTGAATATGCGAGAAATATGCGTTCCCCGGCAGGATTCGAACCTGTGTTCCTTTAAGGGAAACCGTCATTAAATCTGACGTTCTTCCACCTCTCGGCTACAAAGAACCTAATGGCCAAGAAAAGTCCAGACGTTGCTTTTGGACAAAGACATTTCTCGATTCTCAAACTATTCAAATGTAATGTCAATCGACGTCTCCAGATGCCCTGATCTATCCCCTATCCTTCTCTTCATCCTTTACTCTATCACTCCTATTTGCTCTCGGTCCAACTCCCTGTAACCCCTTACTTGCTAATAGATTCCCGCCTTGCTTGGGGTGAAATGCTTAAAATAAAAATTAGGTAGCATATCTTCATGGAAGCATGTTTGGAGGAATAATCTGTACATATTAATTTTTATTCTCTAAAACATTCAAATTCTTAATGTTGATATTAAATTTATTAAGGAAGATGACGTAGTTTTTCGAATTCATTCAGACCTTTTTTCTTTTTTTCCCATCATTTTCGTTAGTAGGTATTCCACACTGTGATATGAGAACATCTGCCTGGAATGGTGAAATGTAAGAGCCACGGCTCAAATTTACTCTAGATGACCTTGAGATTAAGGCATTCTCTAGACATTTGCGTCATAGGGAATTGTTTTCTCCTTTGATGAGAGTAGCATTATTTATGTCAAAATTGTGCTTCAGTCTCGTTACGATGGGCAACCAAAGTATTTGATGTATTCCTTTGTAAAATGTCTCTTTTATGTTCATATAATATTTTATTCGGATTCCCTTAGGCTTCTTCTACGTATTTTTGTGACAATTATTACAGACCATCGCGTGAATTCCGCATTCACGTTTTAGGTTATTGTTTTGTTTAGTATTGACTAAGTCTTTTATTACATTGGATTTACTAGTAAAAAACTTTTATGTTGAGTTTAGATAGATTAGATGAAGTCGAGAAAGACGAAACGCGTCACTAGAAAACGTTTTGTACTTTGTCATATATTTTACCCAATCTATCTATCTATCTATCTATCTATTTATATAAATATAGGTAACTATACTCGTGTCGAAAAACCTTCGAACTCTTGATTTAACAACAGCCAAATCAATCACGAAGGAAAAGAAGGTTTTAAAAAAAGAAAGAGCCAGGAGCATGAAAGTCTGTCGAAAATAATCGCACAGATACAGGTTCAGGAGCCAGCCGACCCTGACGATCTGCCTAAGTGAAACCTTGGTAGGTGTGTCTGGCTCATTAGGTTTGACTATCTATTTATATATATATATATGTATGTATGTATGTGTGTGTGTGTGTGCGTGTGTGTGCGCGCGTGTGTGGGTGCAAATTTCATATATAAATGTATCTACAAATATTATATTGATGAAGAACGTATGTGAGGAAAAATAATTTATGCAAACTTGTTTCGTTCTTGAAGGATAATAGCAGGATATATATAGAAATTTTTATTTCCGTACATGCACACAAAGAAAATTACTTCTTAGAAAAATAATGTTACGTATTCCAGTTTGAAATACGGATCGCTCTTAAACATTTGAAAATATATCTTTCCTTTGCTTTCCTGTCGAGTGATTTAATTTAATTTATTTTCTACCAGGGCAGCAGTTTTTCTTTAATCGTTAATCACTTTTATTTCCCAAGTTCTGATGAACGATAAAGCATAACTGTCACCCGTTCCACTTAAACGCAAAAAGAAAATATCAGTCATGGATAGCTACAGATAGATTTTGCTTTACAGTTGAACCTCTGATGATGATCACAGAAAGAGATGGAAAGTACCTGCGAAATAAATGGGAATTTCACTGTTACAATGCATTTCTTGCATCATTTGATTGCAATACACGGAAAAATATTCGAGAATATGAACGGATTATGCTAAAAATAAACAGACATAAGGTTTGTAATATATTTAATCAGACATGCATAAAACAGTGTATATATATATATATATATATATATATATATATATATATATGTGTGTGTGTGTGTGTGTGTGTGTGACTGCGCATATTTGTGTATGGTCCTCTGTGTGTGTGTGTGTGTGTGTGTGTGTGTGTGTGTGTGTGTGTGTGTGTGTGTGTGTGTGTGTGTGTGTGTGTGTGTGTGCGCGCGCGTTTAGGGCAATTAAAAATATAAAAAATTCCAAACAGCGGGCATTATGCTACCATAGTTTCTACCAGCACGGTATGATCAGGCAGTAAATTTACTACCTGATCATACAGCTCAGTTAACTACTTGGTGCAAATCGTGGCAGCTTAAAAGCCGGTGTATATATATATATATATATATATATATATATATATATATATATATATATATATATATATATATGAAGAAATATAGTCTTAAGAAGTGCTATATTTATGGGATAAAGTGCTCAATATCAGAGATAGAGCGTGTGTAAATATAAAAGTCAACATAGTAGTCAACACTTAGAGGCGACAGTCTGTTTCATGCTAGATGCAATCGTCGGGCCACAAGTGCTGTTATTTTTTTCGGCTATTTATATATACGGGTCAGTGATGCATTGTGGGTAGTCTATTTTGGCGGTTATTTTACCGGAAGTCGTCTGTTTGTTTGTTTATTTATTTGGGTTAAATTATTTTACTTCTCTCCATTAATCATCTGAGAGACCCTCTCTGCTTTTCATCCACATGCTACTCTCCAGGAAAGTGATTCGTTGCACCTTCTCGGGTTAACGTTCTCAGCTGAGATGAAGTATAAAGACTATATTGACTCCATTGCTAGATCAGTTGCTAAGAAATTTGGTTCACTATTTCGTGATAGACAATCTTTCTCTCCAGAATATATCTTGCATATCTTTACGTCTACCACTCGTCCATGCTTAGAATATTGCTCTCACTTATGGTCCGATGCCCCCGCTTTTTACCTTGAGCTCCTTGATAAATTCCCCCAAAATAGGCAATATTGTCGGTCCTGATCTGGTAGCTCGGCCCCAATTTACTTTCCCACTTTCCGTAAGGTTGCCTCTCTGTGTTTTTTCTAAAAATACTTTCCTGGTAATTGTTCGGATGAGCTCTACGCTATGGTTCATATTGTACACATGGGGACTAGCCAGGCTTTTCCTAGAGACAGTGAGGTATTATGGTGAATGTAGTAAGAAAGGTAAGTAAGAATTCGTTGTTTGGGTGTAAGAAATATTGTTGTATGTTTGGGTCAGTGTTTGTGGCTAGCTAAGTTCAATTTGGCCTTGTGCCACATTTCTGTACATAATGCAGAATAAATATCGCTCTATGTCATGGTGTATAGACTATTTGAATATAAGCGCAGTACTAGACTGGTGTCGAAATCTCATCAATTTACAATTGAGCTGGCTAGATGTAGCCGTAAATTCTATGCTAACAGTTTCATCTCTCGCACTTCTCGTTTGTGGACCTCCCTTTCTATTCCATGCTTTCCAACCAACTTTAATCTGAAAAAATTTAAATGCAATGTCAATCGCTATAGATTGTCCTGCTGATTACATTTTCCCCTTCCCGCTCATTATTAACGTTTCTGTTCCTAATTATTCCACACCCAGTAATCCCAAGTGTTGTACTGCCTTCGTTGTAGAACTCCCTTCCAGCTTCATGCTTTCTTACCAACTATATTCTGCAAAAATTTAAATGAAATGTCAATCGTTATCTACTGTCTTCCTGATTAACCTTTTCCTTTCCCGATCATTATTATTGATACTGTTCCTTATTCTTCCAAGCCCTGTAACCCTTTGTGGCTTAGTGGCTTTACTGCCTTGCTCGCGGTGAAACCGAAAAAAAATATACTCCGTTTTCGGTCTGATCTTATTTGGCTGTGTTTTCTCCTGACATCGGAGGTAGCCTCATTCGGCAGCGATATCTCTGAGGAGTCGAGCTACTATTGCATGATCCGCAGATCCTTTGAATAGTTCCGGATGTACCCTTTATGTATATTTGAACGGCCATGTTAATATTCTATGACTGGCATCCAAACTTCTTTTCAAATTTGAAGAAGCTAACATTATGGGAGGTGTGTTGCGTTGAAATGCTTTCTTATTACTGATCATCTCCTGCTATCAAATGTCTGGGTTGCCACTTGTCAGTTTGGCCCGATTTTAAAGCCTACTGATGATCTCTTTAATTAATTTACTATGATATTTGTGTTCATCTAAGTTGGGGTTTGACACACAGGGAAGCTACCGAGCGGCTATCTTGACCATAAAGTAACTGCCATATTATAGCCGTTCACAAAGAATCATTGACGACGTAAAGAGAGTGTTTTTTTTTTTTTGAGATTCTAGAAAGAAAAAAATAGGTTTAGGAACAGAAAATAATCATTGTGTCAGCGGTATCTGTGATCGCGGATGACACGATCAATTGGCTATTGAGCTCTTAAGTGGGAGATATTTGAGCTGGGACACAAAAGAAGATTGAAAAGATTTGAAAAGAAGAATAAAAAAATATGTTGAATCAATAATGATTTCAGTTTAAGTTATTTCCTATTTTGAATCTGAAACTTTCCTTTCTTCACTACTTCAATATTCTTCATCCTCATTTTCATTCTTCTTCTTCTTCTTCTTTTTCTTCTTCTTCTTCTTCTTCTTCTTCTTCTTCTTCTTCTCCTCCTCCTCCTTCTTCTTCTTCTTCTTCTTCTTCTTCTTCTTCTTCTTCTTCTTCTTCTTCTTCTTCTTCTAAGTCTTTGTTTTACCCTTCTCATTCTACATTTTAACCTCCCTTGCTCTTTCATTTCTTTTATTTTTACGCAGTCACCCTCCCAAAGACATTGTAGTTTTTTTCTCTTCTTCAATGCTACACATTCTCCTGTCAACTCTCTTTCAAGAAGAAAGAAAGAAAGAAAGAAAGGCAAAAGATACAGAAGAAGTAGAAGAAGAAAATAATAGAAATAAGACAGAATAAATGAAAAAGGGAAAAGCAGTAAATGATAAAGAAATATTTTTAAAAAGAAAGTATAAAAGAAAGAAAGAGAAAAGGTAAGAGAAAAATAAACAAGCGAAAAGGGAGAATTAAATAAATAAATAAAGAAAAACATGAATGAAAGGATGAAAAAGAAGAAAGAAAAATAATTGAAAAAAAATTTGTATGAAAAAACTGAGCGAAATAAATCAGGAATAAGAAAGAAAGAAAGATGGCGAAAGGAATGACAGAAAATGAATGAATTGATGAAAGAGAAAAGAAGAAATAGTAATAAAATGAACGAAGTAAATATAGAATAAAGAAAGAAAGAAGTAGGAAGAAAGAAAAGAAAAAATGGAATTATGAAGAAGCGAGAGAAACAAACAAGAAGATAATAAAACGACGCAAATAAGACAAAACAAAATCAAATAAAACCGAAAAGTAAAAAAAAAGCGAGTGACCTAAACGTCTTTTCTCTCTGATATCATTTTTCTATGTTCCGTGGTCGAGGCCAATGAAAAGTGGCTCGTGTCACGGGAGAAGGATCAGCAAGATCCAACCTCTTGAGTCCATCTCGCACACTGAATCTATTTCCAATAATTTCTTTTTAATAGACGAAAAATCCCAAGGAAAGTAAAGTGCATCGTGTGTGTTTTTGTCTTCTATTCTCTCAAAATCAATGTCATAAAGTATCCTATTTTTTTCAAACCAGAAACACAGACTTATGCGCATTATAAACAGAATCTTGACTTACACACAATCGTAAGCGCCTCCGTGAATATTTACAACACATTTTAGATAAACGGTGTCAATACGTCTACTCCTTGATATATATATATATATATATATATATATATATATATATATATATATATATATATATGAGAAATCCTTAAAGATTCATTTCGGCTATAATTTATTTCGAGAATATCTATATATTCATCTTTCAGCCCGATTTTTCTTATTAAAACTAAAATTTACTACGAGATTTCTCTTAATAAAACTAAGATTTATTAATACATTTCGGTCTGAAGAGATTAATATATATTCACGAAATAAATTATAACCGAAACGAACCTTTAAGGTTTTCTTCTTGATGTTGTTGTTGTTGTTATTATTATTATTATTATTATTATTATTATTATTATTATTATTATCATCATCATCATCCTCCGTAGTTTACAGTGAATTCTCCCTGGATTAATATCCGAGTGATTTTCCAAGCGTAACTTAGATGTGGCACGAGGCCGAAAGTAGTTGGGTACCCAGTGCGGGTCGGACTCACTGCTCAGTCGTAATTGTTCTAGCGAGACAAGCTTGTTAACCATTGCACCTCCTCGAGGTTTTCCGTGGATTAATACCTCCTTGGAATTATCCGTACTAGTTACAAATTGGTAACACACACACACAC
>OZ038512.1:12343038-12345538 GCA_964036315.1 Acanthosepion esculentum
ATATATGTGTGTGTGTGTGTGTGTGTGTGTGTGTGTGTGTGTGTGTGTGTGTGTGTGTGTGTGTGTATCGGTAGTGATGATTCTCTAATATAGGACGAAATGGCTGTCCAGTGCTTTTTGCATTCTGTTGAGGTTTCTTCTAAACTCGATGAATTACATAATTATGATTATCTCTAATAATTTCTATCACACATACGCACACATACACACACACACACATATATATATATATATATGTGTGTGTGTGTGTGTGTGTGTGTGTGGTAAAAATATAGTCATAGATAAGAGGGTTGTTCAAAAAGCCTCACTCAGAAGTAGTTGGAGAATCCAGGTAGCTTTCCACTATTTTTCAATATAGCCTCCCCACCACCACCACCACTTGATATCAACGTACTTGTTACAAAGATAATAGGCGTCCTGGTCCTCCAAAATGTCCTCCACAGCACATATGATCACATCATTTTTTCTAAAATGGCTACCATGCAGGCGGCATTTGAGTCTAGGAAACAAGAAGAAGTGAGTAAGTGGAGGTGGCGAAATAATTTAAAGCTACATTTGGCTAATTCAGCAACTGCAGTGTGAACGGGTGCGTTATCCTGGAACAAGAGCACACCTGCCCTCAGCTTCCATCTGCGTTTCGACTTGATTCCTACCCTCAGTTGTCTTAATTCTGATGCTGTTCATTAATAGTTTTTCCCTTTTTCAGGTAGTCTTTCATGATTACGCCTTCGGAATAAAACAAAAAACAAAAAACAGAAGCCATCACCTTGACAACAGACGCTACCTGTCTGAACTTCTTCGGAGATGGAGAGCCAAAGTGTTTCCACTGTTTGATTTGAATCAGTGATTCAGTTTCAAAGTGATGCACCCAGGTTTCATCTTGAGTTACTAATCTGCGGTGGGAATTTTCAGGTTCAACCTAGAAACGAGTAAGAAGTGTCCTGGAAATGTCAATCATTTTTCAGTTTTTGTTCTGGTGTCAGCATCCCTCGAATCCATCTTGCAAACAGCTTTCTCATCCACAAGATCTCATTTCAAAGAGTATGGACCGAACCAAAAGTAATGCCTATGGGCGTAGCTATCTGCTGGATAGTAAGATGTCTGTTATCCAAAATCATATGGTCAATGGTATCAACTTGTTCATCAGTGGTTCAGGGTTTTGGATAACCTGACCGAGGGTCATCTTCTGTACTGTCCCTTCCCCGGTTGAATTCCACAGCCGACTCCTTAACAGTTACATATGAAGGGGAGACCTGAAGCAAATGTCTGTACCAAGTTCTCATGGATTACCTTGGGTGTCATAACTTTCTTTTACAGATAATTTATGACTGCTCGAACCTTTGTTTTGTCCATTTTTAGATTTGTCGCACACCTTTGTAGAGGTCTCACCTGCATAGAATTTATGTCGGAAAACATAATTAGTTTTCCTAGTTTTATAAGAAGTGGTAGTTGGTTGTCACCACAAAAATGTTCAACTATGGCTCTTTTTTCTGAGCGAGAAAGAGATCTTTTTGAACGATCCTTGTAGGGCGTATGTAAATGTCAAATTGTAAACTGAGGTCAATACCAAGCGGCATGTTTGTTTCATGCTTGGAGTCAATATTCAGACCATTTCCCTCACTATCACTCTTTCTCTTTATATATATATATATATATATATATATATATATATATATATATATATATATATATATGTGTGTGTGTGTGTGTGTGTGTGTGTGTGTGTGTGTGTGTGTGGAAATAAATTTGAATAGCTAAACCACTTTTGACCTTAGCACGATATCTACTACCTCAGTTACATAGTACGCCAGTACATTGGTATCGCGCGAGGTTTAATTACTGAGATCAAATTGAGCCCTGAAGAGTTTTTTTTATTAACTAATAATCGATCATTACTAAATGAGTTTGTTGTATGGAGAAAAAGGAACACGTAATTTTTAAGTTATGTAGAATAGAAAACTTTTGACCTTCGACTTGAAGAGATAAAAGTTTTAGTGTTCGTGGTAGTGTGTTCCACAAAGGGAAGGTCCTGTATACGTGATATGGCGGGTCCTGGATGTAAATGTCTCAACTGGAGAAAGTAAGGAATGAATTTTGTCTGAATATTTCCATTGAAATAGCGATAGAATAGCGGTGGGCTTGCGACTTTTCGTCCGTGGGAAAGGGGTTCTAGGGGTGAAAATAATTCATCACTTACATGGCCGTGTAATCGCTTTTGAACTTTGTCAAGGAAAGAAAATTTTGGGTAGATGGAGCAACAATAATCCACGTTTGGGTTGATACAGATCTTTCAAAGATAAACCATGACTCAAGTTGGTAGGTAATTTCTGGAGTAATAGAAGGTAGGGACAGGAGCACATCTTCTCCTCACAGCTATGGGTTAAATAGTATGACGCGTATCAGAAAACCATCATTATATCGAAAACATTCTTACAATTTAAAAATATGTTTAGGCTTTAAATAAGCTCAAAAGGTTGGCAAACCTTAAAAAATAAATCAT
>OZ038512.1:12350538-12398038 GCA_964036315.1 Acanthosepion esculentum
TTTGGGCGTGACCACGCCAGATTTTTTTTTTTTTTCGCTGTTGTTACAGTGTAAACATGGCCGCTCTAGTGGCAGTGTTTATCACGGAGGAACAAGCAGTAGTCATCCTAATCTGCAGATAACACGCTAGCTCATCAATGATAACTCACCGGTTCGCCATTATCATCTCTCGGCCTTGATTGTATGATCACCGAAACTAAGCAACGTCGAGCCGAGTCAGTAGTTAGATGATAACCGTTTGTGAATATCTGTTGATCTAAGCTTCGATGCGTGATTAGTATAATGGATAATGACTCGGAATTGTCCATCGGAGAGCCAAGATCCTATTATATATACTCCTTTGTGCAAATTAATTGAAACAAAACCAATAATTCTGTTTTTATTTACGTTTTTCGTGTTTTTCCAATGAAACATGACCCAGTACCAATGTTAGTACTTCGTATGCCCATTCTACGAAGTTGTTCCTTCAAAATTGACCACAGATTCCCGATTGGATTTAAATCAGGAGAGTTTCCGAGCCATTCTATAGTACTTTGATTTGCTCACTGGTAATGCTGCTAGTGTGTTCGTGCAGTGTTACAATTTTCGTACATTTCCTTGGAGTAACGTCCATCGCTGACAATGGCCATAAGACAACTAATCGACAGTTGAGACAGTAGTGTCTGGGTGTGATAAAAATCTGATGTTAATATCATGGATGAAGCAATATTTTTCAAAGCCAAAGAAATTTCCTCATACAACCTGAAAACAGATTCATATTACTGCATACCTTTATAAATGAGCTAATTCGTGGAAAAATAGAAATCGATTACACTCTGTGGGTCTAAAACTGATCGTATGGTGAATGAAATAAAATTAAAGCAGTTGTTTTAATTAATTTTCACAGGGGTGTATATATGTGATTTTCACGAATATATATAATGAGTTGGACTCTCCCGTCGTGATGTCATCGGACTGGAGAGATCGATCCCAACGTGCGACACCTATGGAAAGTGCCTGAAAAACATACCACGGGTTGCCCCAAGCCTTGTGAGTGAAACTGTGTAGACGGAACTCTTGGGGGGCCGTCGACAGATGTGCTAGCACGACCTCACAAGTCATCGTGCCTGAGAGGTTGAGCGTGCTGGCCTTTTTCAAATAGTTGATCACGATAGATAACACGCTATTTTCCAGAAACTGTAAATAATTTATGTTAGTATAGTTGCAGTATAAACCACAGGTGGGCTCTGAGGGTGTTGAATAAAGACAAATGAGCCTGAGCAAGCGTCTGCAATGGGGATTGGCTAGCCGCCTTAGTAGACGGGTACGAATGCCCAGCTATTCTATATAATGAGTAATCTCCATTTGTGTGACCATTTGGTTGTGTACCTATGTGATATTTTTATTGGGCTTGAGATCTTCGATCCAGGCTACATCTTTAGATGTTTGTATATGATGCAGAGTATTGACTGTATTCTTTATTCGTACTTCCTGCATGTGCGCGGCAAAACTCAAGTGCTGCCTTGTTCGTTCGTTAAACAAATAATCTCAGTGTTTGGATGACATTTTGAATCGGATTCCATTTGCTGAAGTTGATCATAAATACATTAAACCGAATGAAATATATCTACTCGTTTTAATGAAGTTTAAGAAATGCTAGGGAAATCTTAGAAGTGTACTAAAATGCATGTTCAATATTGTTTACTCCTCATTCTTAATTCTGGAATAAATTGAAATTAAAGCTAAGTAGTATATAATGACAGCTTATATAAAAGTTTCAGTGCTTCGCAACAATATTTTTTTACCATGGACACCTTTTTCTCTTAATTTTTTTTTTTGTGGGGGGGGTTGAACCTCATAACCATATGATGAAAACAAAAAGCTTATTTTATTTTTTACTAAAAGATATGTTTAGAATTGTATTAAAGAAATAGTAAATGTATATACTTTATTTTGAAATAAAACTAATTTAATGAAAATAAACTTGTATTTAACAACTAAGTCATATGGGATATTTATGTAAGCTAGAAAAATAAACCATTTTAAAATATGTGAGTAATTAAAAACTTTTTAAGAAATGTAGATGTATTCAAAGAAATTGATCTAATTGATGCTGCTCTGAGAGTTTTTATTTATATATTCGGCTCCATTGATAGTCAAAGATCACTGCTTTTCACAATGTTGAGTCTATTACTTTATAATTCATTCATATTAATATTTAATCTTATTTTATTAATATTTAAAATGAATATTATTATATGTCATTAATATATTAAATTGATTTCTATAATAAATTATAATCTTTGTGTAATTTTCCTTTATATATATAAAGTAAAACTATTTAAACTCGGTGGGTGAAAAAAACCTGGATAGAACAATTTCCAAATAAATTGGCATCCAAGGAAAAATGGAAAAGAAAGCACCAGAAACCTCCGAACAGGGCAAAAGAAATAGTCCTGTACCTTAATTGTCTGGCACAAAGAAAAGAAAAAACAGCGAGTAATAAGTTAAAATGAATAGTGCTCAATATGAGTCAGATACTACCTACCTAGGTTACACCACATGGGTTCATCAGGATGAAATGGGTAAGGAGAAACCAGCGAGAAGTAAATTTATTGATAAAATTACTGCTAAATCCTAAAATTAGCATAAGCTTAAAAAGATATAAAACAGGAGATTAAAAAAAATCTTTATTTTAATAATCAAGCTTTCCTATGCCTGCATCTATTAAGGATTTCTGACCTCTGGTTTGATAAAAAATTTTGTTTGTTGAAGGTAGCTATTACTAACTTCCCCCCTCTCTCACTTCAAGAGAGAAGAATCTATCAATACACATTTACAGTTTTATAATGAGTGTCCTGGTTGATTAAAATACGTATACGTGGCTTCTCATTATGCTATATATATATATATATATATATATATATATATATATATATATATATATATATATATATATATGTGGGAAGTGTTCTAACAGAGAATGGGGAGTTCGAAACTTAGATCCGAAGACGTATTGGGATGGTCAAAGATGCCTTTCAAATGAGTATTAAGAGACAGAAAAATGTCGTTAGAAACAAAGAAAAGAGTAATGAACTGTTATGTGAGGTCTGTCTATTTGTATGACAGCGAATGCTGGACAATCTCCTCAAAGATTCTGATTTCAGTTCCACCATACACACGCAGAAAAAAAGTAAAATTAAATACATATAAACTAGGGTTAAATAAAGACTTCGGTATTTTAAATCTTTATAAATATTTCAATAGTTAAACAAAAAATTTTTGTTAGATATAGTTAAAAAAATTTTAAACAACGTCTAAAATATTACTACAGTTACATTTACGTTAGAAATATTCAAACACAGTTGCATTCCATATCACGTGACGTCCGTGTCTCGCGACGGACGCTACTTCATGTAAACAAACTTCTGAAAACAGCCATTTCTGATGAAAGATCGGGACCGATCTGAAACATCTAATATATATATATATATAAAAATATAAATAAATACTTGCACAAAAAGAACATTCAATTTTTTTTAATTTTCAACTTTTCAGTTGTTTTTTCAATATTATATATATATATATATATATATATATATATATATATATATATATATATATATATATATATATATATATATATATATATATATACCCGATGCGTTGGGAACGAAAGTAATATATAAAATATATAAATTCTAACGTTCGCAGCATTCATTCAAAAAAGAGCTCGATACAGGTAGTAGAGCGATAATTATTTATTTATTATAATTTTATCATATAGACAAAACCATTTTACTCACAACAAAGATGCAACTTGGCTTCAGTGTATTTTAACCAATTTCGACCCTCACCCGTAGATGTGCAGTTAAAATGCACTGAAACCAAGTTGCATCTTTGTTGTGAGTAAAATGGTTTTGTTTATATGATAAAATTATAATAAATAAATAAATAATATATATATATATATATATATATATATATATATATATATATATAACAAAAATTATTGAATATACTAAGATGCTTATTTGGAGATTTTCTTGGTGATAGCAGGCAATACTATCACCAAGAAAATACATTTTTTGTGGATGGCGGTCGTAATGTTGTCGTTTGGTATGCAAAGTGTGACAACCCAAAAAGGTTTTGAAACCCCTGGTCTTGGATCTGATGGAATACCCTAAAACAATCAAAACTTGCTTGCTGTAAACGTACTAGCTCGCAGGCAGCCTCCACTGAGAATATCTGTTATGAACGTGAGAATATAAACTGCAAATATAACAATGAAGAACATGCAAGTAAAGAAGGATAACCTAGATATCAATCATATAAAAATGAAATCTTTCTAAACGACCATCTTGATGAGAGTCAAAGAGGGAAGATGCATTTAAGTCGTGGCCAGCGTTACCAACTGCAGGCGTAATGCTGTTGGCGGAAGAAATAGCCATTTTATGAGGAAACAGACGGGGATGAATACCGTGCAGTTATCGCCGAAAGAGAATTGATTACTACTTTTCTACCGGGATGGTTTTATACTTCTTTCCGTTCTTCGTGCGTGAAAATGTAATTTCTTTCACTTTCTCCATTTTTTAAGCCATTTCTTTAGTTGTAGGTCATATCCAGAAACCACATCATCACACAAAAACACGCATGCTGTGAATCGGCGAATTGAAGGCCATTCATCTAACTTCCGGTCGCTCACAAGGTGTCTTTAATGGCGCCCGTTCTGCAGCTGTCACTGAAAACACTGAGCCTACCTTGATATCACTTTCAATAGCACCAGAAATCAGACAGTAGTTATTTTGTGTTATTTTTCTATGTAAACGGTTACATTGGTATTCATACGCACGCACAAAAAACATATGTATATAAAGGCAAACTACTGGGCACCTCGGCGTGGTGTAATGGGCAGCAAGCTTGTCTCTCTAAAATAGTTACGACTGAATAGTGAGTTCGATCCTCACTGAGTGCTCCACACACTCAACCGTGTTCTACATCTAAGCTACATTTAGAAAATCATTTGGGCACCTCGAGGCGGTGTAATGGTTAGCAAGCTAGAACAAGGACTGAGTAAGGAGTTCAATCCTCAATGGATGCCTCACATTTTTGGCCTTGTGCCACTTCTAAGCTACGCTTGGAAAATCACTATAAATGCAAACTCCTATACAATCTGAAGAGATGAAGCGTCCCCTTTTATTTCTGGGAAACAAAGCGTCAGAGTGAAGGAGCTGGGCGCCTGTCCTGCTTCTCACCTATGGTTTGAACAAGGCCGACTTCAACATCGGGATCAACTGCATGCAAATATTAACGAAAGTTAGCTTCATGCTGCTCCTCTCAGTGATCGCCTTTTACCTGGCATTGTGGCTTTGTCGAACACAGTAAAGCAGACTTTCTTTCCATTCTCTGAAACATGTAGAAATTGATTCTTAACCACACGAGTAAAATGGCGCAAACACATGTTCCATCTATCTAATTTGCAAAAGTCCACCATATCTGTCTGTCTGTCCGTCTGTCTCCCCCTCTCTCTCTCTCTCTCTCTCTCTCTCTCTCTCTCTCTCTCTATATATATATATATATATATATATATATATATATATATATATATATATGTATACATTTGTGCAGCAATATTTCTTTTAAAAATCATATATATAACTCTAATTAGTAGTAGCAGCGCTATATTGAGTCGAGTTGGTTTCCTCTTCGTCAACAAGGCCCGTTGTATCGTAACGGTCCAGGTTCGATTCTCGGTAGTGGATGCGCACTGCTGATGAGTTCTAAAAGGGACAAAATAGCTGTACAATGATTTCTACATTTTGTTAAGTATTCTTGTTGAATTATTATGAGAAAAAATATATATTACATTTTTATATCTTTATTATATATATATATATATGTGTGTGTGTGTGTGTGTGTGTGTGTGTGTGTGTGTGTGTGTGTGTGTGTGTGTTTGGGAAGTTATTCCACTTTTATACATGATTCAGTTAAAAATAAGAATAAAAATCGCCCTTGATAATGGTTAAAAGAATAGCTCTCGGATATGCAGAACTTTTAAACATTTTTTACATATTTTGTGTCCTTGAAAAGAAAACAAGAAAAATTAAATAACACGCTTACTCGCAGTACCTGGTCAGTCGTCGTTAACGAAACACAGACACACATACGCAGCACGCGCACACACACACAAATATATATATATATATATATATATATATATATATATATATATATTTTTTTTTTTTTTTTTTTTTTAGTTTTTGTTTATTGTTTTCATGTTTAAGTATAGTTGTATTTTCAAAGAGGATTTTCCAGAATTGTTTACGCGGCCAGGCATGTTGTTTTAAATGCCTAAAAATGTTAGAGTTATCATTCAAATGTAGAGTCAAGCGCCATGAAAGCTAGTTTGCGGTGAAACCAATATAAATATTATTTAATTCGTTGGAGATACAATCTCCCAGAGGGCACTTGAATTTGTAACTATGTTGGTCTTTTGCAAATCGCTAACGAGGGTGGGAGCAAGAATCATTGTGAATAATTGAGGTGGATATACTAGATTTAGTATAGTATATGATTAACTCAATATCTTTGCTAGGATCTGTTGTAGATATATTAGTATTTACCAATTGTTTAGTATATTTTCATCTTGTTTATAATTAGTATCTACTTCTCGAAAGTAGACTGATGCTTAGTGAAGTAAAATTCTTTCCTGATGATGCCATCCATAAACGAACAAGCTTAAGGTATAAAAACTGTGTAATGTATCTCTCTCGCTGTCCCTTTTTGTATATATATATATATATATATATATATATATATATATATATATATATATATATAGGCAGCAAGTGCTCATCCAAACAAGTTTCATTAAAAAGAAGCTACAAACTCTGTCTAATTTTTACTGTATTTTCCAATTTTCGAATAAGATATTGACTATTGTACTCGAATTAGTGGAAAAACTGCCCGAAGTAAATATTTTGTTATTGTTTTTCAAGTACTTTCGACAATCTCATTCATTTTCATGAAAATAATAATAAAAAGAAGATGAATATATATATATATATATATATATATATATATATATATATATATATATATATATAATATATTCATTATCTATTTATCTATCTATCTTGCTATCTATCTATCTATCTATCTATCTCAGTCAGTTCGCATTCTTTCTATATCGATCTGTTACTATGTATCTCTCTCTCTCTCTCTGTTTGTATGTATGTATGTATATATATATGTATATATATATATATATATATATATATATATATATATATATATATATATATAACAATAATATATATATATATATAACAATAATATATATATATATATATTATTGTTATTATTATTATTATTAAATATTTCGATATTGAAATCAACACCCAACGGCGACAGTGTGTTTCATGCTTAAACGCAATCTTTAAGCTTGATAATTGCTGCAACACGGAGTTGTTAAGCCTTTTGACTCATAAATATAGCATACTTTAAAATAATATATATATATATATATATATATATATATATATATATATATATATATATATATATTTTCAGTACCTCCTCCTATGGTTGCTGTAGCGGGGAATTATGTTTAAGAAATACGCTTCTTTCAGCATCAACGGTCGTTTCAATGACCAACAATCATGGCGTCATAATATTTCCCGCCATTCTTAAAACACCCAACTCTCCTATATCCGGTCGCGTTTCTCCGTGCACTCAGATTTCTCAGACCATCTATTTTTATCCATGCCAATATCATCGCGTCAAATCTCGAGTCTATTGAATAGAATCGTTGAGAACTGACATGTTCATTGTAAGGACTGTCATATTAGTGTGAAACGAAGATTGGAGAGGAATTTAATTCGAATGAAGATTGTAGAATAAGTGATACCTTTCTGTATGGTCATAGTGATGAGAAATTAAGATACAAAACACACATGTACATACAATGAATCACAGGTGTATACACATACGCATATGTGTGTACACGATTCCCACTAAATATACGGGTAAACTGAACAGCCAACCTGAAACGATTATCATCTCCATCCTTTGTGAAGAGCCCCCGCTTTTGTGAAATCCCTCTCTACATAACCAAACGTTATTCTAGGAATGAAACGCCGAAAACAAAATGTGTTAATCTTTTATATACTAGCGCACTCAGGACGAGAAAGATCATGGCTCTCCACAAATTTCATTTGTTACTGGATATAAATTTTAACGTTTTGGCATCTGATTTGCCCTGTCACTCGTTTTCAAGCAGTTTACTCGCTGCTAAATACTGCCTCTCTTTCTTTCATTGTCTGATGTAAGTGTTAATTATCTAATTACTGATATAATCAGTAAAAGATACGTTACTATCAATTAGAGAATTAACACTCACAGCATACAGTGAGATCAAGTGTTTTAAATATTTATAAAATAAATAAATAATGCATTATAACTAACGTTTACATTAGAAAACATTTAAATAATTTACTATACAAATACATTCTACACGATTCTACTATAGATTTGTATTTAATCCTTTACTTAATCCTAGGTATGACGATATACTGCATCCGGCAGCATGGCCTCTGATCAGGAGATTGGAACTTTTGAGGACTTGAAACCAACTCTTAATTGCTGTTATTCCCAAGTCCCCCGACACCCGAGTTGGTAGCAACTCTTAGGGTCCCAGTTATGAGCAAATAGAGAACCCCAAAACAAACACAAAACACAATGAAGTATAAGAATACATTTTATAGTAAAAATACCAGCAATCAATTTTTATATAAAATAATCAATTTACAATAAGGCCTATTTATAGTAAAATTAGCAACAATACCTCAATCAACATGAAAGAAATTTTTCATGACATTAATCCATATGATATCGTATAATTTCTTAAAGAAATCAAACCGTTTTCTAAAATATAACTTCAACAAAACTGCATCATAAACAACACATATCACCGCTTGTAATAATCATGCCCAGACAAACAAGTGTATGCAAAAAAGCTGAGTATCATTTACCATGGATACAATTGTGAAAGTAGAATAACATATATTTTTATTACTTCAAAGTTTCCAAGCAAATTAATTCCGGCATTAAATGACTCATAAGGAATTGATGTACCGTTGAACAAATCAAATTAAATCATAACTCTTTACTGATAGAATTTGTGTAAAACAAATGATAAAGATATGAATTTTAAATGTTTTACTATTGGGAATCATTTCTAATAATTTTCTATACGATTGCATTTTTAAATGTTTTACTATAGAAATGTATTTTTAGATATTTTTATTGTAGAAATTCATTCAATTATATAATGATAAAATATGTGTAAAACATAATTTATATATGCAAATAGTTTTATTATAGAAATCATTTTAAATATTTTACAATGTGAATACATTTAAAATAGTTTTTAATATAGAAATTCATTTTACATGATTTCATAATAGTGTATTTATTGTTTTAATGATATAATGTGTATAAAGCAGATAATATATGTAACATAAATGGTTTCATTATAGAAATTAAATAATTTATTATAGGTATGCATTTTAAATACAGTTTTAATATAGAACTACATTTTACATGTAAAAGCGTATTTTATGTTTCAATGATGGAATATATGTAAAATGATATACTAACGTCGAATAAATTAAAAATCATAAAAACGGTTGTCACTTACTACCAGGTAGTTAGGAATACAAGGCTCAAGAGCCACTCAAGGTAGAAGGTTAATGTGTGGTGTTGTATGAGCGTAAAAAAGAACAAGGTGAAGTTCTTGGGCTATGCAGGAAAGATAATGGCTAACTCTAGACTTGAAGATGTCAAGATTTCATTAGTGAATAACATTTCAGATATTATTCATGGACGTTAGAAGTATAGTTTCAAAGTAGACTTTAGAAGGAACCGGAAACACAATCCTAAACAAAAAACAAGGGATAAACCTTTACTCCTGTTCAAAAGATTGGGGGTGGGGGAGTGTGAACCGGAGAATAAGAGAACATATCTGTACCTAATATGGTAAAAAATATTTTTTAAATAATAGAAGAAAAATCAGAGTTTAGGCAGAGACGTTCGAAGAATAAATAAGAAAAACAAGGCATAAACCTCGACTCCTGTTCAAATGGTCTGGGAGGAGTGTGAACAGGGTGGAATTTTGAACTGAACCCTTTATTTCGTCCACCGGAGTAAATTGTTCCAGTTTCACGAGATATGCCATTTTCGGATGTCTCAGTTATCTCCCTTTAACTCAACTCTTCAAGGTTTTGCTCACCACTGGAGTAACCAGGTATTGAACTCACAACTCTTTGGGTCAAATCACTGGATCCAACCAAAGCTTTTATCCAGTGAGCCATGTGCCCTCATGGACATGGATAAAGATGAGGACAACTGTCCGAATAATGTAAATAATATAATTAATTACAATACCTCACCTAAAAAATATAGACGGCTATTTACTCCTATTGGGAAGAAAGAAGGATAATAATAATTAAATACCCAGAAAAAGACTACAATAAACTTATCAGTTGTATAGCTGAAATTAATGTCCCGTATATACTCGTGTATCGTGCGACTTATGAATACCTAATTTTGAAGCTAATTTTAAGGGTGTCGCATCATACACCAGATATAAAATTAGTGTATGTACAGCTGGCCCTGACGACACCGTTGACCAAACTCTATATCCATTTACTGCAGTAAAATTAGCTTCAAAATTAGCTCTTCAAAAGTCGCATGATACGCGAGTATATACGCTATATGTTATTTACTCTATTTACATTCGGACTATTGTCCTCATCTTTGTTGTTTTTATCAGAACATTTTGTCCGTTGTCCCCTTCATCATGTGTTTATTGATCTAGGTAACCTACAACGAATTCCAAACTGAACCATCTATTTAATCCACTCGGGTCGACTCTTCTCTTTCCATTGGTCATGTTTAGATATATCTCGTTTTCTTCTTATTTTTAGTAATGTTCAGTTACTGCAGAGGGTCTAATTCACCTACTGAAGACCGGAAAACACACCGGCCTTAACGGTGTTATAGCAACGATAATGGTCAATACAATAGTCCACATGTTAGTGTAAATAATTATTCCAGAAATTCAGAGAATGATGTATATGTATTTATTTCAGTCAATCTAATATGTTGGCCATTAGTCATGTGATTTAATTTGAATCTATCTTTTTTAATTAGATTTTATTAATTTTAACAGTTTTTATTCATTTGTTTAACATCCTTTTAACATGATATCTACCGTCCATTTTCTACTATGGTATGATATTTAAGTGCTAATACCCTTGGGAAATGTATGAATTTTCATCTTCCCCTCCCCCATATATGGGTATATAACAGAACAGACCGGGTTCTATAGCCTTGGATGGCAAGTGGTCTAACGCATAAAGAAATGGCAACCTACTGCGGGATAAAAAATCTGCCTCGTGTGTCATGTATCGAAATATACATGATCGGCTAAGCGTGTATCATGCATGACACATAACTGACTGACTGGCTTTCCAGTTGAATCCATTACATTCAGTTACGTGCTAATACCCTTGGGAAAGGTATAAATTCTCTTCTTCTCCCGCCAGCTATGGGTAAATAACAGGACAGACCGGGTTCTGTAGCTTTGGATGGTAACTGGTCTAGCACAAAAATAATTGGCAACCTACTGCGGGAAAAATTTGCCTCGTCAGTCATGTATCGATAGATACATGATCGCCTATGCGGCAATGCGTGTATCACGCATGGCACATAACTGACTGGAAATATTTACCAATTGTTGGAAGTATGAAATATGTTAGGGTTAAAGGCAGTGAACTGGTTATATATTAAAAACCATTAACAATTTTTCATACAAAAATCATCAAATAGCGATTTTAATGTTTGTAAACCGATTTGATACCATTTTAAAAAAACAGTTCATCGTTTTTGCTGAGCATGTTCCAACAATAATGAATACATCGTCATTTACGGTAGATCGCAAATGCCTCGGTAGATATCATACTAGAGTAGAACCGACCGGATGCCACCCAATAGGCTGTTTTACTATTTACCTATAGCTTAGAGGATTCATACCTTATCCCAAGGGTATTAGCATTTAAGTGAATGTAATGGATTCAACAGGAATTCGAACTCGGCTTTCCGATTGTCTCAATCCGAGTCACTAACCATTGCACCACCGAGCTTCCTTAAAACAACGACAAAAAAAAACACACTATGAAATTTTAAAAATACATTTTTATAGTAAAATGACCAACAGTACCAATTTATAGCAAAGTATCCAGCAATACATTTTATAGTAGAATTACCAACAAAACATTTTATAATAAAATGACCAACAATTACAGTACCCGAAGGCAGGAAAATGCGTTCAAAATATTTAGATTTAGGCATTAATTGACCCATAGACGTGTTGATATGTTGCTACACAAAATCAACCAATTCTTACCAAACTTGTGTCGAAACAATGTGGGATACGAAATATCTTTTAAAAAATGAATATATAAATAAAATATTGAGTTGAAATCTAATTTCAAAATCATCCAGTTAAGTCTGAAATAACATTATCCAGCATTAATTAAAGTTAGGCATATAGACAAACTTAATTATAGATGTTCTTATGTATTTATATACAACTTCTCGCCAGTTTTAAAGTGTACAAGTTATCTGTGGAGCGTTCATGGGTGCCTTCACTTTTTTCTTCTTTTTTTTTTGGTTGATGTTAATGTCCATATTGAGTGAGTACGATGCCGGCTGCTTCTCGGCTTGCGTGTGTCTGCCCCCGGTGGTGGCCAAACGGAAGTCTTATTGTACCTTCCAAGCCGATGATCTATTCAAATGATGGATCACCAATCACCTCTTCCGCTTACCCACTTTGCTCTGTACTGACGCTCGGATCACGTGATGAAACGTCACGCTATCCAATTCGCGCCAAATCACACCAATTCACTTCAGTGTCCCTTTTATGTATTTCGCAATCACTAAACGGACGCGATTTTGTGTGCGCATTGCTTGGACTTTGTAGAGCACTCGTGTATTTTTTTGGGTGTAATTTTGAATGATTTACTTATTAGTTAACTTTTAATCTTTCCCAAAACGCTGGGTGCCTCTTTTGTTACCATAGGGAAATTGTCTCAAATGTTGGTTTTATAAGCAAGGCGTTAAAGCCACTAAGACGCAAAGGGCTACTGAAAAAAAGGAAAAGGCTTTAGAATAATAATATTGATTTCAGAGTTTAGACGTAGACGTTAGTAGTTTCGTGCTGAAGTAGAATTTAGAAGGAACCTATAAGCCCAATTCTAAAGAGGAAACAAGGGATAAACCTCTACACCTGTTCAAAAGACCAAAAAAAGAGTAAATAAATAGTAAAAATTCAGAGTTTAGACGGACGTTAGAAGTATAGATTTGAACTGGAATTAAATCTTTGTATGTACAGGGCATTTCGTGTGTACTATCCAAACTGTCCTGTATATCATATATGATCTACAGGACAGGTAAAGGGTTAAGAAGGAAGTGGAAACCAAAACCTAGACAGGAAACAAGTGATATACCTATCAGAAAACCGGGAAGGAGTGTGTGCGTGTGTGTGTGTCAATAAAAAGAGAGTGATGAGAAACATCACAAATGCAATATTCAACATGTCCTTTATAGAAGGAGAGAAATTATAATAGAGAAAGCGAAGTATGAAAGAATAAAAAGGAAGAAAGCAGTATATAATGAGTGTTTAAGTGAAACATTAGAATGGAAAAACAATGATCAAAAGTGTGTATAAAGTACGTAGATGGGGTGACCGTTCTGTTATATGCGGGTAGGGAATATAACTAACCCAACTGGAATTGAAATTCAGCTCTCCGATTAACAATTCCGAGTCATTATACCAACCATAAATTCAAGTTTACCACACATGGTATTCTCAAGCGGTCACCCATCTAGGTTCTGTCCAGACTCGATATTGCTTAACTTCGGTGATGGTACTGGAAACGGTGTTTCAACGTAACGTGGCAGTAAGACCATTACGCCACCCTCACATCCAAGCTTACAGCACCTGGTATTCCCAAGCGGTCACCCATCTAGGTACTGACCAGGCTCGGCGTTGCTAGTGTCTCACTTAAAAATTACTTTCTTTAGACACATTTTTATCAATTTTCTTTAACTTTCTTATTTAGTTCTTTCCGACATTATTCAGCTATCTTTCTTTCTTATCAATTTTTTTAATCCTTTACCTTCTTTCTTTCTTTCTTTTTTAAACCTTATTCTTTCTTTTTATCTCTTCCTTATAATTCATTTTTGTTGACGTTTTAAAGTGCTTTTATACCCATTTTTACATCTATTCTTTCCTTCTTTCACTTCTTTCTTTTTTCAGTCTTTCTTTCTTTCTTTTTTCTTCCTTTCTTACCTTATTCAATCTTTCCTTTCTCTTCCCTAGAATTCATTTTTTTCTTTCTTTTTAAACCTTATTCTTTCGTTTCTTTCTCTTCCCTATTTTTATTTTATTATTTTCTCCTTCTTTTATTTCTTTCTCTCTTTTTTCTTTCTTTCTTCTTTTGAATCTTATTCTTGCTTTCCTTTGTCTTCCTTATAATTCATTTTTGTTGTCTGAAAGTTATTTTATACCCATAGTTACTTTCTTTGCTTTTGTTTTTTCCTTCTTGCTCTCACTTCGAACCTTATTCTTTCGTTTCTTTCTCTTCCCTATTTTTATTCCATTGTTTTCTTCTTTCTTTTTTCTTTCTATCTTTTGAACCTTAGTCTTGATTTTTTCATTGTCCCTCTTATAATTCATACTTTTTGTTTTAAAGTTCTTTCATACCCATTTTCTTCCATTCTTTCTTTCCTTCCTTCTTTCTTTCTTTTTCACTATTTCTTTATTTTTTATTTCTTTCCTTCTTTCCCTTTTTTCTTTCATTTCTTTCCTTCTATCTTTCTTTCTTACATTGTTTGTTTCTTTCTTTTTCTTTCTTTCTTTCTTTCTTTCATTCTTTCTTCTTTTTTCTTTCTTTCTTTTTCCTTCTTTCTCTCTTTTTCTTTTTCTTTCTTTCTTTCTTTCATTTTTTCTTTCTTTCTCTCTTTCTTTCTTTCTTTTTTCTTTCTTTATTTCTCCTTCCTACTTTCTTTCTTTCTTTTTCTTTCTTTTTATCTTTCTTTCATATTTTCTTTCTTTCTTTCTTTTTTCTTTATTCTTTCTTTTTCCTTCTTACTTTCTTTCTTTTTTTCTTTCTTTCTTTCTTTCTTTCTTTCTTTCTTTCTTCCTCCACACTATTATAAATTCTTTTTAAAGAACTTTTTAACCAATCCTTTCTTTGCTTACTTTTCTTTATGTAATATTCGTTATTTTGTCATTAATTCGTTGCAAAATTACATTTTCTATTGTATTCCTTCTATAAATCTCTTTTCTTACTGAGTCTTTTGCTTTCTCCTTCATTCTAAAACATTTTAGCTCTATTCTTTCTTTATTTAACTGCTTTTTATTTTGTTATTTCTGCCGAGAATATTTAACAATTCATTCTTTTTCTCTGCGTTCCTTATATTTTTTATCTCTCCGTCTGCACATCTTTTTCTTTTTAAATGTTCTCTTTTTTTTTTCATTTATTTTTCGCTTATTGATTTCTTGCGAACGCTTTTCTTTAAATACTCCTTCCTCCTTCCGCCATATCCACGCTCCTCCACCCTTGAGCCTCCCATCTTTTACTCATTTCATTACCTCGGCTATCGCTTCACCCCTCTATCCTAACACGGGTTTTGCCTTCCCCATATCTACTACATCATCAGCGCTTCTTTACCGTTGCAAAGTTAATTTTTATGGGCCATTTCCAGGCGAATATGGAAATATTATTCACCGCCCTCGAATCAGTGGTGATTGTGACCGCAACTTTCTGGTCTCTGCTTCCCACAATGCCCTACTCTCGGCCCGATTCAATAACCAGCGCCAACTTCCGCCTCTACCACAAACTTAAAGCTATCACCACCGCATCTAACTCTTTTTTGTTTTTCATTTTTTATTCTTACAAATCTCCACCTCTTTTTTTTTTTGACATCTTTATCTGGACATCCCTTTGCTTCCCTTGTCTCTCCTGAACATTTCCTTCGCTAATTTATGAATAGGTCTCATGTATATACCACTGATGACAGAGATCAGAGTTCGATCCCACATAAAAAAGGATTGGGAATACAAATATTTCAGACGTGTACACACTTCTCACTCATTCTTCATCGTCATATGCCGTGTCCCCCTCAGAACGTAGAGGATCATGGCTCTCCACAACTTCCTGTACCCTGTAGTTCTTAATAAACATTTTCTTTCTGTTATTTCCCCTACGCCCTGTTCCACCATCCATCTATTCAAGCTCACCAAGTAAGTTACGCTTTGTCTTTCTCTGTCCTTCTTGCCCTCAGTCTGTCCCGTGAGTATCAAATTTTACAAGCCCTCCATCCTCATTATATGCCCCAGAATCTTCAACCGTCTCTTCCTGATGTTAAGTATTAATTTCCTTTTTGTTTACATTTTCTCAAATTTTGGTCGTTGCTTACATATTCGGTCATGCTCAGCATCCTTCTGTTGAACCACATTTCTGTTGCTTCATGTCTCCTCTTCATCTCTGAGGAGGTCGTCCAGCACTCACTGCCAGAGAAGAGGACATATATCACAAATCAGTTTAGTACTCTTTTCCTTGTTTCTAGCGAAATTTTCTTAATAATCTGCTTAGCTTTTGGAAGGAATCTTTGGCTATCCCAATACGCCTTCGGATTTCAATGTCACAATTTCCGTCTTCTGTTAAAACACTTCTCAGATATTTAAATTCCCGCACTTGTTTGATTTTGGTAAATCCGATTTGATATTCGCACTTTGGTATCATCCTTTTGACAAGAACCATGAATTCTGTCTTTTTGAAATTAGTCCTTTCTTCTCGCTTTCCTTCAATAACTTCTGTAACTTTTGTAGTTTCCTTCCTGTGTCTTCTATCAACACTGTGTCATCTGCATGTCTTAAGATTATGGCCGCCAATAATGAATCCTGACAGGACTTCTAGTTCTCTCAGAATCGTCTCCCAGTGTAGGTTGAATAAGTCTGGTGAGAAGACACACCCTTGTCTTACACCCTAAGGTTCCTCTCTTATTAGATGACAGTAAATGTTTTATTCTTCTTTTTAGATGTTTAGTTTTAAGCAAATTTTGCAAAGTCAAATCAAATTATTGAAAACGAGGTTACAAAATGCGATTTATTTTATTATTTTTTTATTATACTAATATGATATATATGAACATTACTTATAAAATATGCACATCAAGATAGGATATTTTATTTATGTAAGCTGTTTATTTTGTATAATAATAACTTGTAGGGCTTTGAATCCTTTATTGCATTGGTTTGTTCTTCTCAAAGAAGGAGACAACCGTTCATGAGGAGTAAATTCGTGAATATTCATGAGTATTCGTGAGTATTCGTGAGTATTCGTGAGTATTCGTGAGTATTCGTGAGTATACACAGTAAGGACGAAATGAGCAGAGAGCGTCAGATAAATCAAGTTCCCATTGATGCACGGGTAAAACCCTCGATTTTAAGGCTAAGTTGATTGTCATCCACAGAGTTCTGTTCAGCCTCTCTACTTGACCGTTTCCCCGTTGGATTGTACGCAGTAGATCTACTAGCAGCTGTTCCTTTCTCTTGAAAAAAACTTCTTATCTCCTCCGACATAAAACAAGGTCCACTATCGGAGAGTATATAACAGTGCATACCAAATATGTAAAATCATTTACTTAAGCAAGTCAAGGCAGCTGTAGTGAGCATGTCCCTACACAGAAAAGCGACTGTATTCATCAACGATAGTCAATAAATATTTGTTTAGTCTTCGATTTGAAAGAAGCGATCCTTTGAAATTTATATTCAATCTTTCGATTGGTTGAGTGGCTTTGATTCATTTGCCTCCCCCTCTCACAAATTTTGGCTTTTCTGCGGCACGTACTTTACATTTTTCAGTCATTCTCTTTATTTCCTCTGTTGAGTAGAGAAAATTTCGAGACCTGATTAAGTACATTATTTTTGATAATCCAAACTAACACAGATTATTATGTAATTCTTTAAGGTCGATATTTACGACAGAAGCGGAATGTACTCTCATTAACGCGTCTAGGCACGCGGTTTTTGGTACCATGTCGATATATGATACCATATTTGTAAGTGGAAAGTTCAATTCGCCAGCGATTAATTTTGTCGTTTTTAGCCTTCGAAGCTTTATGCTTAACGAAAATGTAAGATAGAGCGTTTTGGTCCGTGGCAAGAATAAAATATTTACCTTTCAGATAATGAATATATTCCCTGTTAGCTTTGATGATCGTGTTAGCTTCTTTCTCTACTAGGGAGTGGTTTCGTTTTGAGGGGTTTAGAGCCTCTATGCAACAGACACGTCTCCTTGATTTAGCGTCTCACCTAAGCTCACGTAATTAGCATCAGTTTCAATTTCAAAGGGGTTTTCCTCGTCTAGAGTGTGTACTACAGCTCTTTTCTAATTCCTTTTTTTTAATTATTCAAATGAATCTTTTATTTTAGTAGATAAGGTGAATATAACGTTGTTATTTACGCGTAAATTTTAGCCAATAGTCTGTGATCCAACGACTGTAGTAAGCGAACATTCCGATAATTCTCTTCTGATCTTTCATATTGTCTAGTGAAGAGATTTCATCCTTTCAGCTTCTGATTTAACGGTCCCTTTATTTAAATCATAACCCAGAAGTTTCATTTTCGTTTCTCTGTAGACACATTTATTCTCATTTAAGATGATACCGTACTTTTCAGTCAGTTTGAATTTTGCCAAGTTAGTGTCATGTCTCCTCTGTCCAAATGCAGTCAATAATAAAAAAACAACATAACTTCGAGGCCAGGCAATTCCGTTTATAAGTTTCGAATGTAAATAAAAACTAAAAGAATTAAAAAAGGACAAAGCTAAGGTGATAAAATGTCTGTAAAGAATAATGAAACGTTTCTTTTGAGTCAGTCAATCAGTTCTTTCTTCTTTCTTTCCTTCCTTCCTTCTTTCCTTCCTTCCTTCCTTCCTTCATTCATTCATTCATTCATTCATTCTTTCGTTCCTTCATTCTTTCCTCTCTCAATTCCATTAATTTTTCTCTTTCTGCCATTTTCTTTCGTTCTTTTTATTTTCTTTCTTTCTTTTTCATGTTATTTTCTTACTTTCTTTCTTTCTGTCTTTTTCCTGTTGTTTTCGCTCATTCACTCTTTCTTTTCTTTTTCCTATTATTTTCCGGATAGTCACGTCATCTATATACTCGAATGTTCCCTTTAGGTCTTCCTTTTTGGTTATTTCATCCAAAATTCTTTGAAACCCAGCCATTCCATTTGTGATTACAAACGGCATCCTTTTGAAATTATACACTTTGCCACCCGCTTCAAAAGCCGTCTGCATTACTTAGAGAAACTTGATGATACACCCTTTTTATGCTTAGTTTACAGTACAGACTATATTTTGCTATATTCAAAACCATCGCCCTTTTTACTACTTTAGCTCACCATGGAGATCAACTGGGCTCAGTGATATCTGAAACCAACAGGCTTTTTATTTCCTAACTTATAAATGCCGCCTCTTGTCGAGTGTATCTTCGAGATTTCACAGGTGAAATCCTTATGCTAGCTTGTTCACTCACTTTTAGAAGTGGTCTCTTGCCCTTTTATGCTAGCTTGTTCACTCAGTTTTAGAGGTGGTCTCTTGCCCTTTTATGCTTGCTTGTTCACTCAGTTTTGGAGGTGGCCTCTTGCCTTTTTATGCTTGCTTGTTCACTCAGTTTTGGAGGTGGCCTCTTGCCTTTTTATGCTTGCTTGTTCACTCAGTTTTAGAGGTGGTCTCTTGCCCTTTTATGCTAGCTTGTTCACTCAGTTTTAGAGGTGGTCTCTTACCCTTTTATCACATTTTTATTTTTTGTGTAAACCTTGGAAGTTTTATCTTGTCATCAACACATAAATTATCCATTAAGGATAAATTAAATTTTTGCAAGTTTCTGGATCCACCGTAAGATTCGCTTTACATTTTCTTATAGTTTTTAATAACAAGTCAGACAAAGTCATTCTGAAGGTAGAGTTAGTAAGTCTAACGCCCAAACCCATAGACTGAGTTATATTGGTGTAGAAAAACTATGAGTACTTCCCAAATCTAAGAGTACGGTAAGTATTTTTTTTTTGTTCACAAAACATTTTAACGTGTCTTTCGAAAATTCCTGTAAGCCAGTAGTTACAGTGTCCATGACGGGTAATGCAGCAGAAAACGAGAGACATTAGCGAAATGACCTTCTTTATTGCAATTGTAGCAACTCGTTCCTTGAGCCTGACACTTATTTCTAGGGTACCTATTGCCCTCGCAGACAAAGCACCTTTCTTTTAAAAGGGATTTGCTAGCAGCGGATGTCCGAGAGACCGCCTTCTCTTCATTTTTCTCTTGCTGAGAGAGTTAAGGCGTTAGTCCGGGGTTCCAATACCGACTCCGTTTGATAACGTCTTTGTGTATCACCAAAATAGGCTTCCGAATTTAGGATATCCCTTTCCACATTTCGCGCATGATTTTCAGCTTCTGTGAAGTTGAGTTTTATTTTCAAGGTCTCTACTCAATAGGAAGTGCGGATAACCTAGAAATAGAGGCTTCTCTAATAGCTTCCTCTTTGAAAACTTGAGCGATATCTTTGAATTTAAAATCCTTCGCCAGAACGTGCAATACTTGAAGATATTGATCCAGTGGTTCTCCAGCCTGTTGAGTTCTGCTTGCAAGTACATACCTGACGAAAGTACATGTTTGGGCGAAAGTTCTCTTTAGAATAGATTCTTCCAAGTTTATATATTTTCTGAACAGTTCGTATACATCAGACATTTAGTTTATAAGAATAGCCAATTTCACACCTTCAACTTTTAAAATGTTCGGTACCAATGATTCCATATTTTCTCTGTTCTAGGGGCCTTACTATCCAGAATTTTAGGTTTTAGTACTCTCTCCATGTTGATATCCGAAGCAAAAAAAATAGTAGTGAATACTTAGCTTAGTATTCACTATTATTCCTCTAGTAGTTTAGTTTCCAAGGTCAGGATTAGTTTTAGCCACAGCTGCATCAACTGCTATTTGTATGGTGGAGAGTTGCATATGAATACAATATTTTGGTATCAAACAGTAATAACTTATGTTGATAGATGTATTTTGGTTGTTCCTGATGAGATGGCCGAAGTTGTACACGGATTGCACTCTGTTCCGACAAGTGGCATATCGGCCTACGAGAGTGCGTTGAAAATGTAAGTATTTAATGTTAATAATTAATATTGGAGATACAGTTTCGCAAAGGGCATGAGAATTCATAGACTAAATTGTTTTTATACAACGGAGCTTTGGGTCCTGTGTTATTGATAATAATTAGCTTAGGTACTTTGAACATATAGTGTTTGTCAAAACCGTTAATTGATAATTACAGACCATTATATTTCTGATGGCTTTTTTTATCATATTTTGTATATAGAGTGCTTCTGGTTATAGACATGGGTGTGTAAAAACAAAATTACAATAGAGTTCAGCATCTATAAATTGTTCTACTGAAAAACGATTAACCTGAATTCTGTTAAGACCGCACCTTGAGCCCAGGTAATGTCGATTGATGGATGGAGGTGGAATATTTTGATATTGTACAGATTATCGTGTAAAAAATGGAATCAGCTCAAATATATTCGCTTCACACTAATTCCCGTGGAAAAGAAATGAATCCATCCGTCCTCCTCGTAGCATCTATGGGTAAAATAATAATGTGTACTAAGCTGTTTAGCCTTGGTTGGTAACCAGTCGATAAAAAGTGCTTAATTCAAAAGCGGTAAGTAAAGATAATTATGATGATGATGATGATGATGATGATGATGATGAAGTTGATGCCTCAACTTACGATAAAATAAAGTGTTTGGAAAATAAAACATTCCTATAAATCTAGAGACATACATAAAACGATCCATACATTCACTTAAGAGTAAAACATAAAGTCATACTTGATAATGGCTAAATGTATATGCGATATACAAAACATTTCGACGATTTCTACATAATTTATGCCCAGAAAAGAAAAAAACCCACAAGAACACAAGAAAAATTAAATAATAACTATAACGATCAATAATAATTAAAACGTCTGACAAGGTACTGCGGTTTATTATTTAATTTTTCTTGTTAGATATAATATATATATATATATATATATATATATATAAAATTTAAAAATCAGGAGGTCTGTCGATTCCGCGAGCTTAGTTTACACCTTAGAGTATCCTCAGGCGATTTTTATCAAATAACTAATGAATGCTATACTATTATTTTCAAAAATAAATAAAGCTATGACATCGGGTGTAATATATATATATATATATATATATATATATATATATATATATGGAAAAGTTTATAATTGTTCTGAGAGAAAAATGTGTATTTTAAAAAAGAAAAAAAAGAGAGAAACCGCAAACGTTATAATGTGGATTTCTTGTAGTGTATATCTTTATTCTTCATATATATATATATATATAAATATATATATATATATATATATATATATATATATATATATATATATATATATATATATATATATATATATATATATATATTAAAATCATATATGTATATATAGCAGATGTGTATCGAAAGTGCTTTGATCCCTAGATAATCCATGATAAATTTGCGTCTAGGATCTTAAAACATTTCACCTTTCTTGGCAGATCTTCTATTATCCCGATGTTGGAGACTGAATAATTAAAGACATACGAATGAAAACCTAGGGAAACTTAATGAATTCGGCGAGACGACATGCAAAGAAACGTTTGAAAAAATCAAAATAAATGTTAAAATTCAGCTTTCCAATGTCATAAACTTTTCCTGTCGGTGCGTAATTATAAACGATTTGCGTTTGTATATCTCGCTCTCCCCTTCCTACACATATATAATTCCCTCAAAAAAACATTACTTTAATCTGATGAAGTCTTTCTCGAGGACGAAACGCCTTTCACACATATTTTTGTTCCTCTTTTATTAATTTGACAATCATTTTTCAAATCGCCAGCTCACCATCTTCTCCGGCTTTTCAACAAGGGTAGATTAATATCCTTTGTTTCCTGTTTAGGAATAAGTTTCCGGTTCCTTCAAGGCTTCTCATTCTCTTTCATTCTGGTCATCTTGCGTCTTAGTGACATTATCATCTTACCTGGAGTGAATGGATTAATATATATATATATATATATATATATATATATATATATATATATATATATATATATATATATATATATAAACCCAAAATGAGTTAAAAGGCAACTACTTAAAGTGCTCAGTACACTAAGTAGAGTAAAATCTAAGATGATCCGAAGGAGCCTGACTATTACTCGCTATTCATTAGCTGAAAAGTTAGTCTGATTGTGGAATGGATTTTAGAAGTTCTTTCAGTTAAAACATATTTTTTTACAGTTAGGTTCAGCCTTTACAAGGCCCGAGGGCCACTCGAGGTAGAAGGTTACGTTAGGAGGTCATTTGTTTGTAGAGGTGTGGAAGATAACGGTTAACTAGCCATGAATAGGTTAAGATTGTAGTGATCGGGGAAACATCCTCTTGGGAGTCTGTTCGCTGGAAGAAGCTGCTCCAGTGGAATTTACTTCTCGCCGATAGAATACGGAGGGAACGTGCGTGGTTTGATAAGTGACATGGCGTGTTCTTGCCGTGAAGGCCTGATTTGGTGGGGCCAGGTAATGGAGTTCGTCCGAGCACTTTCCATGGAAGTTGCAATAGATCACCGAGAGCCTTGCCACATCCCGCCTGTGGGAGACAGGTTGACCGGTCGAGAATAATTCGTCACCCACAAGGGTTCGAGGACGATTTTGGATTCTGTCAAGGCTGGAGTGTGAAGTTTCGGCAGCTCCCGCTCAAATATGACAACAGGACTTGTCAGGGAATAAGACATCTTCAGTCCAGTAATTGTTATCGCTCTTTCCGCTTGACTTTTTTTTTTGTAATGAGAAAATTTAAGAGTTTTGATTTTAAGGTTTACCAGCACGCAAATATGCCGAATTGTATGAACAAAAACCGTTTGTGATAACAACTTTTGATAGATGAAGAGCTGCCCATTCTTGAAATGAATGCATTTGAATCCGAGATTTTCAGATCCATTCGGATGCTAGATCCAAGCACGGAAGCAAAATAAGCAACTATTTCAGCTATTGTGTAGAGAGAGAGAGAGAGAGGAAGAGGGTGGGAGAGAAGGAGATAGAGAGAGGGAGGGAAGGAGAGAGAGGAAGAGGGAGAGGGAGTGATACAGAGGGAAAGGAGGGAGAGATTGGGAGAAAGAGGGAGGGAAGAGGGTAGGAGGAACAGGGTGAGAGAGAGGGACAGATATGGAGGGAAGGAGGGAGAGAGATGAAGAGAGAGAGAGTGATGAAGAGGGAGAGAGATGGAGAGGGATTGAGAGGGAGAGGGAGAGAGAGGAAGAGAGAGAGACGGAGAGGAAGGGAGGGAGAGGGGGTACAGAGAGATGAAGAAAAAGAGAGAAAGGGAGGGAGGGTGAGAGAGGTAGTGAGAGAGTAAGTGATGGTTGATAAATCCATATTTTTAAATCCGCACATCGAAATTATTGGAACTATTATTATTATTATTATTAAAAATAATATTAATAATAATAATAATAATAATAATAATAATAAAAATAATAATTCGTAATTATTCTTTTTTCACAATTTTTTTTCCTCCCTCACTATATGTTTAGACTTTATTCATTCTTCTAAAATCTCTACATTCCTCATTCCTCTCTCTCTCTCTTTCTGTGACAGTCTCGCTTTTTATCACATCCCGCTTAACAAAAGACGAACAATGTTCTCCTCCTCTTCCTCTGCATCCCTAATTCACACCCCTTGTCTCCATCAATCGTCGTCCAGCCCCACCAATGTCACCATTTTTTTCCCGCCCACGTTACCGCCCTCGCCATTACTAACTGCTACCGTCGACCCCGCTTTCCTTAATTTGATAAGCCAATGTTTTCATGAATAACCAATTCGCGGTAACATGGCGCCTACCGCTTTGACCTGAGCAAGAAGGGGAGGGCGGCCATTAGTCGCGTCTCTTCAATTGTCGTCCCACTGTTGTTATTGTTATCATCACTTTTTATCCCCTTAATCGGTTCGGCACCCAGACCCCATGCCTTGCCTCTGCATCCCCACGCGCATTCATTCAACACTAAGATGCACGATATCATACTTACAATATCGACACGCATACATTTAAGCATGTTACGCACATGGCCACATCATTTAGAGCATATAATTTTGAGCCTTAATCGGTGCACCTAAGTTGTGACCATGTGTCAGACGGAGCTAAGTTTCTAAACACCTATAAGTAGGCGCATATAAAGTTACAAACACTAACAAACGTAAGAGTCGACAGACCTTGAATTCATATATATATATATATATATATATATATATATATATAAAACATCTTGCCAAAATCTTTAGCCGCTTTTACATAATTTTTTACCACCTTCACATATAAAAATTTATATATTGTTATCTCATACATATATAAATATATATAAACGCTATGATTATATAGTCATGAAGCATGTAAAGAAATTAACAACATTTAACAATAAACCCACTTGAAAATGGTTAAAGAAATGGCTGAAAGCTCTTTGGACAACAGACACTAGGGCCAATTTTTAGACTTGCTTACTTCCATAGGGAATAATTTAAGAACATGAGAAAAATTTTTCTCGTTTCAACGAAATGTGTTTGAAGGAAAGCTAGCTGTCCCAATATATATATATATATATATATATATATATATATATTGATAAAATAACTGAAAAAAAATTGGGTGTTTTTTTTTATGAAATTATTTATTTCTGTGTTTTTATATATTTTATAAATAAATACTTTCATAAAAAAACACCCAATTTTTTTTCAGTTATTTTATCCATATATTATATACATATCAAGAAAGTATACGTGGCCTCTCATCATGCTATATATATATATATATATATATATATATATATATATATATATATATATATATATATATATATATATATATATATATATATATATATATATATATATATATATATATATATATATATATATATATATATATATATATATAGATATAGATATAGATATATATAGATAGAATTTCAGAACGAGACTCGAGTTAAGTGGCCGCTTGGGAATACCAGGTGCTCTAAACTTGGATGTGTGGGTGGTGTAATGGGTAAAGGCTCGAAATTGATAATTGGAGAACTGAGTTCCAATTCGAGTTGGCTTCATTTTATTCACTTACCATTTACTTACCGGTAAATGCTGCCGGGAAAGGTATGATTCCACCACTTCCCATCCAGCTATGGCTAAATTAGTAAGTCTTATATAAGTGAAAAGAAAGATAAATAAATTTAAGAAAAATAAGATAAATAAATTTGCATGAAAAATAATTTGATTTCGACATTAAATAACCCATAGAGGTGTCGACATGCCGCAAAACAATCAACCAATCAATCTCTGCAAACTGTGAACAAAGAAATTGACACTGCATATTACCTGCTAGTTTCACAGATTCAGTGATTATATTGCCAGCTATCCATCGCAGTAGAATATATATATATATATATATATATATATATATATATATATATATATATATATTCGAACACGGAAAGCGAAAGTTCTAACCACTCAGAGAGAGAAAGAGAGAGGGAGAGATTTAACAGAAAGAGATAGAGTGAATAGACCGTGATAGATAAATAGGTAGATAGATAGATAGAGAGAGGGAAACAGAGAGAGAGAATGAGATAAAGATATAGCGAGAAAAAGACGAAGAGAATGGAATAGATATATAGATATATTCAAACAACAGTCCTCTTGAAGAATGGACAATACCAAGAAACTTCGAAGTCGGAGAAACAACATCGAAACTACACACACACACACACACATATATATATATATATATATATATATATTTTTTTTTTTTTTTTTGAACGATAAAAATTATTAAAAAAAAGTAATTAAAATCTTCAGACATACTGGGTTGTAGATTAATATTCTTATGTTTTTATTATTATTATTTCATTTAGATTCCTCGACTAGTTTCGGCCAACATGGCCATCATCGGGAGGAAAAAAATGTTTCTGCTTGCTTGTAACAGCAAACTACAGAAAAATCGAGAAATAATAATAATAAAAACATAAGAATATTAATCTACAACACAGTATGTCTGAAGATTTTAATTCATTTTTTTTTAATAATTTTTATCGTTCAAAATATATACATATATATATATATATATATATATATATATATATATGTATATATATATATAAATAGAAAGAGAGAGAGGGAGACTCAGGGAAACTTATTACTACTAAATTTCTTCAGAAATCACTAGATTAATACAAGTTAGAATCAGAAGATACGCACAAAATGGTGGCCTTTAGCTTCCAAACATTTATTAGTACGGCGAACTACTGTTTGTATAACGTTGGCCAATGTCTCCAGTGGGATTACTGCACATATATTTTCAATTTTTTGTTCATGGGCGGCTAATGCAATCAATTTTTGCAATACACAACATCCTTTAGGGTCACTATACCTAAAATTATGAAAGATATTTTTTCCTTTCCCGAAGTGTGTATCCATTTTTTGAAATGACTCTCTCTATATAATATAATATATAACAGTGGTGGCCAAATTTGCTTAATGTCACATATAATAAAGTATGTTTGAGAGCCGCAAGACATGTAAAGAAATTATACATCCGTTTTTTTAGATATAGACAAAACATACGTTTAATCCAATGTCGTCTCAATTCATACCCAGTAAATAATCATAAAACTTGAAATTTTTCGTATTTACATTTCATATTAACTGTGATAAAATATAGAAGCTCAGTCAACATACTTCCACAAGACGCATATTAAAGGTCAAAGGGTCACACTTAGGAAGGCGCCATAGTTTTTTGTTAACCCAAGTACTTTCGATCTCTTCCAAGATCATCTTCAGGAGTAAATTGCAAAGACAAACATATTGATGACGACGGCTGGGATCCCGTCACCTCCGCTTGTCTAATGGGAGTCTAAGTTAGAAATTATGTCTGAGACCAGTGACGGTGTTACGCACATCAGTCGGGCTTCTGTTCTAGTGGGAAAATCAGGTATGGCTACTCTAAATCAGTTGTTTTTAGTTGGAAGATAAAATCCGAGCAAAGCATTCAACCATATCTGCTGTAGATGTTAGAGAAATGGATTAAACCTGACAAATTTTTATATTATTTGTTTTAATCCTTTTTTTTTTAAATGGATACTCATATTTGAGTAGATGTTGTTTTTTTATTTATTTATTAAACAATGTATTTATTTCTTTACATCTGCCGGCTTGAATATTCGAGAAATCTTGTTAGAAAAGGAGGAGGACACATATCTTTCTACTTGTTTTGATTCTCTTGATTTTTATTCTCCTGTCTCTCTCTTTTTATCTCCGTTTGTTTTCTTCCTTTACTTCTTTATCACAATTCTCTCTCTCTCACACACACACACTTTTCTTCGTTTTTCCGATTTGTTTTTCCCTTTTCTCTCTATTCATTTTTCTTCTTATTTTCTTTCAAATATTACTCCCTTCATTTTCATTTTTACCTTTAAACTTTCGTACTTTATCTTCGTTTTTCTAAATCCTATTTCTCCTTCTTTTGTTTCTCATGATTTTCATTCTTCTCCTCTCTCTCTCTCTATCTCTCTCTCTCTTTATCTCCATTTTTCTTACTTCCACGATTTCTTTGTCATCAATCTCTCTTTCTCTTCGATTTTCTTATTTCTTTCTTTCTTTCTCTTTTCTTAATTCCTTTTTCTTTCAGTTTTTCTTTCCTCTTTTTTATCCCTATTTTCTTACACTTTTTCCTTCCTTCATTTAAAATCTACATTTATGATATCCATCACGTAGCTCGTCATTTTTTTCCTTCCTTCTATTTCACTGTTAGCTCGAATCATTACCTTTCTCTCATTCGGCTATTACTTCATTGTCGCTTATTCGGGGTCATTTGTATCGCATCCGCAGCAATTGTCCCTTGTCCTAACTTTTCATTATTTCCGCAGCGTTTAGTTATTTTATTTTATTTTTTGTTATTTGTCCGTGGCATCGCTCTAAATGGCGGCCATGCAGAGAAGCGATAAACATCTTCGACGCTTTTAATCCTATTCTATTACGCCGGCAAAAAGGCGTTCGCAGTAATCTGGAACCATTCTCATCGGCAGTCTGGTGTCTCGCTCCTAACCAAACGCTGATCTTCTCTTTCAGTTTAGTCCAAACAATTAGGCAGTCATGGCTTGTGCTTTTGCCTTTCTTTATGTGTCTCACCAAAGTCAATTTCAAGCTGCTATCGCTACATATAATAAAGGAAAGATGAGGGCACTTCAACGTGGCGTAATGGTTAACAAGCTTGTCTCTCTAGAACAATTACAATTGAGTAGCGAGTTCGATCCTCACTGGGCCTGGCATTCTTTCGGCCTTGTGCCACATTTAAGCTACCCTCATAAAGTCCATATAAGCACTACGACGTGGTGTAATGGTTAGCAAACTTGTTTCGCCAGATCAATTAGAATTATATTCAGAGTTCAATTCTCACTTTTGGCTTTGTGCCACAAGTTAATCTATGCTTAGAAAATCATTCTGAGAGAGATCGTGATCAAAAATCTGAACAAGGCCAGCACACTCAAACCCTCGGTCACGATGAGTTGTGACTTTGTGGTAGCACAGCTATTGACGGCATCCAATATATATAATTATTTATTTAAATATTATAACATAAATATGTTATAAAATCACTACAAAAATAGCCATTTTGTTTCAACACTTCTGGAGTCTTATCAAGTGATGATGTTGAATGTAGAATAAAAACATCATCAATTGATCAGACACCAGAAGAGTTGAAACAAAATGGCTATTTTGTAGTGATTTTATAAAATATTTATGTTATAATATTTAAATAAATAATTATATCTGCTCTACTCTGTATTGAGCACTCTTTTAAGAATAATAATTGTTGGTTATTGGAATTTATTCCGTATATACCATTATTCCTATACTTGGGTATATAAATATATATATATATATATATATATATATATATATATATATATATATATATATATTGTGAAAAAACACAACTATACTTAAACATGAAAAAAATAAACAAAAAATAAAAATTCTTGAAGCTATTTACATAAAACTGTTGAAACCTAACCTGAACTAAATAAACTATTCTTAAATGCCTATAATTTATAACATGGCTTCCCATAATTAACACTTCTTGTTTTCACTGTTGCGTGGTCATGTGTGGCGTCATGAGCTGCGGTGCGATTTTCGCTTCCAGCGTCTTGTATGCACGAGTTTAATCTAGCCACGTCTATTGCGTTCACTGTCGCACTAAGGATTGAATCTGCAACTTCTTCCTCCAGCGGTGTATTAAATAAGAGGGTAAACTTGGCTCTCTAGCCTTAGGTGAAAACCAGTCTAAGAGAATGATGATTTTGAATGGTAAAAAATTGATGATAGAAGATTGGTCTAATTAGTTTCGATTTCTCCTGCGACATGCGAGTGTAAGGATTGGAATTTCGAGTAAACACCCTAAAAGTGTGATATGGACCAACCGGCCTTGTATAAATGTTTCAAAATGGCGGTGATGGTAGAATAATATGGGAAATACTTCTTCTGGCATACAATGGGACTCTTACTAACCTATAATAGGTTATTTTAATGCTACAGCGTACTTTGGTATGGTGATTGACCACGTGCTTCAATCCTGACGACTGTATACTTTTAGCAAGACATTGAACAATATCACATGTAGAAAATTGTAGCAGATTGGTTCCTGGAGCACAGCAAATAGTCCTGACTCATGGGGAAGATGGTAGGCACTTTCTTCATAGCCAAATGATCTGGGGGTCGCGTCGGCTTTGTTCTCGCAGGGTCAGCTATTTGCTCTCTCTGTGCGGAAACAGCACGCTAAACGTTGTCTCTGACCGAATATTTTTATCTGCGTGGATCTTTCTCCAAAAATAAGTAGTTGTCCCGTGCCGACTATTTGAAACTCAACAATAAACATTTTTGATATCTCTACTGTCCAAGCCTCGGGTTTAATAGAGATTTTATTTTTTTATAAAACACACCAACGACTTTTAATTAATTGATTAATTCGTTCCTTACGACTTATCAACCCTTGGCATATTATTTAAATCCAGAAAATATTTTTAAATTCTTAGAACTTTTTTTTGGGGGGGGGGGTCATAATGATTTAGAGATACAAGTCTTACTAATTAACCCGTAGCTATGGGGAAGTAAATCATACCTACTCAGAATTTGATAAACAAATAAGAAATTATAATGTGGATATAAAATGGTAGATCAACTATATATTACAATGAATATATAAAATGATCCCTCACATTGTGACCACGGTAGTTTTTATATATTTATATTCCAGAAAATGCAAATTAATCTAAAAGACATGCTTGTGTAGCTAATCAGTATTTAATTGATTAATCGATTTGTTTTCTAAGGGTTATCTCCCTTTACAGGTGATTTAAAACCAGAAAATATATTTAGATGGTAAGAATTTTTTTAGATAATAAAGACTGAGTGATGCAAGTATTACTATTTAACCCATAGCTGAGGGAAGAGGCAGATTCATGTTTAATCAATATTTGATAAACAATCAAGACATTATATTGTTTATATAAAGTGGTGAATAAATTATATATTACAATCAATATATTGTCATTCACAGACAGAATGTTTCTCTGTATCACAGCTCATCACTGTAGCTAGACATCCTATTGCTGCAAGCCGGGAACGAAACCCGACTGATTAAGAAACAGTCGGAGATTTCCCCCCCCCCCAAGCCATTGGGGTACGGTTGAAAAAAAAAGGCGAATTTTTACGTACTTATTCTGTGAAGAAACGTGCCAATGACTGAGAGAACTCAGTTCAGGGGTGGGGAAGAGTCTTGTAATATCAGTAGTAATAGTTATTATTTACAAATTCGCACGTATGTCCCAAGAGTGCACAACCGAATTTATGTTTTCCGGGTGTGTATATATTGTCATCCACAGACAGACTGTTTCGCTATAAACTGATCCCTCATTTTATGTCCTTGATAGTTTCTATACACTTATATTCCAGAGAATGTAAATAAATCTGTGTAGCTAATTAGTATTTCTTTGACTGATTATTAACACTTTCCGGGTTATTTAAAGCCAGAAAATACTTTTAGATTGTAAATATTTTTTTAAAGATTATAATGATTTAATGATACAATTCTTACTAATTAACCCATAGTTGTGGGGTGAAAAGTTGTATTCATACATTTCGCAAAGTTATTTTCGCTTAAGTGACTATAACGAACCGAAATGGAATTGGAACTCGGTTATACGATTAACAATTCCATACCATTATCCATTACATCATAATCATAATCATCATAAGCACATCCAAACTTCCAGCATCTGTTATTCCCAAGATGTTAGCCATCTCGGCACTGACCAAGCAAGTATTTGTTTTTGGCAATAGAGATTGTTAAATAAAAGTGAGAGGCAATCAGTGTGGAAGGGATAGAGAATGAGAAAGAGAGATAAAAAGAGAAAAGGAAAGAATGAAAGAGTGAAAGAGAAAGAGACAATAAAAAGTGTAATAGAGAGAAAAGAAAGAAAAAAAAAACAATGAAGAAAAAACAGTGATAAATAGAAAATGTAATAAAGAAAAACAAAGGAATAGAAAAAAACAAAGTGTCAGAAAGAGAGAGAGAGAGAGAGTGAGAGAGAAAGAGGAGGAGAGAGAAAAAGAGAGTACGTGGAAGAAAAAGAAAAACAGAGTGGCATTAATAGGGAGTAATAGAGACCCAGAATGAAAGAGAGACGAAGTGTGAAATAGAAAGAAAGACAAAAACAGAAGAAGAAAGAAATAGATAAGAATGAGAAAGAAAGAAAGAAAGGAGAAAAAGAGAGTGTTGAATAAAAAAGAAATAAAGAGTTAATAAAAATTAATAAAGAATTAATAAAGAAAAATAAAGAAATATAGAGAATCAAAGAGACAGCGAAAGAGAGAAAGAGGGAGAGAGAAAGAAAGGAAAAGTGGAAGAAAGAGGAAAAAGTGGTATAGGAAGACGGAGATAAAAATAGAGACACAGAGAAATGGAGACGGAGAGTGAAGAAGAAAGAAAGAAAAACAGAGAAGAAGAAAGAAATACAAAAGAAAGAAAGAAAGAAAGAAAGAAAGAAAGAAAGAAAAAGTGAAAAGAAGTGTGAATGAAAGAAAAGAAGCGAAAAAGGCGTGAAAGTCAATTAATTGAACGCTGGATGTCGAAATGAATGAATTTACTTTTTCATTGTTCCAAGAAAGCAAAGTCGTATTTTTAAAAGATGAGTGATGATCATTTTCTGTTTTTATTTTTATATTTTAAAATTAAAAAAATAAGTAAAAATTAAAATAAAAGTCATCATAAACAAATTTTATTTATCAAAAAATACATATCAGTTGATTTAAGATAAGTCGAAGTAGACGTAGATTGTTTTAAAATAAAATAAAAAGCATAAAAAGAAAGAAGAGACAGAGAAGAAAGAGAAAGAGAGGAAGTCAGAAGGCGGGAGAAATATGGCGGGAGAATAGTTGATCTTGATTTCAGATCTGGGTCATTCTTCTTATGACGGTCGATGTGAGCAGAGACTAGTTTCTTGATTATTCCTGATAGCAAACCTAAAATGTGAAGATTAATTTAAAAGATAAGGTTTCGATGATTAAGCAGGATGTTGCTTGGATTAATTGCAAAGCGTATAACCATGGATTGGGTCAACACCTGTGCGCGGTTTTTGCTGGAATGAATGACAGAAGACATCTCCATAGACAAAGTGACACGCCCTCATGGTCACAAACATTTACACACAAACATATGCGCCAAATATAAGAAGTTATATCGATATATTCATAAATATACATTCATATCTATCACATATATATATATATAAATCTACTGCCCGTCATAAATATGTAAATTTCTTTTCATTTTTCCTTTCAACCTTTGGAAGTAAAATCTGATGACCCGCGGTCCTTTAAAAGGGCTGTGGTGAAATAATGTATTATATGGAACCTTAAAGTGGTCTGTTTTTATTTAAATTATTAGCTCTGATTTACATTGAGCTCTCTGGATTTTATCATCCTTGGGTCTACCCATACGGATTACCTAGTGTTTCGTAAACTACATATATATACATATATATATATATATATATATATATATATATATATATATATATATATGTATGTATGTATGTGTATATATATAGTGAATATTTTTTCAGCCTATTATTATTTTTAATATAAATTATAACAGTTTTTTCTAAGTTGAATACATATATCTCAAAATCTTAACCGAGGAAGAATCAAGACAGATTTTCGATTTCTGTCTACAATCCGGATGATATTTTAGGTCACCACGGGTGATAATACAACTGAGGGCGTTTTCTTTCCCCGACTCCTGCCTAGACGATGATAACTTAATATCTTTCTTTCCGCTACTCCCTATATGAAACCAGTTTTCTTAACTTTTAAACCGAAAGTTAATGTTTCCCTTTTCATTTTGTCTCCATGTCTGAGGATTTGGGGTCATGTTTTATCAGCTTCAATCAGATAAATAGCATCTATGGTTTGTTTGTAATTATATAATAATTTTTGTTGTGACTTTTGATATAGTGCTCTCAACGGATCTATATCCTCTTGGAAATTCCATACGGCTTACCAATAACTTTATTATTATTAATATATATATATATATATATATATATATATATATATATATATATATATATATATGCACATACATACGCACACACAGATGAGAGAAAAGACAGATGAAGTAAAATTCTGCTGTTCGTAGCATATACTTTGTTAAAAAGTGCTCAATACAATGTAGAGCAATATATTATTATTATTTTATTATAATAAAAACATGTTGAAATCGCTACCCAATAGTTTTCGTATATATATATATATATATATATATATATATATATATATATATATATATACATATGTGTGTGTGTGTGTGTATACATATATATATATATATATATAATTATATATTTAAAAATTGTAATATAAATATCTTATAAAATCACTACAAAAATAGCCATTTTGTTTCAAGTCTTCTGGTGTTTTATCACGTGATTATGTTGAATATAGAATATTATGTTTTATTCTACATTCAACATCGTCACTTGATAAGACACCAGAGGTGTTGAAACAAAATGGCTATTTTTGTAGTGATTTTATAACATATTTATGTTATAATTTTTAAATAAATAATTATATTTGCTCTATTCTGTATTGAGCACACTTTAAAAATAGTAATTGTTGGTTATTGGACTTTATTTATTTATTCCGTATACGCCAATGCTAGACGTGTGTGTGTATATATATATATATATATATATATATATATATATATATATATATATATATAGTGCTAATGCAATCTATAATCCAGGCCGACCACCCGATTCTATATGTGGCCTCCCACTTTACTACATCTTAATTTTCATAAGGTATTATTCATATAAAATACAAATTTTATCGTAAATTAATTATGTACAATAATGGAACATACGGTAAATAGAACAATTCAACTAGAAAATTAAAAATTAATACATTTTGTTTGTTTGTTTGTTTGGGGTTTTATGGCATATCAACCACTATGGGTTATTTAATGCCAGATCCAGTATTTACTAGATATATCAAAAACGTATAGCTGGCAACGTCTTTGTTTCAAAAAAACATATAGCTGGCAACGTCATTGTTTCAAAAAAACATAGCTGGCAATGTCATTGTTTCAAAAAAACGTATAGCTGGCAACTGTTTCAAAAACGTATCCCTGGCAACATCATTGTTTCAAAAACGTATCCCTGGCAACATCATTGTTTCAAAAACGTATGACTGGCAACATCGTTGCTTCAAAAAAGTGTATTTGGCAACATCATTGTTTCAAAAACGTATCCCTGGCAACATCATTGTTTCAAAAACGTATGACTGGCAACATCATTGTTTCAAAAAAGTGTAGTTGGCAACATCATTGTTTCAAAAACGTATCCCTGGCAACATCATTGTTTCAAAAACGTATAGCTGGCAACATCATTGTTTAATTTTTTTTTTTCTACTGATTGACCCTAAGCCACCGCTTTCCATCACATTTTAGGGGTAAGGTGTTAGTATATTTAATGTAGAGTTTGGGTGGGAAAGTTAATTGTAAGTTGTAGTTGTTTTGGGATGGGTTAGATGTGATGGGGCATGACATGACCTGCCGATTGATCGGATCGACGGCCTTTTGGTTGGACGTAGTTTATCATCATACCCAGGACGCGGATGTAGTTTATCGTCATACCCAGGACGCAAAAATTAATACAATCTATCTAAATATAAATAAAAGACATGTCATAATAGATGTTACCGTTTTAAATAAATCGAAAATATTTTGCAGCAATTTTTAACATCAACTTGAGATTTTTCTTGTTTAAAATAGTTGAATAATTTTAGCACATTCGACATTATGGATAAACAAATAGTGAATTTTATATAGTGTTTTTTCCAGACGCAAGAAAAACGAATTCACAGATATGGAACAAACCAGAATGAAATCAAAATGCATGAAAATTATTCATCCTTTAATATTTAGTTTTGCTTAGCTTAATTCGTAACATGTATTAATGGAGATAGAAAAAATATGTTGTTAAGATCGCGAGGATCACAATGCGCTGCCCGGGGCCTCTAATTGCCCCTCCCGCTAGATCGGGGCGTTGTGGGAGTAGTACGCACCGGCCCTGCTTTCAATTTCCTTCTTCACGCACAACATTTGTCACCCTCACTATTTATTGCTTTTGAACACACATCTATCCAGATTCTGGAAATATATATATCAGCTCAGTTTCGTATCCCAACATAAACAAAGACAATTTTTTATGAAAGGGATTAGATCCGACATAAAAACAGAGAATCTACTTAATTATAAGTATCCATTAAAAATAACGTTTCAACAAATAAATTTGCCTATCTACGTCTCTGAGATGAGGTATTATGATTCAATATATGTCTATATGTTCATTTCGTCATTCCAATCTGAAGAAGGCCGGAGCGTTCAACGACCGAAACGTTGTAATAAATATGTCGACAAAGATGAGGACAATAGTCCGAATAATGTAAATAATGTATTATGATTCATTGCATGATTTACATTATTCCGACTGTTATCCTCATCTTCATTGCCATATTCACAACGTTACGGCCGTTGTACGCTCCGGACTTCTTCAGCTAATTGGAACATATGCTAGGCCACAAAAATTTCCTGAGCCGACCAAGCAAAGAAATGAATACAACACTGGAAACAGTAATAAAGAGTGCTAGAGAAAAGCAATGAATAACAAGAAAAATTGCAATATAAACTCTAGTAAGAAATGCAATAATAATAACAGCAAAAATTGTAATATGAGCACTGGTAAAAATGTTTGCTGAGACATTAGGTTTATAAGTCCTAAAAATTCATATGGTCCAGAGGATAAAGACATTGATTACTTCCAGTGACTAGACCGAAAGAGTTGTGAGTTCAATACCAGGTCAGAGCAGTGGTGAATCAGAAACTTGAACAGCTGAGTTAAAGAGAAATAACCGAGACATCCGGAAGAGGCGTGGAACTAGAACAATCTACCCCGGTGGACGAAATAAAGGGTCCTTTCGGAGCGTTATGAATATGACAATAAAGATGAGGATAACAGTCTGAATAATGTAAATAATGCAAGTAATGTGTATATATATATATATATGTTGCGTGTGTGTATGTGTATGTGTGTGTGTGTGTATTATCTTTCAAATCATTTTCGATGAGAAGTTTTTCTTTGATGTTCAGCCAAAATAGCCTTATGCCAGATTATCCAATTCAGTGGCTACTAAAATGCATAAATGGACCTTACTACTGTAATCCCTATTTCCGCAAACTCTGCGTCAGATCGACGTAGACATACACAGAATTCTTAAAATGAGACCCCAGCTAGGGAAACCGAGAGACAAGGCACCGAGCTATACAATAGTTGTATTATATGGTAATAATATCCGACTTTCCATATGTAAATCAGAGGATAAATAATAATGAACAAGCCCATAAAGAGATTTAATGTGCGACACTAGACGAAAGCTGTTTACGCTCTGACTCCAGCTAACAAAGGCTATGATTTCGTTCGCTGTATTTATATGGGCGCCATTTCTGATGTATATCGAACCTATGATCAGTTCATCATTGTCTCTTGCGCAAAGGAGAGGAAGTATCCTTAAACGTTATTGAGACAGGCGTTGATAAGCATCGATAAGACTTTCATATATCGGCTGGGGTCGCGTTTGGTGTCAACAAAGACATGGATAATGAGTAACAAATAGCCAGGATTTCGGATTAACCGTGTTAATTGCATTTAAGAGGAAAAGCTCGTGTCTGTTTCTTTCGTTGTTATTTTATTTATTGACAAGACTTGTACACACTCTGATTAACTCAGATCTCATAAAATTAAATCTCTCTCTCTCTCTTTCTATCTCTCTCTCTCTTTCCTTCTCGTCCACTTTATTAATATATATATATGTATATATATATATATATATATATATATATATATATATATATATATATATATATATATATATATATATATATATTAGAATATGCAGCTTTTATATTATATCATAAAGAATTTATACAAAGAATTAATTAGTAATGTTAATGAGATTAATGGCGAAATCACTTCGCTAACAAGACTTAATGAGACATTAACTTGCTATCAATTCCTTGAATAATACGATCGTATATTTGAGTTGTATATTTGAGTTGATGCCAGATGGAATTGACGAGCCTAGTACTACCGACAATTTTAAATCTTCAGGGCGCATTTTTTTTTTCATATACAGGCGAAACACCAATACGAAATATGTGTAGTGTAGACCAAGAGATTTTTTTTCTTTATTTAAAATATTTATTGATAGTTATATTATTTTGGAACGTGTGATGCCGCTACGCTTGAGTTCTTGTTCAAATCAATGAAATGAGAATTTAGTTTGAATTTTTTAATTTGATAAATCAACGAAATTTTGTTGTTTTCAGTTAAAGTGGCATGGATATATATATATATATAACACAATGGATAAATATAGGTAAATGTACGCACGAGCGTTTGCATATATATATATATATATATATATATATATATATATATATATATATATATATATATATATATATATAAGTGTAAGAAAAAGTGCTCAATTTTATATAACAGAGCTATTTAATATATACAGAGTGCTAACCCGAAAAATACCTCTGGGCTTAAATTCAAATCCAAAATTATACTACAATTCATTTAAATATTTTAACCACAATAATAATCCACACCAACAATAAAATATCTCGCGATAGCTAGAAATATTATTAAACCGATTTTAAACCCCCAACATACCAGCACTTGAATATTGCGTCGCATGAATCTCAGTGTTGTACAATCAATGTAATGTCTTATGTATATTTCTTTATATATATATATATATATATATATATATATATATATATATATATATAAAAGTGAACATAGAAGTCAACACTTAGAGGCGACAGTCTGTTTCATGCTAGATGCAATCGTCAGGCCACGGGTGCTATTATGCTGAGGGACCCTGGAAACAAAGAAATTATGTACACAAAACATCTGTCACAAATAGTAAATATGCGAACAGCACAATGCTTTCTAAGAATATCTGGGAAATTAAAAACAAACTCGGACAACACCAAAAATATCTTGGAAAATAAGGAAAAGATCATCAACCTACAACAACTAATCAAAAACTTGCAAACTTTGCTTGGAGGAAAAAAAAGCTATCATTACCTTCCCAGGCCAAAATAAATTATTAAATAAAAATCCGAGCTCATCTCAAATTGCAGACATGAAAACAAATTTTTACTACGTTACTTAAAAATCGAAAACGGAAAAAATAAAATAAAAACATAAATAAATAAACAAAATGACTATGAAATAATCAAGATAAATTAACCCAAACAAATTATCAAATCACACCTGTTAGAATAGACGAAACCGAATAAAAATAAGACACAAAATCAATAAATAAAGTAAATAATACAAATTAGCAAACTATTATGACCAATATATTAGACTATAAAAATCAAAACAAAAAATCGGACCAAAAATAGCTATAACTGTTATAAAACGATAAAAAAAATGAATAAAAACTAAAAAATAATATACTGCGTTACTTAAAAATCGAAAACCAAAAAGAGAAAATATCCATTGTAACAAATAAATAACAAGTAAAATAAATGGATCTAATTATATCCAAATATATAAATAAACTAACAACCGATACCGATACCGATAAACTAACCGTTAGAAAAAACGAATAAAGATAATCAATCCAAATAAATACATGAAGTAATAAACAAATTAATATCTGCTCCCGCCAAAATAATAGTTAGAACAAACTACAACAATCAACCCCAAAATTGAACAAATAGCTTTAATTATTTTCCCAAACAAAAACAAAACTATTAAATAAGCTATATAAAATATTTTTATTACGTTAATAAAAACACCGATCAAAATAAAAGTAAAATATAAATTAATATATAAGATAAAAAATAAAAATAAAAATAAATAATAACAAGCAAAATAATTTAACCCAAATAAATAAATAAACAAATAAACGACTTCCGCTAAAATAACCGCCAAAATAGACTACCCACAATGCACCACTGACCCGTATATATAAATAGCCGAGAAAAATAACAGCACTCGTGGCCTAACGATTGCGTCTAGCATGAAACAGACTGTCGCCTCTAAGTGTTGACTTCTATGTTCACTTTTATATTTACACACGCTCTATCTCTGATATTGAGCACTTTGTCCCATAGATATAGCACATTTTAAGACTATATTTTTTCATATATATACATACATATATATATATATATATATATATATATATATATATATATATATATGTATTTTAAATATGGCAGACATGGAAGATTTAACAATTTTTTTATTTAGTTTTTCCAGCGTCCTTATATTTTTCCGTTTGTTAGGAATAAGTGGATACCAAAATCATTTTCGGCCACTACTTTTGCCATTTTCAAGTGTGTTTGTTTTAGGTGTTGTTAGTTTTTCTTCATATTTTGAATGTTTATGTTTTGACTAAAAGCGTTTATCCCGAGCCTTCGCTGCAATTCGAATCAGTCTCTACTATTTAAAAAAAAAACTTTTAACACTTCACTCCCATTGCTAAATAAGCTGACGATGATAGTAGGCAAGAAAGCACTAAAATTCTATATATATCACATTACCGGAAACATATCGCTATTAGAAGGGACCTTTATATTAAATATATCTCTCCTACTATCACTCTCCCCTTATGTTTCTGTGTGACATGTATGTATGTATATATGGGATTAAGTGTGTATGTATGAATATGTGGGATAACGATATATAATTTTTTATATATCAAGTACAGTGTTGAATGAAATATGTATGACAGAGTAGGAAAAATATTTGTGTGACACGTTTCTTCCCTTAGGACTTCATCAGATTAGGTTTGTTTACGTTGATATAAATACACACACATATGTATATATATATATATATATATATATATATATATATATATATATGTGTGTGTGTGTGTGTGTGTGTGTGTGTGTGTGTGTGTGTGTGTGTGTAAAATTTTGCATTTAGGCAGCAACCCCTCGTTTGTACATGTTTCATTAAAGACGACCAGCAAGATACTGTGATTAAACTTCTTATTTACTTTTTCTTGTATTTGTGTCAGAGTCTTCTTTCTGGACATAAAGTTTGTAAAAACTGTCCAAATGTTCTATATATCCGAGCGCTTTCGGCTATTCTAGTAACCATTATCAAATTTTTATTTTTTAGCAAATATGTAGATTTTGATATATGTCTCTACAGTTATGGAAATGTTTGTTTATTTTACAAACACGGTCAGCACATTGTGGCCGTGTTCATAGTTGATATTATTGAGAGCTGGCCTTTTCCTTTTTATTATTAGTGCTTCCATTAATTTTAGTAATCTCTTACATGTGGCTAAGGATATTATACTTGTATTTTCTACAAGCATATTGCGGATGATGTTTGGTAGGTTTCCCCGTCTGTTTCAATGAGTCCTAATTGAGCTATGGCCGTGCGCATGTGTAGTTACATCAACGTAAACATCACTTTAACTTGATGAGGCCCGAAAGGACGAATCGCGTCACATGAAATATTTTCCACATTGTCATTAATTTCCCTAACATTGTTCTGGTACATAAAATTTTATATATCATTTTCTCCGATATATATATATATATATATATATATATATATATATATATATATATATATATATATATATTCTCTCGTGAATGTATTAAGCGTGTTTGTAGAGTGCATAGAAGCAGATATTTTAACACGCCCATTCACTCACGTAGAGACAAACCAATGACATATTGATAACCGTCTGTGAATTGGAACAAAGACGTGTCGAGAAATACCCCGGGTATCATTTGCTTAAATTCTCGTTAATGCCTGTCAACTATTGTCTGCTTCCCTTTGGTGCATCCAGCCGAACTAACACCCACCTCGATTGAATGGAACTGAGAATTCTCTTTTTTTTCATATCCCAACCGAGATGCCCCTCGAGGCACCTCCTTCACGATTCAGTTCTGCTCTGAAAGCGAACTTCTCAGGAAAATAATAGCTTCTCGGTTACACATCAGAATAAATCCGCTGCTCAATGCGAACATTACATTTACAGTGATACCATTTGTAGTTTGCTTATAGATTGATATTGTATAAGGGAGTAATCAGTAGGGAGAGCATTGGGCTGGTAAATAAGTGGTTTGAGGCGTATTTTCCAAAGACTAAGAATGTTATGACGATTTTTTTTTTATTTATCTGGGGACAAAATATAAACCTCTTCAAATTATCAACATTAATGCTTATATACATTAATGCTTATATACATATATATATATTTATATATATATATATATATATATATATATATATATAGAGAGAGAGAGAGAGAGAGAGAGAGAAAGAGAGAGAGAGAGAGAAAGAATATTAGTGGTCAATATATATATATATATATATATATGTATATGAATTTCCAAGAGGATAGAATCCAGGTCAATGTCCAGGACAGAGCAAGAATATAATATAAAAGGCTCAAACACTAATATTCCATGGTTATAATTTATTACATTGGAATCGTAATCACGATCCAATTCAAAAAGAAATCGGAAGATATTTTCCGATTTCTTTTTAAATTTGTAGGTCTGATGAATTGGATCGTGATTACGATTCCAATGTAATAAATTATAACCATGTAATATTAATATTTGAGCCTATGTTTATAATTCATATATATATATATATATATATATATATATATATATATATATATATATATATATTGTCATCCACAGACAGACTGTTTCGCTATATCACAGCTCATCAGTGTGGCTAGACGTCCGGTTGCCTCTGGCTAGAATCGAAAACCGGCTGAATTCGCGTCAGTCAGAAATTTTACCCTGAAGCCGTTGGCTTACGGCAGAGAAGAAGGTGAATTTAAGCGTATTTATTTTTAGATAAACACACAGTGACTGAGAGAACTCTATTCGATTTACCGAAGAGTCTTGCATTATTAGCCGTAATATATATATATAATATCTCCAAATGTAAAATGACGAAGAGTAAGATTTCAGCGTTCAAAACATTAATTTAAAACAGGGCTCAATAAAAAATAGAAACGTAAATATTTATTTTAAAGTTGAAACAAGATGTACAGATTTGTAGTGGGTATGTGCATGTTATAATGTTACACTGCATTATATATATATATATATATATATATATATATATATATATATATATATATATATATATATGAATTATAAACATAGTTTTAAGGTATGCTATATTATGTATGGGTTAAAGTGCTCATTATCAGGGATAGAGCGTATGTAAATATAGTTGTCATTGAAGTCACCACCTTGACTAACGATAGCGTTTAGCAAGAAACAGACAGTAATTTTAAATGTAAATTTGTAGATATTTTTTTTATTTTGTTGTAGCCGATTTAGAATGAAACAGACTCTCGCCTCTGGGTGTTGATTTCAATGGCAACATATATATATATATATATATATATATATATATATATATATATATATATATATATATGCGATCTAGAGTTTGTCATTATCAAGGGGTCACTGTTTTGATGAAAGTAGGGGTGTCCCAATCACACCCCCATTTGAAAACTATAAATGAGTAAAACATTCCGTTGGTTAGTTATTCCAAACATCGCTTGCGGATGAAAATGCCACCCAATAGTTAAGGTTTAATATTGAAATTAAACTTGAATACGGATGACCAGTTTCGAAACATAGTAATTTCTTTGTTGCGATTGAATCATATTTTTTAAAAAAGAAATATAAAATATTTTTGTCATTTACCTTTACTATATATATATATATATGCTTAGCGCCGAGTATTAATTGTCTCGGATACGAAAGGCTTGAGACGGTATCCTCGATATAACTAAATTCGTCATCTAAATATTTTGTTGAACAGATTCGAAGAGCTCTCAAGTAAAATCCAATAATAACACCTCTCTTAGTCCTAGTATCATTGTGAGAGTAAAAGTGTAAATAGTCGTTTTTGCATGTGGGTTTACGATATACTTTGAATTCTAGTTTGTTATTATTTCTAGTAAGTAGTATGTCTAGAAACGGTAGGGAATTATTCGATTCAAGTTCGTGGGTAAATTTTATATTAGGTTCTACTCTATTTAATCTATCAGTGATTTCGTTTAAATCATGTTTCTGTGGGCAAATGAATAAAATGTCATCGATGTCACGGAAGTAATGTGTATCATCAGGGATTATATATTTGAAAGGTCCAGACTCGAGAAATATGCATGCTAGGAATCCAGAGAGAGGACTACCCATTGGTAAGCCAAATTTTTGTTTGTAATAGATATCGTTATGCTGGAAGTAACAATGAGATGTGCATAGGGTGCATAATTTGATGCATATTGAGATGGGGATAGGTAGCTTAAAATCAGTTTTCTTAAGGTGGTTCTCTAACCGTTTAATGCATTTATCCACAGGTACATTAGTGAATAGGGATTTAACGTCTAAGCTGGCTAGGGATTTGTTTCTTATGTCAATATTGGTTAAATATATTTCTTATGTCAATATGTTTTTTATGTCAATATTTACTTAAATATATATATATACATATATATATATATATATATATATATATATATATATATATATATATATATATATATATATATATATAGTAAAGGTAAATGACACAAGGTTTCTGACACGAACTCTGTCCACACCGGGGTTGATAAGACAGACCACCGATACCTTCGAAATAGTCTATTCAAATGCTCTTCAATTCAAAACGGTTGACAATGTGCTGAGCGTTCATAAGAACGTGTAAAAAATTATGCATTATGGAAATTTTCTCTCGCTGTTAAAATGTCATGGTCACGCGAGCATTAAAGCTTAATGAAAGAATTACGGTAATGGCTAACAACGGATAACTTTGTATAAATACTTATATTAATGAACAACATATAGTTTTGGATTACTTGCACCCCTGGCGATCTTGGAAAAAGATCAAAAGTATTTGGGAAATGAAAATCAAAGAAATTTAAACAGCTATTGCACATTTCTCTCATTATTTAACATCAATACACGGAACGTTATTTGTGAGTATGAACGGATTTTTTTTTTTAATTAGCAGATATAATGTCTGTAATTTATTCAATCACACATGCCTAAAAGAGAATTTGCTGCCTAAATACACACACACACATATATATATATATATTTAAAGACATATTATGTTTAACGTTCTTTTTATAGATACAAGTATTTAAGCAAATGCTCTGTTTTATAATAAACAGTATTAAATAACATTACCGGCCTGAATGTCCGAGAAATTTTCAGAGAAAATTTTCGCTCTCCGACAGGAATCGAACCTGTATCCTATACGGAACCATCATTTCGCGTGATGTGCCTTAACCTTTCGGCCACAGATTCCTGTCGGAGAGCGAAAATTTTCTATGAAAATTTCTCGGACATTCAGGCCGGTAAATGTTATTTAATACTGTTTATTATAAAACAGAGCATTTGCTTAAATACTTGTATCTATAAAAAGAACGTTAAACATAATATGTCTTTAAATAAATTGTCGGACTATGTCCAATTCAATATATATATATATATATATATATATATATATATATATATATATATATATATATATATATATATATATATATATATATATATATATATATATATATATATATATATATATATATATATATATTTTAAATAAAAACAGACCACTTTAAGGTTCCATATAATAAATTATTTCACCACAGCCCTTCCAAAGGACAGTGGATCATCAGATTTATTTCCAAATGTTGAAATGAAAAAATGAAAATATATTTACACATTTATGACGGGCAACAATAAGGAAACTCACGAAGTGGGGCAGTGTAGGGAGGTCGAGAGTCAGCGTTGAGTTAGATGTAACATTTCTATTGTTTCAAATTTAAATATTCGCTGAAATCTAGACATTGACACTTTAAATCTGTTAACGGAAGTTATATCTTGATTAGGAAGTTGGATGGTGAGAAATCTATATTGAAAAAAGAGAAAAAGAAGAAGAGAGAAAAAAAAGAGAAAGAGGTTGTAAACAAGTGTCATTAACTTCTATTGGAATATGCGTTTTTTTTTTGTTTTTTTTTTATCTTTGAGATTTCGTAAATTTTTCAGTTTAAACAGTCTAAGCCATTTAATTATATGTTAAAGTTTTTTTAAAAACCTTATTACGGACATTTTGGTGATTTAATGTGAAATAGTCGATTAGGTATGTAGAGTTTACATTAAAACACTAGAAATCTTTTCTCAAATATAAGTTTACATCTAGTAGTAAGTGATTATTAAGATGATATCTTTATCAGTTTGAATTTTATTTATGAGATTGATTAGGGACTACTGATGTCATGAGAAAAATAATTTTCTCTCAAGTTCTCTGTGATTTGCATTGAACATATCAATCGTTCTGTGTTTGCTGTAACAGAATTATTACAGATATTTTATTTTAATTTATTTTAAATCAAGATATTATTTACTTTATTAAATTTTTATTTTCTGTATTACACATTGTTTCAATATTAATGCATCCAGCTATTTCTGCACTAAATCTGTGAAACCTAATTGCCAGTCTCTTAGCACGCCTATATTCGGTCAGTCGAGCCACCAAAGAGGAAAGGTCATCAGAATAATTGCCA
>OZ038512.1:12403038-12450538 GCA_964036315.1 Acanthosepion esculentum
CATATGAATATACAATAGCGTTTCTAAACTCTTCTGGTTGCTAACGACATTTTGTTTGTTGTTTATAGATACTTTGTTTCAATAAATTAATTATGTTTTTTGCCTTGAAAAAGTTCACATTAGACGGAATGCGTCGGCTATAACTACAGTTTTCCTATTTTCTTTTTCCTTGATATATATACATATATATAATCAATTTAAACGTTATTTTTATTGGATACCCGTATTTGTGTAGAGGTGACGATTCTATTGCAGGAGAAATCTTCGTTAGATACGACGTGTTTTAACCTTTGCACTACGAAGAACATCGATATTACACAAGATCGTATATTGCCTTTGTATATTAGACATTGTCTTTTAAATCGGAGGTCGCATTTCTTTCTAATAAGATTTCTCGAATATTCAGGCCGGTAGATGTTATAAAATACTGTTTAGAATAAGCGGAACGTTTATTCAGATATGGGTATGCACTAAAAATAAGGTTTAATGTGACAAAAATAAGTCAGATTGATTTTTTTTAATCTATCATTGTTTTCATATATATATATATATATATATATATATATATATATATATATATATATATATATGATGCTCACGTGTTTGTTTCTTTACCATAACTCTTCATCTTTGTTCCACAATCGTTTACACAAAGTCGTGACTTTCGTTACCCATTGTTTCCCGCAACTTCTCTTGCTTTCAGTATATCCTGGGAGTATTAAATATTTCTCTCCACATTAGTATTGTCTCCTTCTGATTGTAAGTATACATTTCCTTGCAGTTCCTATTTTCCTTGAGACTTCTTCATTTGTGCCATGTTCTGTCAATGATATTCTTACCATCCATCGATAGTACCACACCTCTGGAGCTTCAAATTCCTTTCTTACTCTGTGAAGAAATTTTACAGCATTCTGAATAGAGATGGTATCAAGAATTACCGACGCACTTGAATCTCTCACTCTTGCAAACACACACATCCATTATATCATCCGCTGATCGAAAACGAAAAATGTCCTACTAACGATGCTGGTGGAAAAAGGGAAGTTTGTCATTTGATCCAGGATGATCTATGTTTATGATATCAACTTACGAGGCCCATTCCAGAATTTCTGAGACTTTTTTCACGGGAGACAGCTATGAATTTCTAAGAAGTACAAAACTTTCAGAGTAGCATCCTCTGACTTCAATGCACTTGTTGATGTGCTCCATCACTTCGTGAATGCCCCATAGAAGTCATAAAAAGTGAAGGTGTCTAAGACCTTTGCCACAACCTCCATCTCACCATTGTCTTCAAAACGACTGTCCCTGACGCTCTCCCTAGGTTTGAAGAATGACTAAAAGTCACAAGGAGTAAGGACTTGACTGTAGGAAGGGTGAAGGACAATGTCCATAGACATCTCTGTCAACACAAAACTTTAATCCATAGCGAGTTCTTAAATTGTCTTCACGTCCCGACTGTATTTTGCAAATTAGTCATCTGTCTTTAGTAGGACACATAGCCTGGGCAATACACGGTCTCCATATACCGTCGACCGGCCCTGCACTCTGAAATAGTTAATCCTGTTTCCCCAGTAAAGGACTGAATTTTAACCAGACAGGATGCTACTTTTATCTCGCGAGATTTATTTTGAAGAATGAGAAAACAAACACGAAAAAAAAAATTTCATACGACGTATCATATAAACAAGTTCAAATTTTACTTTTTATTTCACTTGAATTTTTTGCAACACGCTGACACGTGTTGGAATTCTCACCATATTTAATATTGTTAAAGTTATTGTTGACATTTTTGTCGTGATTTACAAACTCTACGTTTCGTTCAATTTCGCAAACCAGTCGTCGAAGAAGATTTGCTTGGAAAAATATTTTGACAAAAAGCCGACTTCCCGGTTTAATAATTACTTTAATTTAATTTGATTTTAAAGGACATCATTGTAAACAGTATTTTTTAAGAAAATGTCTTTTTAACAGCGAAGAATAAATTCTTAGGATGTCTTACTCTTGAGCATGCAACATTCAAATAGTTTGTAACGTTTGGCCTTGTTTATAGTTCTCGTAAAGGCAGGGCGAAGTGGAAACTAAATTCTTGTATTAAAAAAATTACAGAAAAGATTTGCAAAAGCAACATTGCTTTTTTATTAAATAAATGTTTGCTATTTTAATCATTAAATTGTTTTTTTAAAATAGTGGAGTATTTTGTATGTTAAATAATAAAACTTTTAATTAAAAAAAAAATCAAAAATTTATTGTACTAAGCTATGAACCCTAGTAAAACTAACTGTACTTTGTACCCCCTTGCCTCTGTCCACTTCTCCCCATAAAGTCACAGAATTTCACATATATTGTAATGATATACCAAAATTACAATGTTATAGGATAGTTATATGAAAAAGTTTAAAGTCTTGAATGCACCGCGTGTTTGGTGACAAATTGCAGAAAAATAGTAGAAATTTTAATCCTGAAGTGAATACAATTGAAGTGTGTCCGATACATTCTCAGTGACTCACACATATGTCTATGTGCCGTACGAAGTTGAACTTGTTAAAAAATCTCTATACGACCAGACTCCACCACTTTGCAAATTTCTTTAGCAAAAGGAAAGACAACTCTTACCCTTGGGCATGAGACGAAGTTCAAATATGTCTGTGCGTGCGTGTGAAATTTTGAATCACCCTATTGGAGTGTCAAGTACCCTGGTGTAAATCAGGGTGTAAGGGTTCCCTCTTTGCTAAACCAGGCTTGAAAGATATACCCACCTCCTACATGGTTTGTGATTAATCAGCTGTAATAAATTATAGGCTTACTGGACACTAGTGAACGCGAAATACGAGTTCTGATCGAGGTTTTTGCGTAAGGAATAGAATTACCGACATACATAACCTGTAGGTATAACACATTTTGAGAGCACTAGACTGACACCGAGAGTTGGGGGTACGTTATCTTAGTATGATATCAGGGGTTATTGTCGCTGCTAGTGATAAGTATTGCTTCAGATTCTCAGATGACTCACCGACATAAGAAGGCGGATTATTTAGGAGAATGCCGTTAACGATAGACTCAAGGCAGACGGTACGCTGAAGAAGAAAATCTTCACTAACTCTAAATAAAAACATTATATATATATATATATATATATATATATATATATATATATATATATATATATATATATATTTTGAACGATAAAAATTATTAGAAAAATCAATTAAAATCTTCAGACATACTGGGTTGTAGATTAATATTCTTATGCTTTTATTATTATTATTATTTCATAGGATTATTGCAAATAAAAAAATTTATCACATAACTGGATGATATTATTTTCCGCATCTTGAGTTTCGTAGACGGACACTGTAGCAATCGTTCCGTACACTCGTCAGGAGATATCAGCGATATATGTTTTTCTTATGCCATGCTACATTTTGCGGGTACCGATTATTCAGCGGACGATACAAACAGTATACAGACCTTCAAGTTCGAAAAAATTAATAAAATTTGCTCTTAATAAAGAAAATATGCTCTCCCTTCTTTATTAATTCAGTCGAGTACGGAGACGGGAGATGTAATATACAGTGTTTATAAAAACAGGTTCTTTTAACTTTTGCCCTCATTATCAGAGACCAATGATTATGACGGCGATACTCAATGATACTGAAGTAACTGAAAAAAATTACAAAATATGACCTCCGCACAGTTTATATACAATAAATACAATAAAAATATAAACAGACAAAGAATGACGGTTGTTTATAATCTAATTTATTTGTATGAATAACTGCTCCCTATATATATATATATATATATATATATATATATATATATATATATATATATATATATAATTTCTCTCTCTGTCTCTCTGTCTCTCCCTCTCTGTCTCTGTCTCTCTCTCTCTCTCTCTCTATATATATATATATATATAAATATGAATCAATATTGTGATTTTCTTTCTTCGTTTAATGATAATGTTATTAAGTTTATCAGACGATATGAAAAGAATTTACATAAAATAAATAGACAACACTTGTCTATATTATTTAATGAAACATGCATCAATGAGAAAATGCTGCCTAAGTACACACAATGTAAATGATATACATATATATATATATATATATATATATATATATATATATATATATATATATATATATATATATACTGTCATGCACAGACAGACTGTTTCGCTGTTTCAAAGCTCCTCAGTGTGACTAGACATCCGATTGTCTCAAGCGGGATCGAAACCCGACTGATTCGGTATCAGTAGGAGATCTTACACCGAAACCTTTGGCGCAAGGCAGGGATGAAGGTGAAATTTGACGTATTTATTTTTAGACAAACACGCCAGTGACCGGAGAACCATTGAACGAAGAGTCTTGCATCGGCATCAGTAATAGTCACTGTTTACAAATTCACTTTTTTCCCCGAAAAAAAGAATATATATATAGTCATCCACAGGTAGAGTGTTTCGCCATTTCACAGCTCATCTGTTGGTCAAGACACCGATTGCATCAAGCCGGGATCGAAACCAGAGTGATTTGGTATCAGTCGGAGATTTTGCCCCAAGCTATTGGATATATATATTCGGTGCGATGTATGAATTGTCGTGTGAGCTGCGCAAAAATAAAAAATAACACTAACATTTCACAGATATATTTAACAAAAGTACACAAAAATATCTTGAAATGTTAAATAGTAAATTTATTCAATAAAATTACCATTGGCGTCAACCACGGCATCCACTTCGGAATCTCCTGCAACTCTTCTGGACGGTCTCTTTTTTTAAGTTGGTGAATGCTGCCATAATGATAGCCATCAGTTCATCCTTGGTGTTACAAGGGGTTTTGTTAGTCTCTGGGAGTTAGGTAGCCAGATATAAGGGGTGATGTAGTCGCATAAATTATCTAACAACCATTATTGGTTTCTCATGCCTGTTTGGTATGATGCAGAGTCCTGTTGGCAGACATATAGCCTTCCATCAGCCATCCTCTTGACTCAGAGCAGTACTACCCCCTGAAGGCACTTGACGCCCAAACACTGAAATATTCGTATTGGAGCTTCCGGTGCGAATACCAAGCAGTACAGCATGCCGTTTACATATTTCTGGCGGAATGTATTGCGTCATGGTGCTCTTTTTCCTACAGACGGTACCAAACTGGCCCTACTATACTGTACAGTCAACAAAATCAAAAAACAAACAACGCGCATGCGCGAAATTAAAAATACTAAATGGCGACAATTTATCCATCGTACCCTCTATAAATGTGATGGAGTCTTCTATCTCTTATCTCGACGCGAACACAGACACATACATACACACGCGGGTGCGCGCAAGCCCCTCCCCCTCACACAGACATATTCCCAGGTTTACAAATCTCAGAATGAACAATTCGAGAAAACAACGAAACATTTTGAGTTGACCAGTGTCAAGGAAATATTCTCAAGCGGAGTTCGGATTACGGAGTTGTGGGTTATCCGGTAATCCATTCCCGGAAATAATTGGCTAAATCAGATCCGTAAAATCCGCATATAATTGGGTGACTAATCCCTACTCAGAAATTAAACATGTAACATGTAATCCATTTTGTTCCTACCAATAACGACGCTTTTGTAACGAGATTAAGTCTTTGCGCACGCGCACTTCAGCGAGTGTGTGTCTGTATGTTTCCCTTTGTAATCGATTGAACACGTTTGATTGTTTCGACTGATTTCAAAATGTCTGCGTGTCTACATGTTCTCGTTAAATACCATGACTCTTTAGGGCTGGGCAATCATAGCTGTCCACAGGGGTCCTTTTATTGATTATCCGTGAATAACCATAACCTCTTGGAAAATATGGTGGAGCTGTTTAACAATGTCTATTACATTGTTTAGAATCAAAAGATTTCCTTCTTTTAGACTGGTTCCAGAGCTCAGTCTACAATACTATTTAACCCAAAACTGATTGGAGAATACAACACGCAAGTAGATACCGGAAATGTAAGCTTGGATGTGCGGGTGGTGTAAAGGATATCGCCACAGAATTGGAAATCGGAGAGACGAGATCCAGTTGAGTTTGTTATATTGACATGCGCAAATACTCTTGAGAAATGAATCTATATATTGTACTCGACATATGGGTTAATTAGTAGAACTTGTATCAGTAAAAAAATCATTATCGTCAAAAAACAAGACATCTAAAAATATTTTCTGGTTTTAAATAACATGCAAAGGGTTGATAAGTCGTAAAAAACAAATCAATCAATCAAAGCAAATGGATGCCATAGATTTTAGAAATATATGAATTAATTAAAATATAAGTGATAATACTAAATATGTCCTTACCTAACCAGAGCCAAGTTTACAAGACTGAGCAGTCGAAGATGCTGACAGTTTGAAGATTGTATGGAAAAGTCGTCACTACCAAGATGGACTAGTCCGTTCGTAAAAAAGACAGAAAATTTGGAGGAGGGGGAGAATTTTTGTAGATTAGCATTTATTATGCCCTACTCAAGCCACGACATTTGTCAAAATCGAAAAGTATTGATTTTTATCATGTTAGAAAGAGGGATCATTTCATAATATAAATACAGTATCAAATCGATCCCTGACCTTTGGAAGAGTTCTCTGTAATGAAATTTTATCTAAGCATGATTAATATGGAAGTACATGTTTTCCTAAACTTCCAATTCTTAATGAATATGTTCTGGTGGGAGAGTTTTTTTACATTTTGTTTATTACAAAAATATTATAATAAAACAATAAACGGATATATACATATGTGTTTTATTTTAAGAAAATATTTCAAATAAGCATGCCTGAAGTAATAGATATTTTTTTAATAAAAAATTCATTTAAGCAGCCAATTATTTATGTTACAAAAATAAAATTATTTAAAAATAATAAAAACAAGCAACTCTTTAACAAAATGTTTTAAACTGACAAAATTTAGCTCGGGTACAGCTCGGTAATATCAGTCCTATTCTGAGATTAATTTTATTTCAAATTCCAAATTTGTAAATAACAATAAAGTATATATAATTCTTTAAAAAGTTAGGGATCGATTTGACATTGTACTTATATCATGAACACTTCTAAAACGATAAAACAATCTTCTTTTTAATTCTGAAATGCCGTGGTTTGAGGAAGATCTCGTGTAGCCTAATTTGCAAAAAATCATTTCCCACCAAATGTGGCCCTATTTTTACGCAAGTGAATCAATCAAACTAATCAGTGCCAAAAAGTTTGACAGTTTATAGGAACATTTTCACATAACAATTCGTGTTTTTACCTACACTCACCTTATTAGTATAAAAAATATGAAATACGTTGCTTCAAAAGTGAGACAAAATATCTTCGTTTTCTCTACTCTACAACGCCCACAACAGTCATTAGTATAACTGCGACAAGCTACACCCATGTGCAAATTAATTGAAACAACCGCTTTAGTTTCTTTTCTTTCACCATACGGTCAGTTTTTGACCCACTGGAGTGACAAGGTGTAATCGATTTCTATTGTTTTCCTTAGATTCAGTCATTTCCAGTGGTGTGCATTAATACGAATTTATTTTCAGAGTATATGATGAAATTTGTTTTGGCCTTGAAAAATATTTCGTTAACTGTGATTACATCAGATTTTTATCACGCACAAACACTATTGTCTCGACTGTCGATTAGTTGTCCTATGGCCATTGTCTGCGATAGACGTTACTCCAAGAAAGCGTACGAAAATTGTAACACTATACAAACACAATCGCAGACCATATCAGTGAGCAAATCAAAGAACTATATATTGGCCCGGAAACTTCCTGATTTAAATCTAATTGAGAATCTGTGGTCAATCTGAAAGCAACGACTTCATGGAATGGACACACGAAATATTAACAAGTGTACTGTGTCATGTTTCATTTGAGAAGTACAAAAAAGTAAATAATAACAGAGATATTCGTTTTGTTTCAATTAATTTGCACAAGGGTGTAAAACCTTAACTAGGCAGAAGGAAAGACTGGAACAACACAGAGGTGAACTCCAAAAATAAATTAGCATTAATATATTTTATATACAAAACATGGGAACTGATACTAAATATACAATCCGGATTTACGCATTATGTTCAAAAGGTATCATATTTACAAAACTAAAGTAAACAGAGGGAAGCCGCTTGGCACAGATTGACCTTCAACTCTGCTACTCAGAAACACTAACTTATAACATTCTCGCTCGGATCTGTTGTTTATATCAGTGCTTGGAAGGAAAGTGTGGAGAGTGTGAACGTCTAAGCACACCACGGAGTTTCCATCAGTGACCATGGCTTGTCCAGTAGTGTTTGACCAAGCAAAAAATTCTCCATATTCTCCTTATTCCCTAAATCTCGCCCCCCCCATGCGAATTTTTCCTCTTCAAAAATCAAATCCCATTTGCAAGAAACAAATTTACAAGAGGTCGAGGAAATCCATGAGAATCCCGCGTGGCAGCTGCTCGCTATCCCCCCAAAAAGGATTTCCGGAAATGCTTCCAATAATGAAAACGACGTTGAAAAAAGTGTGTTGCTTCATAATTGGACTACTTCGAAGGAGATTAAATGTTGAATTTATATGTGTTGTAGTTTTCTTTTTATAATAACAGTCTCGATACTTTTTTGAACAGTCAGTCCCAGAGAGATAATTTTAAGCACATTTAAGAAGGCATTCACCATTTGAAAGCGGCGTGTAAAAAGATCTTACTTGTAACTTTCCCAAAAAGGTCAAGGCAGAGCCCTATGGAATCGAACATGTATCGTCCTCTGGGGAAAGAATTAGCAGAAACTGACTATCCTCGCTAAAGGGCTAACACGTGTATCTCAAGAGTCTCTTAGGTAAATGCTTCCCGTGAGAAAGGGAGATTATTATTTTTATATGCATATAAAAATTTAAATTCAGAGGAAATAAAGATTTTTAATCGATTTTACCTCATGCAAGGTAGTAAAGACTCAAGGGTTGACAGGCGGTTGAGGAATTAGGAACAGAAACATTAATAATAACGGGAAGAGAAAATAGTCAGGAGGACCGTATATAGATATTGACATTGCATTCAGATTTTTACGGAATAATAATGTCTGTAAAACATAGAGTCGGAAGGGAGTTCCACAAGCGAGAAGTGCAAGAAAAGTAACTGTCAGCACAGAATTTACGATTTCATCTATCCGGATCAATTGTAAATTTATGAGATCTCAATGCCTGTCTAATACGACGCTTAAGTAAAAAAATGTCTAGATAACATAGCGAAGAGCGATATTTATTTCTGTTAGGCACAGAAAATGTGTCACAAGGCCAAAATGTGTAATGAGGGAAAAGGACGGTCTTCTTCTGTCTTAACTTTAAACTTAGTCAGCCACAAACACTGACCCAAACATACTACAATATTCCTAACACCAAAAGAACACATTCACCATAATACCTCATGGTCTCTATGAAAGTTCTAACTAAAGCCCATATGTACAATTCATTGCCTGTGGGGGAGAGAGGAATAAAACAGCAATAGCGAAGAGATCCTCCGAACAATTACCATGCAAGTATTTATAGAAAAGGCACAAAGAGACACAGAGAGGCAACCTTATGGCGGTGAGAAAGTGACTGAAGGCGAGATGCCAGATCAGGACTAATAATATTGCTGATTCTTCTTTGGATGTCATCAAGGAGCTCAAGGTAAATAGCAAGGGCACCCGACGATATGTGGCATCAATATTCTTAGCATGAACGAATGGTTAAATAATAGACATGTATGATAGATTCTGGAGAGAAAAATTGTCTCGCACGACACAGTGAGTCAACTTTCGTCGCTGATCTAACAATGAATTCAATATAATTTTTCCACTTCATGTCAGCGAAGGCGCAACGAGTAACTCTCCTGGAGGTTAGCATAAGCCATGCTGTTAGACGACACAGAGAGGCCACCAAAATTGACAAATGATTTAAAAATAGTTTTCAGGTCAAAATTTCCTAAACCCGAATAGCCTTTTTTATTGATACAAGCGAACAGCAAAATAGTAATTAATCATTTTGATTCAAGTTGGATAGCTTTCTGATCAATCAAATGAAAAATAACCATTGGACAAAGACAACAAAGGAAGAAGGAAGGAAGTGCGAGGCCAATTAGGATTTATTATTTATTTTCTTAAATACTTTATGGAGGGCTGAAGAAGAAAGCGCGTGCTATAGAAGGGTATTTACTACAATTGCCTTTGCAGACGACTGCAGATGTCCCAGGTTCAATATGTTCTCGGCTTTTATAAGTTTGTATAAAGAAAGTTAATCGTAGTAAATATCTACCGAGACATGAATCGAAATTTAATAGGCATAATTAAATATTTTCTTTCTCTCTTTGCCGCTCATACACATAATTCTTCAATCATTCCACAAGGTGATAATGCCACTAAGAAGAAATAGGCTACCTGGAGTGAAAGTAAATGAAAGGTCTTTAGAAGGAACCAGAAACCCAATCCTAAACAGGAAACAAGGGATAAACCTCTACTCCTATTCAAAAGACCTGGAGGGAAAGTTCTATTTATATATCGAACGTACTGGATGTAGAAAAAGGAATATGTATAAAAAAGTAATGAGAGTGAACTGTTCCCTGCTTTTATAAGCTCGTATCAATATATATATATATATATATTTGAATTGGACATAGTCCGACAATTTATTTAAAGACATTTATATATATTATGTTTAACGTTCTTTTTATAGACAGAAGTATTTAAGCAAATGCTCTGTTTTATAATAAACAGTATTAAATAACATTTACCGGCCTGAATGTCCGAGAAATTTTCATAGAAAATTTTCGCTCTCCGACAGGAATCGAACCTGTATCCTATACGGAACCATCATTTCGCGTGATGTGCCTTAACCGTTCGGCCACAGAGGAGCGTCTGGTTAGCAAGGTCGATTTTACTATCTTTAAACTTAAATCTTCCATGAATTACATTTGTTTACATTTGATACGCTAGAGCAGATATGAATAGAAGAGATTCATGGAAGATTTAAGTTTAAAGATAGTAAAATCGCTGCTCTGTGGCCGAAAGGTTAAGGCACATCACGGGAAATGATGGTTCCGTATAGGATTCAGGTTCGATTCCTGTCGGAGAGCGAAAATTTTCTATGAAAATTTCTCGGTAAATGTTATTTAATACTGTTTATTATAAAACAGAGCATTTGCTTAAATACTTGTATCTATAAAAAGAACGTTAAACATAATATATATAAATGTCTTTATATATATATACATATATATATATATATATACATATATACATATATATATATATATATATACATATATATATATATATATGGGGTGATGTATAAATTGTCCTCTAATAGCACGAACATCTCATTTTAAGAGATATATTTACCAAAATTTCACAAAAATATCTTGAAATAGTAAAGAGTAAATTTATTTAATAAAATCGCCATTAGCTTCAACCATGGCGTCCAGACGACTTCGGAATCTTCTGCATCTCTTCAGGACGTTGTCCTTGTTTAAGTTGCTGGATACTGCCATAATCCTTGCCTTCAGTTCATCTTTGCTGTTATAAGTTTTCTTGGTCTCTCACTGAACTGCTCTCCACACATAATAATCAAGGGGGTTACAGTCTAGGGAGTTAGATGGCCAGATGTATGGTGTGATGTTGTTGCAGAAATTGTCTGACAGTCAGGACTGGGTTCACCTGCTTGTTTGGCAGAGTCCTGTTGCTAGACATAGGGTCTTCTAGCAGCCACCCTCTTGACCCAGGACAGCAATACTTCCTCAAGGCACGTGTTGAGTCTGAGGCACTCGCCAACAAATTCGAGAGTTCTTTTTTGGCTTCAGGCGCGAATACCAAGCACGTCAGCAGGTCGTTTCCAAATTTATGTCTGAGTGAATCGCGTCATGTTGCTCTTTTTCTCACAGACAGTTCCCAACTGACCCTACTATACTGTGCAGACGACAAAATAAAAAACAAACAAATCGCATGCGTGAAATTTTTTAAAAAAATTAAAATGGCGACAATTTACATATCGCAGCCTGTAGATTGAAAAACTGTAATCTCTATCTATAAAAGGCAGGATGTGAGTGTGTGTGTGTGTGTAACGAATGCACGGCCGCAATTTTCGACGGATTTGCACCAAAATTTACATGCACATGCTCCAAGTTAGCCCAAGACCGACATTGCATTTCCCAACTCCCATCGATAGTGGAAATAATCGATTTTTTCATGCTTCTACGGCAGTTTTCATGTAGTTTGTGGACATTTTCTACTGGCCAGAGTGAGAGCCTATAGCTGGCTGCCGCGAATAGGCAGGAAGATTGTATTGGCCAGTGTGAGAGCCAACAGCTGACTGACACGAATGTTAATTAGCATGCCAGCATGAAAAAAAAATCGATAGCTGCATTCGTCACAAGTGGGAAAAATTTAAATCTGCATGGCACTTTACTCCAATTGGCACATTCGCTTGCTTAAACTCAACGTTGATTCTGATTCCGCAGAACTGGGTTGGTGTGAAAAAAGTATTTGTTGTTAACATTCTTTTTCATTCGGTTTTTCCAGCTACGAGTCCTTTTTTAAAGCGGATCGTTTTGTGTTCATTTTGTTTAGTTCCTTTTTAGTAACAGATTTAATGTTTAGTATAGAGCTTAGAAAAAATTCGCAGTGTGAGATAGGCAAGAAGTAAGGCATGTAGCAACATCAGCACGGCAAAGGGCACTCCTTTAAAGGCAATGGAAGGGCAAAAATATTTTAATTCAAGTGATAGCGATTGCTATATAAGTCATACGATTTTTTAATCAAGCACGGGCAACGTCGGACCATGCTGCTAGTTAATTGATAAAGCAATGAGGAGAAATGGAAAATCTACGAAAAAATGAAAAGAGATGGAGAAATAGTGAAATAAAAACGATAAATAAAGAAGAAATATAGATAATAAAGCAACACAGAGAAAACAAATATTTTCAGCGGGGGTCGGGGAACGCCAAACCCATGTTATATTATTGCACAACAGAAGCTTAATTAAAATAGTCCTCGAATTGTCAAATGGGAGATTTTGATGAAATGAGATAATTCATTTCCAACTCTTGGTTGTGTGTTGCGTGTGTACCTGACGATTAAAGATTGGATTCGAGACAGGAGATCTGGCTAATCCTGTCTGACATAATAAGGTTAATATTTAGAGATAAGCTGACGGTCGATAATTGCTTTTTTTCGATTATTAATGAACAATATTTCATCGGCCATTGTCTTTGGCATTTCAGGATTGGCATTATGTCCACTCGAACAGATTGATGCTAAATTCAAACAACTCTAACTTTTTTTAAAATAAAATATCTGCTCAATGGTACTTGGGAACCGGTATCAAAAATCTTTGGGAACGTTGCATGTATACATAACCCGTAAATCGTCGAAAGAATTGATAATGCAGATGTCTGTCTTCGTCTCGAGGCTTTTAAGGTAATAGGAGGCTAAATTAAAACTGACAAGAAAAGAATAAAGAATCTCATATATTTGGGTAGAAGATGCCAGATATGCTGTTGAACTTTTCAGAGAGAGGAATATAGATAAGATAGAAGGATATATACTTGTAATTTACACCATTGATAAGACTAGTAAAGTTTATGTTTTTTTAAATAGGGGTTCATACTCTGCTTTTTGTTCCCACACTGTTTTCTTTATATATATATATATATATATATATATATATATATATATATATATATATGAAGAAATATAGTTTTAAAGTGTGCTATATTTATGGGATAAAGTGCACAATATCAGAGATAGAGCGTGTGTAAATATAAAAGTGAACATAGAAGTCAACACTTAGAGGCGACAGTCTGTTTCATGCTAGAAATGCATCTAGCATGAAACAGACTGTCGCCTCTAATTGTTGACTTCTATGTTCACTTTTATCTCTCTCTATATATATATATATATATATACATATATATATATATATATGTGTGTGTGTGTGTGTGTGTGTATGTATGTATAGAAAATATATATATGAAAGGCTACGCTAGTATCATACTCAAGAAAGCACAAATGAAATATGTCTTTCCCTTACCTGATTTTCTCCACAATATCCCCTGCTAACATATATTCCACCATATATGTGTGTGTTTACATGTATGTATATACAAGTTTCATTAAAAACTACTGACAGTTTACTTCGAAGATTAAGCATTGTAGCAATTTCACATGTATTCGTAAAAGGACATATTTGGACATCAAGCGTGTAAAAATTGTCCAAATGTTCCATATATACAACCACATTTGACTATTCACTACAAATTATAAAGGATTTTTTTTTCTATTTTTAACTGAATATGTCTATTTTATACCTGTTCTATTGTGAAACACGGTCAGAACGTTATAACCGTGTTCATATTTCATATATTTGGTAAATAAAAGTTTTTGTCATATATATATATATATATATATATATATATATATATATATATATATAAATGACAATAGGAAAACACTATTAATTGCTGACGAGTTTCGTCCAACGTGGACTTTCTCAAAGCAAAAAACGAAATGAATTTAATTAAACAAGGAAGTTAATAAAAACAAAAGACAGAGTGTTCTTAGCAACTGGAATGTAGGGAACGCTATTTTCATATTGTTAACTGAAAATAACGTCAGTTAATGTCACGTGTGGAGAATATTATCATTATATCTGTGTTGGCGGATTCAACTATTTTCTTTTGATATTACGATATTGTCGTGTACGTTTGTTTGTGAGAGCAGTAATTTTGTTAAGAAAGGTGAAATAGGGAAAAGGCCTGGGCGTAGATTAATATTTGGTTAATGTTCTATGGCGGCACTCTCTAGAATTTTCCTTCTGACTGAGTTATTTTCTTTTTTTATAAGTATAGCATTTTTAAAATCAAAATTATGGTTGAATTTATTCCTATGTATTACTAGTACATTAACTAAGTTGTTTATTGTAAGGTCTCTTTTGTGTTCATACATGCATTTTTTTAAATTTCTACTTGTTTCTCCAATATATTGGGAGGAACAGTTTTGGCAATTTATTTTATAAATGCCTGATCAGAAATGTTATTTTAAAAATGCTATACTTATAAAAAAAGAAAATAAGTCACTCAGAAGGAAAATTCTAGAGAGTGCCGTCTTGTGTTTTCCTGCCGCCAGGACACTTGTATATTTTTTGTATTTTTTTTTTTGCCCTGTTCTACTTCGTTTGCTAATGACGGTCTGCCCTCTCTACAAAATAGTTTGGTCGTTTATAAGTGCAACGCTGACCGCAAAGGATGGAGCAATTAGCGCCTTGAAATGTGACTGGCAATAGCAGACAGCGTATGAGTACCCGTAATACACGTCTGACGTAGACAGCACAGGATTCCGCGATTGGTCAACACATCTTGCATAATCCAGAGTGTGCGTATAAATACATTGACTCGTGGTTTTCCATTTTGGATAAAGCACGGCCGGGGTGCTTTCCTTCACGATTCTTCCGAAGGGATTGGCAGAGGCAGAGAAGGATCCCACCTCCGTCTCAGTAGATGCTGCGGTTGTAGTATCTGTTTGGTGCCGGAAGCCTTCACTCCTTTCGTTCCCACCCACTACCGTTTCGTGACATCTGTTACGTCGCGGTGGTTTGACCGGCTATGACTAGCCTAAACAAGCTTTGACCAGCTTAGACAAGCTATGACCAACTCGGGTCGCCACGTTAAAAACCGGTTCAACTCCGTTATGGGGGCGTGTAAGGTAAATCTTGGGCAAAACACGGTCGGCTAAGCATCTGCACATCTTAGAAAAAGTGTATATTAAATTGCATCGACCGCCTTTGTAACGACAGGAGAAATTCATTCGATCTCTTTGTCTAGCGGGTGACCTGTAAGTTTATATTTTCTTTTTCAAATTCACAGGAACTATTCATTTGTTTTGGGTTTTTTTCCCATTCCCCACTTTTTCCGCCCTTTTAATATTATATTTTAATCGTAGTTCCTTGTTTTCCCCCAGTTTGTCCATTATACCACGATTTTCGTTACATTATACTAGTGGCCAACGATTTTTCTGCTGAGGTGTTGGCGAAAAAGTTACCTTTTTAAGGGTTTTGTCTTTTTAATATATATATATATATATATATATATATATATATATATATATATATATATATATATATATATAATGTAACTTTTGAATTATTATACTGAATAGAGTGCTTAATGTCTTTTCAAATACACCCACGTACAATATAAATATTACAATTTTATGATCTTATTAAAATCCCCCGTTGCGCGTAAATAGCTCACGGCAATAGACAGATCGTCAGACATGAAGAATATACATATATATATATATATATATATATATATATATATATATATATTCTAAAAATTAATATTTATACTGTACGTGCCTTTATTTGAAAAGAAATTAAGTACTCTATTCAGTTTAATGATTCATATTTTTTATTATATATATATATATATATATATATATATATATATATATATATATATATATCAGTTGGATTTAGACTGTAATAATGTTTGTTTTAAACCTGTTTGCATAAATATAATCTACAAGTCAGATTTTGATAAAATGTTTCAAATTTCCGAATTCGTTGTTTTTATGCAATCGGTAAATTTGCCAAATATATATTCGTTTTCATTTTATATTATTTTTCGAGTACTTTCGAATTTTGCTACAAAATATACACAAAACACTTGAAAATGAATGTAGAAAAATTCGGAAGTACTTGGGAAATGTAATATAAATATAAATAAATATAAACTTTCTAAAGCTTCCTATTACGTAAACGACTAAACTGTGGATATTATTTAACCAAATGTACATTTTCACAAGCGCGCGCGCGCACACACACACACACACACACACACACATATATATATATATATATATATATATATATATATATATATATACATTTTTTTTTTTAATATATATATATATATACTGTGCTGTTCGTGTTTTTGTTAAACTATTAGTTTCCCGTTCATATCATTATTGGAAGTGTAATTTTATGGCAGGATATTTTGTTGTCCTTTCACCAAAAACATGTCAGACACCGAAATTTTCGGCGTTTGCTAATTGGCCGATGAACAGCCTTGCTTATTTGTGTTTCCGTTAAATAAATAAAAAAAAACAACTCTGGCCTTCAGTGCCACGGTGCACCTGTTTCATTAGACAGTCGCGTAACACAAGCACACCAACACCCTAACCCCCATGTTGTCTTCCCCCTGTCACAGTCAATTCAAATCTACCCCTCTAGTTATACCGCTAATTCAGCTTTTGTTTTTCATGTCAGCCACAGTCGGTTTAGCGTTGCTTAGATGTGACACAAGACCGAAGGAATGAAACACCCAGTGAGACTCGAACTCACTGCTCAGTCAAAATTGATCTAGCAAGACAAGCTTGCTAACAATTACACCACGTTGTGGTGCCCAAAGGGTATTCTAAGCTTAGCTTAGATATGGCACAAAACCGAAGTTATTGAGTATCCAGTGACGTTCGATCTCGCTATTCAGTCGCAATTGATCTAGCAAGACCATCTTGCTAACCATTCCACCACGTCGAAGTATCAAGTTTTAGCCAGTTTAGAGTAAAGATAGAAAAAGGCTTCACTGTTTTTAATTCATTCCCTATTAAACAACCGGTTCTTGTTTTACAGCTATCTAGGTCACGCATTTCTTTTTCTATGTATAATGTGCCTTCAGGCCTTCGGTAATTATGGCTCTCCACTCCTTCCTATCATTTGTAAACTTTGTCTCTCCCAACCACCATTCGTCATCTATTCACATATGCTCACCAGATATGTTTACCGCTCTCTCCCACTGTTCGTTTTGATTTCGATATGTCCTGTGAGTGTACGATTCTCCAAGCCGTCTTTTCTCATGTGTTTAAGAAATTTCTGTTTCTGTTTCCATTTTCCTGAAAATTTCTTGTTGCTTACGCACTCCGTCCATAGTATTTTCAACATTCTTCTGTGGAAAAATATTTTTGTTGCCAAGCAGTTTTAGAAATATTCAGAGCCGCTAATCTAGAACCTAAATTATCATTCTTTCCCTTATGAATGCAAGAAATGAAATTCAGCAGGTCGCTCTGAGCATATTTAAAATGTCTATAGCTTTTAAATTCGTCTTTGGCTGACGAGAAATTTGTATAAAAGTGCATTGATTTACGTGTACATAATTAAATGACCAATAAAGATCTCTCTCTCTCTCTCTCTTTCCATATATATATATATATATATATATATATATCTTCGCTATGGTACCTAGACTTTTTGAATTTGGGGTTGGAGTCTCATCAAATTACAGTTAACTATTTGCCAAGAGCTGGGACCCTAACAGGTGCTACCACTCCAGCAATTAAGTGGTGGTTCCATGCTCCTCAAAATTTCCTGATCAGTGGCCTTGCTTCTGGGCGTAGTTTATCGTCATATCTAGGTCTAATATGTATGTATGTGTGTATATATATATGTATGAGTGCGATAGGGCGTGAGAGAGATTTATGTATATATACTCATTGGCCACTTAAGAACACGCGAACAAATGCACTTTTATACAAATTTCTAATCAACCAAAATCGTGGAAGCAATTTAATTATACATATATATACATATACATACATATATATATATATATATATATATATATATATATATATATATATATATATATATATATATATGAGAGAGAGAGAGATAGAGGGGTAAAGAAGGACAAAATTAGTAAAAGAGAAAAAAAAGTTAGTAACAGATTTAAAATGTTAGTCAATCAGCGCTCAATTGTTACTTAAATAAAACAAATTGTTGAATACATATGCAATTAATTAATTATCTGTGTAGCTGCAAAGGAAAAACAATTGTTCGTTCAGTGCAAACATGCAAAAACAATTTTCCTCGATGTACGAATGTTAAGAGAAAAGGCCAAAAAATTTTCAAAGAGAATCCCAATAAATCAGCCACTGACATTTTTGGCTTGGATACGAATGGCTTTCTCGCAGAGATTAGTGCGTCAAGCATTTAAGCTTATCGAGGAGAATGTAGTTTATTTAACTGTTATTGAAACAAAAATTATGTTGAGACAATTAGCAAGTAGAAGGAAATCCAGTAATTTTTTTTAAAAGAAAAAACGGGGTGAGAGCTTACACAGAAATGAGGAACGGGAAGATGACAATGAAGGAAGTAGCAGTGAATCTGAAAGAAAGGAAGGGTAGTAAAATTGTTTTAGAAACTAGTGAATTTCTGACGGTAATAAAGTGAAACAGAAATAGAACGAGTGGGAGAAGACGCCGGTGGAAAGATATGACATGTGGTTTGGTAACGAATACGGAGATGCAACAAGAATATCGAAAGGAAGGAATAGAGAAAGAAAAAAAGAAATCTCGTTTAAAGTCAGTTTAAAACGAGAAAATAGAAAAAGTTCATGAGAAGTAAGAAAGAACAAAAAAATATTTAAAGTTAGAGAGATTATAGTGATTTTTCAAAGCGTAGCGTAGATGCGGTACAAGGCCGAAATTAGGGGCACCCAGTAAGAAACGAATTCACTACTCAGTCGTAATTGTTCTAGCGAGACAAGCTAGCTAAACATTACACCGCTTCGAGGTGCCCATGTCAGAGAGTTTATAGCGAGAAAATAGAAAGTGTTTCGGAAAAAGAAAAAAAAACGTGTAAAGTCAAACAAAACACAAGCACCAACAAATTTAAACTAATTTCACGTGTTTTATTTTATATTCTTCTTCTTGAAGACGATTCTTCTTCGAAGCTTGTTGACTGGCGCTAGAGACTCAAAATCAAAGAACAGAAATCCCATCACTTGAGGACTTTCAACGCCAGCAACTACTAAAATGCATATCACTTGTCAGTAGACTTGAAAATAACGACATAATCAAGATGTATGATATTCCACACTATTCAAACAAAAATGGTTAGGAAGGAAACCTCCAACAATAGTGGCAAGAACGATAACAGTGAACTTGTATGATTATTTTAGCAGAAAGATTATAAATTTCTGCAGACGCCAGCACTGGCTTCTCGGTCAAAGAATATCGAAAGTTTCCTTATAAGGAAACGTCTAATATTACCATTACCATTAGACATGAGTAGAACATATACTAAACTTATTTATTCACCCCAACTTTGGTGGCGGGATATGGCAGAAGGTCAGTTTAAAGGGAGGTACCAGGGTGTGTGCTCTTAAGCTAAGGCCTAAAATTGCCCAGTTCCAGCCAATAACGTCGCGTTGTTGTCGATAATCCACCGGTCCCGTCTTTGTTGCAGTGGGAAACGTGTTGCCGCAGGGTTGGAATCCCTGGCTTCAGCCTTTTATTTGTTGTGTTCTGTCTGAAGACAAAATTCATAGATAAAATGTATTCCACCCAAGAGCAGATTGTATTTACATGCCGGCCCGCGCTGGCATCATGTGACACAAGGTCAGTTTAATGTGGGGAGTCCAAACGCGTGCGCCCGGTCTAGGTAAGCAAATAGCACAATCACCGCAACCGTCGGCATTCCTACCGATCTCCCATCTTTAGTGCAATGAGAGAGGATACTGCTGAGGGCAGCTGTTACCCGAGACCGGACACCTATCAATAATAATTTCAGCTGAGCTCTGTCTGCAGACACAGTTGAGGGACAAAATGTAGCTTGTCCGTTCGAAGGCAGACACTACACTTTGATCTCAGCCCAATGGCCAAAGAATGAATGCCGAACATTTCCATATAAGGAAATGGTTAATATTAAACAAGTACCGTTAGAGATGAAAAGAACAGAAACTGCACTTTGATCCCAGACCGGTGGTACTTACGGCCATATTACTTTAAAACATCGGTTCCCGTACGATCACTGAAGTTAAGCAATGTCAAGTGTCGCCAGTACCTAGATGGGTGACCGCTTGGGAATACCAGGAACTGTAAGCTTGGATATGCTGGTGGTTTAAAGGATAATGGCTCGGAATTGTTAACCAGAGAGCCGAGTTTGAATTACGGATGAGTTTCTTACATTCGATTAAGCGCAGATAGACTTGGGAAAATTATGAATCCACCTGTTCACCACCCAACCGTGTACAAAAACGTGTACCAATAAAACATTATGATCTCTAACAAAATTCTCACAATCTAAAAATATTTTCTGGCTTTAAATAACCTGTAAAGGGTTGATAAGCCGGAGAAAGCGAATCGATCAATCAATGAAATACTGATTAACTGCACAAACATGGCTTCAGATTTATTTACATTATCTGGAAGAATATAAATGTATAGAAATTGCAGTGGCCACAAAATGAAAGACCAGTCATTATACTGATTGTAATATAGAACTGATCCCCCACTTTATATCCACATTATAATTTCTTGTTTGTTTATCAAAATCCGATTAGGTATGAATCCACCACCCTTCCCCCCAGCTATGGGTTAATTAGTAAGATTTCTATCACTAAATCATTATTATCTCCAAAAATAAAATAAAAATTCTTACAATCTAAAATAATTTTTTCTGGCTTTAAATAACCTACAAAGGGTTGATAAGCCGCAGAAAAACAATCGATGAATGAAATACTCAGATCGATGGCCTGAGAAGGAAGAAAAGATTAACTCGATTAGCATGGGTTGCTGGTTCAATGAATGCCAAATGTTTCCTTTTAAGGAAACTGCTATTATCATAAAATAACTTTTTTTCTGATTCAAAAGCCACACAGAAAGACTCACGGCAGATTCAGAAAATGACCCATTTATAAAGAGACGACTAAAAAAAAAGAATGAAGGTGGAAATATATACAGGGTGCGATGGTTAAATTGTCATGGTTAGTTCTTCTTTTCATAATTTTCTTGTCTCCTTAAACCCTTTCATTATTCGCTTACTTTATTTTCTTTATCTTTCGGCTGTGAGCGTCAAAAGATGTAACAATGTTATTTCCGGTATTAGAGATTTATATTCACTCGTGAATATTCTGAGGTTTTCTAAAATTTTTTGAAAATGTAGTTGTAATCCATGTTTTTATTTCTTATTTAAATAATTATTATTTATTTATTTCTTGTTTAAATAATTAACTATTTTAATTAATGCTTAAATTAAGAAGGAAATATTGATTTATATGTCTTCGCTTGGTCATTATTTTGTTTTTCTTATTAGTAAATATTCGTAATTTATTTAAATGGGTTGATGTTATGTTAAGGTTTTAACTTAGGTTGTTAATTATGGAAGGTTACATTTATAACTGTATTTTATTTATTGTTGTTTGAATACACACACACACACACACACACACACACACACACACACACACACACACACACACACACACATATATATATATATATATATATATATATATATATTCATGCACAAAGTATACATATTAAGCTTTCATATATATATATATAAGACTTGGGTATTTTAAATCTGTATAAATATTCCATTAGTAAAAAATTTCTTTAGATATAGTTAAAAAATCTTTTTAAACAACATCTAAAATATTATCGTTAGATTTACGTTAGAAATATTCAAACACAGTTGCATTCCACATCACGTGACGTCCGCGTCTCGCGACGGGCGCTACTTGCAAACAAACTTCCGAATACAGTTATTCAATTCATTTCTGACGAAAGGTCGAGGCGATCTGAAATATCAAATATAAATATATAAAAACATATAAATAAATACTTTCACAAAAAAATACCCAATTTTTTTTCTTTTAATTTGCAATTTTCAGTTGTTTTATCCATATTTTATATATATATATATATATATATATATATATATATATATATATATATTGGGTTGGTGTATAATTATCAGGCGTTTTTAAACAATATTTATTATGAAAAAAGAAAGATAATAATTCAATAATAACATTGTTTAATGATTATTCCGGAGCGTATGATCATCGATACCCTTTTTATAACCTGAAAATGTAATATTTTGATGTTAAAAAAAATAAACAAAAAAGCAATTTTTATTAACTCGACTACAAAAACGTCTGATAATTATACACCAACCTAATATATATATATATATATATATATATATATATATATGTGTGTGTGTGTATGTATATATATATATATATATATATATATATATATATATATATATATATATATATATATACAACTGTATAACATTGTGTAATATTAACAAGCTGGTCTCTCAAACCGTTTCTTTAGTTTAAGTTTAATTCTTACTGAGCACTCCACTATTTTTACCTTTTGCCAAGCTTGGACTTTCGTGTTCTTTGAGATAGTTATGAATTTTTATTCCTTATGGTCGGCTATGGAGCGCAGTTAAATATAAGGAGTTTTAATTCACGAGATCTTCAAGGCAATCACGTCTTTCCCGTTAATAATAGCATATTGGATATAGGTTTCATCGCAACGAGAAATTGTGAGAATTGACTGACACGACATTATGCTTTAGCAGAAAGAAAGCATCTACATCTGCAAATTTTATAAAGTGTTCAGGTGGGTTTTTTTTAAGGTTACCAAATACGACAAACACCTGGGGGAATTTTCAAGGGCCCGACAGGAGAAACTGAGGAGACAATTCTAAATAAATGGGGGTATAAAAATGATTATTAAAGGTTCTTTGTTTGTTTTCCCCCCCTTTTTGGAATTCCCTACGCATCATTCGATCTTCTCTTCTCTTTCCGTGCGTCTTTCGTGCACTGACGACAAAAGCAGAAAGGACTCCTTTCTGCCATATTGTCTTCCAGACACCATTTTCTCCATTTCTCTTACTTGTTTATCTTTCTTTCTCTCTTTCATTCTAGCTTATTTCTTATCGCTCTTTATTTCGTTCTTGCTTTTCCTTTTTATAATAGGTCTTTTCTTTCTTCTTGATAATTTTCTTATTTCTTTTCCTCTTGATTTTTCTTGCTTTCTTTCTGTATTTCTTTCTTTCTAATTTCTTTAGCGTTTTTCATTATTTTTCTTCTTTTCTTTCTTTCTTTTTGTCTTTATAATTTCCTTAGCGTTTTTCTTTCTTTTTCGCTCTTTTTTTCTGTCTTTGATTTAGTTCTTTTTTTTTAGTTCTTTATTTCTTTTATTTCTTTCTTTCTTTTTCTTTTAATAATTTGTTTTTCTTTCTTTCTTTCTTCCTAGTTCTCTTGATAATTTCATTTTCGCTCTTTTTTCTTTTCCGCTTGATTTATTTTTCTTTCTTTCTTTCTTTCTTTCTTTCTTTCTTTCTTTAAATGAAAGGCGTATGGCCGGCCACTAATGTTGCAATTCAGAATGCCTTGCGTTTTTTTGTAAATGTCACTTTGTAATTGTAATCAAGTTAATTGTCGAAATGTGCCCCTTTTTGACGCATTTTGGTCTAATTGCAGAATAATGACAATCATACGAAACAAACCCCTTCCCTAATGGAGGCTCAGTTTGGCTAAACGGATCATTACCATCCAGGAAGTTACTTGGGAGAATCTTTTTCCCTTTAACCTCTGCTGTCTTGATGAAGGGGAGAGAAGGAGTAAGGGCATTGCTTGCACGCTTCTGACATCGAGAAAATAAATTCTTTAACATTTCCTTCTTAGGCTATTGGTGCATCTTATCTGAACTCTCTGTAAAATATAAAAACAGTATGAAACAAAAAATACAAGTAACCATGGGGCATGCCGAGGAAGAGTGCGATATTCAACGAACGTTTCATTAAACCAAATACCAGTCTGGAGATCAATTTGAATTATCGAAAGAAAATTAGGATCTTTCAAATCAGTGTTATCTAAAATATTTATAAAATAAACAAAGTAAGATTTTGTTAGAAATGTAGAAAATATTAAAGAATATTTTTACTTATAATTTTATATATTTTCTTGTATAAAGCAATTAATCTCCGAACCTCGAATATTATGTATCTGTAGATTGCCTATCTGTTAACATAAAAATATAAATTTCTATGTTTACACTAGAGTGAAAAACAGCCAAATCTTTTAGTTTACTCCATATTACACGTAGTTTTTACATGTTGACGATGAAATTTCTATATCCATGGGTAGACTGAAAAACTCTTATTAATAAAAGCATTGTTTATTTCCGAGTACGAGAAGCGGTTCAAAAGTTCATAGTATGACTATGAACGAGTGTTACTAGAGCCATGTGGTCTGGACAGCGCGCGGTATCTATATAATATCTCCCAGGCCTGTGACATCAAAACTGGCGTTCTATCCAGATAAGTCTTTGCTTTGTGTCTGGTAGAATAAGAAAGGTGTCGTCCATTACGACCTTCTGGAACATGGAAGGACCATTACCACGAACGTTTGATGTCAGTAACTCGAATGGGTAAACAAACATTACGTAGAATGTTTCCTAGTTTGCAAAACAGAAAAGGCGTTATTCTCCAGCTGTAAAATGACAGACACACACGACATAAATAAATTACCCATAAAAGCATTTGAATGCAATGTCAATCGTTATTTTTGTCTTAATTCTTTTATTGTTCGTTCTCCTTCATAATGCTATTCTTTAGTCCTTCCAGGGGAAAAAACTGCTTTTAAAATTCTGTTGCTTGGAAGTCATATCTAAAAAAGGAAACGGTAAACCCAAAGAGAAAATCCGGAGTTTAGTCACGAGATGTTTTGGCAGTCAACAATGAAAACTTTCCTTCAGTTGCTGCAGCCAAGTCGGCCCCAAATATGTTCCTCTTCTTTTGGATGTTGTCGGTACCACCGAAATGGGGGCCATGTGGTCCGGACACCCCGCGGCCTGTGACATCAAAACCAGGATTCCATTCACATAAATCCTTGCTTTGTGCATATTGGAATAAGAAAGGTGTCGTTCATTACGATCTTCTGGAACATGGAAGGATCTTTATCACAAACGATTATTGTCAGTAACTCAGATAGGCAAACAAGCATTATGTTGAAGGATCTCTAGTTTGGTAAACAGAAAAATAGTTATTCTCCAGTAGGAGAATGATAAAGACACACTCGACAGAAATTACCTGAGAAAAATGAAAAGAATAAAAAACTTTAGGATAAGCTGTTCTTTTACAGCCTCTGTACTCACGAGATTTAGCACCGAGACATTTCCATTTGTTTCCATTAAAACAAAATTTCATTAATTGCAATATACAATGGAATATGCAATGGAAAATTAGCCTTCTTGTTGGTCTCTGGCCACTGAAAATGAAGGTGATTACATATTTTATAATTTAAACAAATTTTACTTATATTTTTATATATTTTCTTGTATAACGCAATTACTTACCAAACAGGGAATAATAGGTATCTGTAGTTAGTAATCTTACACACTGTCCATTGGATTATTAAATTTATAATATATCTTTTTAGATAGTAAAGACAAGTTTGTCCATTCATTTATATAATATTCAATGTTTATATTTAAATAGGGAAAGTAAGTTGCCTATCAATAAAATATAACAAAAATAAACTGAAAAATTCATGGACTCACTATGAAGGAGTGAAGCTAGAGCCGTGAAATCTTGTATATATTCATTTCAACTCTTATTAATTGTTTCTTTCCAGGTACGAGGGTGGCTGAAATGTTCATAGGCTGTCTATGAAGGAGTGATGCTAGAGCTGTGAAATCTTGCATGCATTCATTTCAAATTTCCATACTAATAACTGCATTGTTTCTTTCCAGGTACGTGGGTGGGCTGAAACATTCATAGGCTGATTATGAAGGAGTGATGTTAGAGCTGTAAATCACACAATGTCCATTGGATTCTTAAATTTAGAATATATCCCTATAGATAGTAAAGACAAGGTTGTCCACTCATTTACAGGATATTCAATGTTTGCGTTTAAATAGGGAAAATACATTGACTGTCTGTTAGCATAAAAATATAACATTCTATGTTTACTCCAGAGTGAAAAACAACACTGTCTTTTTTATTCCATATTTAACGTATTTTTTAGATGTTGAAGATAAACTTTCGATATACGAATTATTAAGTATTAATTTTAGAGATCTAAAATCTTGCATGCATTAACTTCAACTCTTTTCATGAATAAATGCTTTATTTACTTCCAGGTAAAACTCCCATCTGATTGTTCAAAATGATTTCAGAATTAACCATTAGTGACCTCTCTTGAAAATGGACAAAATTTGCCTCGTGGTGTTATCATGTACCTACAGAAAAAGGGTTTATCCTCAAAGGACATACATTCCGATATCATTTATACATTAGGGGATGACGTCCCAGCTATATCAACAGTGTAAAAGTGGGCAGAGAAATTAAGGAGGATAAAGCAGAGTCTTGAAAATCCTGCAACAGCCACCACCGAGGAATGGCGATTGATGATAGGCGATTTACTATTAATCGAATAGCCAATGCTATTAGCAGATCCCCTGCATGAACTGCACAATGAACGAGATGGTGAAGTTTTCTGTTCGGTAGATGCCACGCCTTTTAACACCTGATCAAAAGCGCACCAGGTTGGTCACATAATGAGAAAAACTGACATTGCTTGAGGCAGGCTCAGCTGGTTGCTTTGAATGTTTCCCAACCCAGGATGGGTGTTGGTTTCAACACTTTATTTCCACTGCATGGATTGATGCTTTGTCGCTGACTCAAAGAAGTAATCCATGCAATGGAAATACCTCCCCACCTGAAAAGAACTTGGTCTTCTTTTCATCAGGGAAGCCTCAGATTTTTGGATGCAAAAGGCATTGTGTTTATTGACTATCTTCAAAAGGGCCACACCATCAATGACAAATACTATGCCAATTTGACGAGACAGATACGAAAGGCTATGAAGACCAAAGTCTCAGGAAAACTGACGAAAGTGGTCTTGTTTCATTAGGACAATTCTCCAGCAAACAAGTCCTTGGTTTCAATGGTTGCTGTGCATGACTATGGCTTTGGACTGGTTGATCACCCTCCCTATTCTCCTGATTAGACTATCATCTGTTCCCCAACATGAAAACCTATTGCCTGGAACTAGTATCGCAGTGCTGACGACGCCATATCTGCTGTTGATGACCAATAAGATGAAAGCTTCAGCAATGGCATTCAAGCACTGCAAAGCCGACCGAAGAAGTCTGTGGAACGTAAATAGACCTCATGCAATCATATCTTTACACATTCCATGAGTATGGTCAGTCTATGAACTTTTACCCTCGTAATATCAATCCTCCTATATGGCAATGAAATCTGGACAATTTCCCGACAGAGGGAGAGTAGACTTGGGGCAACAGAGATATGGTTGCATGACTATAATTGCATGGCAAGAGCGCGCGTAAAAGATGAGGACTTTTTTTAAATATCGAGACAAAAAGGACCCATCTGTATAGAATCAGAAAGACACACTTGACAGGGACACATGATGAGGAGGGAGAGCTTGGAGAATTTAACACAATTTGTCGAAGGCAAGAGAGACAAATGTAAACAACTAATGAGTTAGTGTATATGGCTAGCAGAACAGTAATGGGGAGGTACACCAAAAATTCATATTACCAAGAGCTATGCTAATTAGGAAGTTGTGGAGAGTTATGATCGCTCAATTTCTGCAGGAAAACTTAACATAGAAGAAGGAGATATAGAGTATGAAAGCATAGAACGGTGCTTCTTTCGTCGAATGTGTTCTTAGATGCTTAATAGAAGTGGGTGTTTATTTATCTTTGAGGAAACGGCTTATTAATTTCACATCCTCTCTATATATAAAACAGAGGATGTCTGTTTGTGTGATACCTTTTCACTCGGGATCCACCCAACCGATTTTGACCAAAATTAGCATATAGATTGTACAATGTTAGAGATGGGTTCTTAGCGCAAAAATCGATAATTCAAAAATCAATAATCGATAAAGCCGATCAAAATCGATAAATTCAACTTTTTTCCTCCGATTTTATTCGAACTCGGTATGTAAGTTACTTACAGCATGACAAGCTCAATGATACCTCATTTTTATTTCTACGCCACTGCGTTTAGCGAAATACCGCGAAAAACGAAAAATCGATTCCAACACAAATTTTAAACTAAAAACTCCCTCAATTTTCAAGCAATCTAATACAAACTTCACTCAATTGTAGGCAACAATATGTTGATTGTTTAACAGTCATTTAACTTGAGAATTTAGTCCACTTACATAGTGAAAACCCGGCGAAAAATGTCGATTTTTACTGGTTTCTTTCTTATTTTTGTTGATCTTTCAACCAATTTTCATCAAAATTAACAAATGCTTTATAAATGTATCTTCTTTTCCATCCCAGGTAGCACACTGATAAATTATATTTCAAAATTTCCAAAATAATTGTGGTCTGAAGTGGGTATTCATGTTGCCTGTTTTAACCCTTTTATGTCCTACTTCTGTTATATCAGTAACAGCATCAATTCAAAAGTTTTTTTTATTGAAAGTGCTTTAAAGTAATTGAAGAATATTGAGAATGTTACATTTAAACATGATGCTGTTTTTGCTCCATTGTAATTGAACGCTTTTTCTGATCGACCAGTTGGCCGATAGTTTTTAATAATTTAAATTATATTCCGACTCCCTTTTTTTTGACACTTGTCTATTGTATGCTCCGAACATGTGAACAACGACGAAGTTTTGGAGAAAATGGAAAAAAAAAGGAAATTTATATTTAACATCAGAAAGAGTCAGTTGACTTTTCTGGGGAACGTCATGAGGAAGGAGGGCTTGGAAAATCTGATACACACGGGACAGATAGAGGGAAAGAATAAAACAGCGCGTAACATACTTGATAGGTTTGAGTAAATGGATGGTAGATCAGGGTTTGGGAGAAATAACAACAGGACAAAACCTATTAAGAATTAGTAAAGGAAGAGGTGGAGAGCCATGATCGTTTATGACCTGAACGGATACGGTACATAAAAGAAGTAACAACTTGTTTTCCTGTCTGCATTTTGAGGAATTTTCTGGTTGTTTATTTGGAATTTGTGTTCGTCTCCGAGATTTTTTTATTATCTCCTCCAGACATTTTACAGTTTTTTATTTTTTATTTATTGTCTTAGGTAGCCTCTCTTAAATACTTATTTGTTTAATGTAGCCGGACTTATGACCAGATATAAAATTTCATCTCTGCATATATAAAATTCTGTGACTTCCGTCCGTCCGTCATGCCCTTAAAATAACCATACGTTGACCAATCGAAACCAAATTTTGAGGAGAAGTGCAAACGAGGAAAAAGGGTACAAAGTACAGTTGGTTTTACTAGGGAGCGTAGCTTAGTAGAATAAATTTTCATTAATTAGGCGGGGATTAAAATGTTTATTATTTAACATACAAAATACTCCCACTTCTTTAAAATCAATTTAATGATTAAAACAACAAACACTTATTTAATAAAAAAGCAATATTGTTTTTGCATATCTTTTCTTTAAGTTTTTATATATACAAGAATTCAATTTCCACTTCGCCCTTCCTTTGCGAGAACTACAAACAAGGCGAAACGCTTCAAAATTTTAGAATGGTCAGTTGTATGTTGTTTGCTCAAGAGTAAGAGATATTAAAAAAATTATTCTTCGTTGTTAAAAGGTAAAAAAGAAAGTTTTTGAAAAATGCTGTTTACCATGGTGTCCTATACAATTAAATTAAAGAAATTATTAAACCGGGAAGTTGGCTTTTTGTCAAAGCATTTTTCCAAACAAATCAGCTTATTCAAATTTTCATCAATTGGTTTTCCAAATTAAACGAAACGTAGAGTTTGTAAATCTCAGCAAAAAATTTAGCGATAACTTCAAAAATATTAAATACTGTGAGGATTTTAACACGCGTCAACGTGATGTAAGAAGATTGTATAAAACAATTCAAGCCACATTTATTTAAGAACGGCAGTGACGTATGGCTGTAAGTGCGTCTTTTACGTGCCGACAAGTAAGAGTTTACAAAGTAGAGTTGATTTTACTATGGTACGTAGCTTAGTACAATAAATTTTCATTAATTTTTTTTTGGGGGGGGATTAAAAGATTTATTTTTTAACATACAAAATAAGTCCACCATGTCGTCATATTCCTTTCTCTCAATACTCTACTGTGGGAGACAAACATTAAATGTCTTAAACGCAGCTACGAGCTTCAGTTAGAACACCACCCCATAAACACCTTTCAACAAAAAGAGATTGACCTTCGTAAGGCATTTCCTGAGCCACTTTTTTTGCTTAACTCTTTGGGATTTTGGCAATATAATTAAAAAGGCCAAATGCTTCAAATATTTGGAATTTGTCTCCAGAAAAAAATATTTCCGCAAGGCCAGTTTCTATGTTGCATGATCAAGAGTAAGAAATCTTAAGAATTTATTCTTCGCTGTTAAAAAGGAAAAAAAGAAATATTCTTAAAAATGTTGTTTACCATGAAGTCCTGTGAAATTGGAGTAAATAAAGAAATTATTAAAACAGGAAGTAGGGTTTTTGTCAAAATATTTTCCAAACAAATCAGCTTATTCAAATTTCGTCGATTGGTTTGCGAAATTGAATGAAACGTTGACAAAAAATGTTAGCAATAACTTCAAGACAAAATATGTTAGCAAGAACACCAACAATACTAAATACTGTGAGAATTCCAACACGTGTCAGCGTGTTACAAAAAAATCTAGTGAAATAAATGTAAAATTCGAACTTGTTTGTATGACACGTCGTAAGAATTTTTTTTTTTTTCATTTTTGTTTTCTCTTTCTTCAAAATAAGTCACGCGAGATAAAAGTAGCATCCTGTCTGGTTAAAATTCAGTCCTTTACTGGTGAAACAGGATTAACCACTTCAGAGCGCAGGGCCGGTCGACGGTATATGGAGACCGTGTACTGCCCAGGCTAAGTGTCCCCTCCATCTCGACCGTACCGATAAGATCCAAAAGGAATACATGATACTATATTTGATGCCGGCTTGGTTGTAGGAGATGCCGGAAAATTGCCAGTTTTGACAGTCAACCGTCTTTGGGGCCCCACTTCGGATTTTCTGTTTAGATTTACTTCCATAGCCTTTTCTGTGTTTTGTGTACGACCACAAGGCAAGCGAGGTTTGAAATCAGGATTTTCCATACCCTAGAGTGATTGCCTTCTTGGGGCGTCGAACTCTACTTGAAACAGCTGGTTATGAGGCGCCGGTTTTCTGCCTTTGTCTATACTCCGGTTGGAGCTCTGGACTTGTCATAGGCTATTTGAAACGCATGCCACGGAAACATTTTATAGACAGTGGCAGCTTGTCCCCCACTCTCACTTCCGGCTATGACAACCTTTGGAACATGTATAACGCGCGTATAGTAACATTATATATATTACGTATTTTAGAAGCTCACAAAAATTAAATATAAAACATCAGATAAGCAAAAACATTAAAAAACAAGACAAATTACGAAAAAGTACATAAACAAACAAATTTATAAAGTTTCGTTTATTTAAATAAAAGATATCAGAAACAAAAATGAAAATATTAGTCGGGATTTAAGCCTAAAATATTCGGAGATTATGAAGTTATTATTTAACATGCAATAAAATAATTTATATTGTCAGTACTAATTCCTAAACAATTAATTGATAAAAAGTGAACGAGAATAGAAAATGCAATACTCGGACCAAGACTAGAGCTTTGGAGGGCACCTGCATTAATACGAAAGGATCTGGAAGAGTAGCGGTTCAGGATAACTTCCAGTTCACAATTTGACAAGAAATACTGAATAAGTTCAAAAATTAGTCCGGAGATTCCGTAAAATTTTAATTTCTTAAGAAGTTGCCCGAAAGTTGTCAGTGTTAACAGCCAACCGCCTTCGGGGCTCCGTTTCGGGGTTTCTGTCTGGATTTACTAACATAGTCTTTTCCGTGTTTGGATATCCCCACAAGGTGTAAAATCAGGATTTTCCTTCCACTGGATGGACTGCCTTCCTTGGCTGTAGAGCTCCATCTACCCAAAGCAGCTGGTTATGAGGCGACAGTTGTCCACTTTCGGCCATTCTCCGGCTAGGTACTGAACTTAGTTTTCAGAGGCTGAGAGATATGCCACGGAAACCTCTTATAGAAAGAGCAAACTTGTCCCACCATCACTTCCGGCTATGACAACCTTTTCAACATATATAATGTATGTAAATAAATATTTTTATTACAGTTTTTAGAAACATAAAACAAGCAAGAACAAATGAAAGGAATTTCGACCGAATGTTATTTTCTGATTTTCTAATTAATTTATTATTGTTTAGCACACTGCTTTACTGTATATGCATTTAGAAATAGATTAGTCATGTGAGACATCGGGCAAAGTGTCATTAAAGCCGACTGAAGCTGGTTAACGAAAATCCACTACACGCGTCGTATGCCTGAAATAGCGAATAGGTACAGGTCTCCTTTCGTGGTCCGGTCGTCACAACGTTACTCGGTTATTAAGTTAAGAGTGACTGTATTTTGTAAAATATCTTCCTGTCCCCAGGAACTTTAATCGATTCTTTACTAAAACATTTGTTCTTTCGCGATTCTGTCTAAAACTTCGAGACCTTCATCCGATTAGCGGTTAAATTTATAATTCTACTTTTTTTTTTCTCGAGAGGACGGTGAGTGAATGTTTTTTTCTGATTTATTTTAAATTGATTTTTCTTAGATGTTAACTAATGTAATAAAACTCTTCACAATCACTTCGAAACATTTTCTTGCAATGAAATCAAAAGAAACAAAAATATATATACAATGTAGAATAAAACAATGGAAAGAAGCGGATGAAGGGAAAGCTTTCGGTCGAAACTGCTTAATTCTATTCTTTTGTTCTCTTTTTGATGCTTTTAAAAACTGCAAAGAATCAGGAACGTTGATTTTTGGAGACATTATGGAAGGCTGACTGATTCGTGAAAACGTCTTTCTTAGATTTTTTTGTTTTCCTAATCACAAATTCTTTTTTTAGACATAAGAGTGCATCATTTGCAGAAGAAATTATGGTTCCAATTAAAAGAACACTTTCAAAAAGCAGAGACCATTTTTTCCCAAATGGAATATCTTCAAATGGATCGGTTTTAACCGAAATATGTTCTCTCCTTTCATGCTTTTTTCCCGCTTTCTATTTTTTTTCGATTGATAACATCATTTTTTTGGCTTTTATTGCGATAAATGTTTTGTTCTGATTACCTTTGAACGTTCATTGTTATTAATTGATTTCCGTTACCATTGTTATGTCATTACTGATCGTATATTATGAGCGTCCCTTTCTTAAATCACATTTGTATCGGTTTCTATTCACTTTTAACCTGCCTACAAATGTGTTCCTGGTTGTTGAATATCATTCCTCTTCTACGGGCTATGTCTCTTCGTGTTATTCGTAATCGTGCCTCTCCACATCATCCTATTTTTGCAGCTATTAACAAAGTTTATCTTTTTTTTTTTTTTACTAACCCCACCGTTTTCTGTTCTGAATTGCATTTACACAAGCGCGTTGTGTAGGTTTAACTGATTCTAGCCGAAATGGGACGAGTAAATGCAGAGATACTAGACTCCGATCTTTTATCGTAAAGGGTAGAGGTCATAACGAAAAACAATCAGAATAACGCTATACATTCTTCATCCGAAAGTCTATTTCCTTCTAACTGAAAATAACCAGGCATCGAACAAAGATAGCTTCGATCCATACAATTTGTCATAACGGGGGAGTTGCTACAGATTTCGAGCTGTCGGGTCAAATTTTTCTTCATTCATTTACATTAACAGCCCGAAAATAAAATTATGACGCCGATATTCCGTACTGTAGTACGAGAACGTAAAAGGGATGTGGAACAGATACTGCACTTTGATCCTGTATTTATTAACGAACGTATGATGAGACACATAGTCCCGAACGTGTACGTTGGTAATGCGGAATGCCTATACGCCAAAGACAAAAATTGCACTGTCATGCTGTTTTCCGTATCAGTCACCTCTCTCTCTCTCTCTCTTTAGTGTAATGAAGGAGATTCCTGTAGACTGGTTGTCAACAAAGGCTATAGAACCCAAACTGTTCTACTATTCAGTCCATAGCTAGCGAAAGAAGTGATGGATTCATATCTTTCCCAAAGTTATTTGTACTTAACTGAATATAATGAACACGACTGAAATTCGAACACGTCGCTCCGGTTTCACATTCCGTAGAGAACAGACACTACACTTTATTTACATTATTTGCATTCGGATTATAGCTTCTGAATATTCGAGAAATCTTATTAAAAAAAAACATCATTCTCCGAAAGGATTCGAACGGAGTAGACGAGCGGTTTATTTATTAAAATATGTCGCCTCAAGGCCACACCCAGCCCTGCCTTTTCGGAAAAGATTCTTCATGGCCAAGTCGTTTAAAGCAGGATTTAACGACTTTTCTCTCTGCCCAGTGAGATGTGGGTTCAAATCCGGCTTTAGAGGTCATATTTCTTTTTTAATACGCATATATATATATATATATATATATATATATATATATATATATATATATATATATATATATGCGTATGAGAGAATAGAAAAGTCCAGAGCAGATAACATTAGAAATATTTTAGAGTTCCATGAAAATAAGTGGATACAACGTTTCAAAACGCATTATCCAGCCGGGCTTAACCATAAATTTAACAATATAGATAGTATTAATATATAGCCCTACAAATCAAAACTTACCCACATTTCTCACCCACAATACAGATATGCTTACAGAAGTGTTGAGCCCTCACAATTATACACACACCCACACGTATATACACACTTACACACATCATACTCACTCATTCCCTAACGAGCCAAATGATAACACAAACCCATAGTAATATACACGCTTACACACATCATACTCACTCACTCCCTAAGAACCAAATGACACACACACACACACAGACACATCCCCTTTCCAGGAACCAATAAACTGTCAAATTGACCAAGGGAATTCAAAGCAGCATGAATCCATCCAGCTCTTATCTCAAATAACTTCTTAAAAGTGACTATTTGACCAACACAAGGACTGACCAAAAGTCATGATAAAAAATAAAATAATAAAAAATTAAAAAAAACAAATGAAAACTACAGACAAAAGTTCATTTTCTCCATCAAGACATTCATTTCTGTAGTTCACTGCTGCCAGCAAGCAGAAAATTATTTTTCTCCTGATGAGGACCATGTTGGCCGAAACTAGTCGAGGAATCTAAATGAAATAATAATAAAAACAAAGGAATATTAATATACAACCCAGAGTGTCTGAAGATTTTAATTTTTTAATATTTTTTATTGTTCAAAAAGAAAAAAAAAATATATATATATATGCCGTTGTTTGTAACCTTAGGTTTCACGCATCTGCGATCTTCAGACAGTGAAACCTAAGGTCACAAACAACTCTCCAAGCAACCGAATATGTTGGCTCTATCCATGATAGAACCCACTTTCCCCTAATACCGGACAGTGCGCATCCATAACGGAGAATCGAACCTGGACCGTTACGATACAACGCAAGCGTCATACCACAGGCCAGTGGTATAATGCGCGTTTTGTATCGGCAGGGTAAAGGTTCGATTCTCGTGTGTGTGTGTGTGTGTGTGTGTGTGTGTGTGTGTGTGTGTGTGTGTGTGTGTGTGTGTGTGTGTGTGTGTGTGTGTGTGTGTGTGTGTGTGTGTGTGTGTGTGTGTGTGTGTGTGTGTGTGTGTGTGTGTGTGTGTGTGTGGTTTAGGTGTAGCAGTACTTCCATTTGATCGGAAAATGTCATTGTGTAATGTTAGATATTTACGTTTGCTGGAGAGGGCATATAAATGTACTAAACTGAAAAATAAATGCCTATTTTTTTAAATAAAAGCCTTTGTAAAGAAAGTGATGGATTTTTATTTCTTAATCCGACAGATTTTTATTATTAAATGTTGTTTTTTTTTCAGTATCCATTAAAAGTAAGTTTTAAGTAGTAAAAATGAAATTATATATTTTTTATCATAATTCTACGAAATTGTCGATGGAATTACCTATACATAAATACATGAATATATTTATGAGTGTATGTACGTGTGCTTGCGTGTGTTTTTTTGCATGTGTGTGTGCACTGTGCAGATACTTTCGACGGTTTTTTTAGTGCTTTTATTTATTGGTTCTTGCGTTTGTAATAAATTTCCACTGCGTTGAGTGCTTTTTGATTGCTACAAATTAAGACCGGGAAAAAAATGGAGAACGTTGTTCTATTTCATGTCGACTTTTCTGCACGTCAGCATGCGTGTTTCTCGTGGGGAACGTGTGAGTGAGAGCAAGAATTAGGATATGTGGCGGCGGGATGGGGTGGGGTGGTCTGTTTTTACGGCGCGAGAGCGTTTACTCATTTTGTTTGAAACTTATTTTATTTTTTTGCCAATTGGAATATTCGATTATAAGAACAGACGCTTTTTAGTGCTGTGTACAATTGGATCCATCAGAACGAGACCACAAACCAAAAGTCTCTGAATGATTTGTTTATTCGATCTATCTATCTATCTATCTACCTATCTATCTACCTATCTATCTATATATATATATATATATATATATATGTGTGTGTGTGTGTGTGTGTGTGTCTGTGTGTGTCTGTGTGTGTGTGTGTGTGTGAAATAGTTTGTCCATACTTATCTACCTATTAATCTCTCGTTATTTATATATATATATCTCATTTCATCTATCTGGTTTTATCTATGTATCTGTTTGTCTCAGTTCTTATCTATCTATCTATCTATCTATCTATCTATCTATCACAGTCTTTTAATATCTATGTATGTATTTATTTATCTTCTATTTATTGAACTCACACCACTACTATCTATGTATTTGTATTTGTTTAAGTCAGTTCTTATCTCTCTCTCTATCTCTCACTTGCTCTCTATATGTATCTATATCTATCTATCTCCCTCCCCCTCTCTATGTCTGTCTGTCTCTCTCTCTCTCTCTCTCTCTCTCTCTCTCTATATATATATATATATATATATATATATATATATATATATATATATATATGTATATATATATAAAGTATAGGATTGGTGTATACGGAATAAATTAAAACAAAATGGTTATTTTTGTAGTGATTTTATAACATATTCATGTTATAATTTTCGAATAAATTATACATATACATATATATATATATATATATATATATATATATATATATATATATATATATATATATATACCATATTTTGTCCGTACTTATCTAACAATCTTAACTCTATTCATGCAAATATATATTTCTCTCTTTATCTATCTATCTCAATCAGTTCATATCTATCTATCTATTCTTTTCATCCTGTTTATATTTTGAAGACACAAATACAAATCTTGCAGTAATTTGCTTATTATCAACTAACTTATATGAAAGATTTTGTAGCTCCAATATTTATCCAAGTTTTTCCCTACTAAAGTTTATATTTTGACTCATTCTTAAAGCTGACATATTTTTACCTTTTGATTCATGTATAAACTCAACTCACATGGACTATTGGAAATGTTAGGAAAACTTAACATCTCTGGTAAGGATATTTAGTAAGGATATTTGGTAAGGATATTTGGTAAGGATATTAGAAAAATGCAGATATTATACTGGGACTCAACAGTCTGCGTAGAAAATTTATTCAGTAAATTTACAAAAATGGAAAGGGCGTGTGACAAGGAGTTGGCTTTTCTCCAGGCCTATTTAATACAGAGAGAATTAGAAATTCTACCCGAATACATTATTAGCACAGAAGTAAAACCCAGGAACTTCTGCAGAAGGCAGGAAAGGATAGGGAGAAGAAAGGACTAAGCATCACTTGTAAGAATGTATGGGTGTCATCAAAAGGAGAGGCCGTCATGCGTATTACAAATTGCAGATTCGAAAATGAAGCAAGTCCCAAATTTTAAATATCTAGAGAGTGTCTTAAAAGAGCTAGGAAAATGTGAAACCGAAATCTGAAGGCGTATTGGGATAGCGAAAGATGACATCCAAAATCTAAGCAAAGTATTAACAGGAAAATCTCGTTTACTTAATGTCATATCGGTTCCACTATATATGGCAGTGAATGATGGAAAATTTCATCACAGATTAAGAAGAGACTTGAGGCAACAAATATATTATTCAACAGAAGGATGCTGAGAATACCATGGACCAGTTGCGACTCTAGGTCATCAATGATTTTCGGGCTTTTTGTTAAAATCTTTCACAAAAAATATTATTAGTATGACTTAGTTGCTAAAATGATTCCATTACTCTAACTAAAATATGTAATTTTAAAAAATTTCTGTGCTTCAAATTAAGCACACACACATTTTGGTATTTTAATATTAATTGTAATAATTCTATAAAAATAAACATTTATTTTAAAAACATTTCGAGACATGTAAGGAAAAATAACGAGTGTGTGTACGTACGCTTATGATCAGTACTGCTGACAGATGTCATATTTCCTCAACACTACCCCAGTCACACTGCTCATCCCACCCATCCAGTGGACCAGTTAAGGCTGACAATTTCTTTGATTTTCGCTGACTTTTAAGTCGGGCTAAATTTATTTTGCCTGACTTTTCTATTGATACATTCCACAAAAAATTTATATTGTACGAAATAAATTATTTAAAATGGAGATTTGAAAACAATAAGTTGAAATAAATAAAAATATGTCCTTTGAAAAACAGGGAATACAAGAGATAAGAGATTTTTAAAACATTATTTATAAAATTAAAGTAAGAAATACATTGTCTATTAAGTATGTCTCCAGCTTAATAGTCGGGTTAAGATCTACGCGCCCGACTAGCCACGTTAATTTTATTTCATTCGTTTTTTTACTTTGTTTTGTTTTGTTTTTTTTTTCTTTCTTCTTTATTATGAAAAATATCAAAATATCTATTTCGGCCAATATTTTGAGGCATGGAATTAAAACAATTTTGGAACCAGTTGAAGTCAGGAATGAAAGCGCCGCACGACGAAAAGATTTTGTTGCTTTGAAATAGCGAATCCTGAAGGGTCTCTGTAAATAGGTGGAGAATAACGAGCTTGTGTAATGTTTGACAGAACCAGGATAAGGTGAGATAACGAACTCTGAGAATTTACTAAGACCTTATAAATGACAGGAGATTGTGGACAGCCATTGTTGAAGGGACAATGCAGATCATCTTATGACAATTAAAAACACAACAGGAAAATATTATTTGCAAATGACCACTTTATGTTAAGCACCTTTGCATATAATTACACACAGACACACTATGGATGTGCTCTGGGAAGATCCAATAATTTTCTATGTCAAGTTCTTTTCATTTTCATAAATTTTTGAAGACGTAGAGGTACACACAACAGGTTCTTTTTTACTATTTGTTAATTGCCATGACATTTTTGTTTCAGAGTTTTCCTTTTATCGAGCTGCCTGTCACCTAAGGCGAAAAAGCCTGCTCTTATCTTGCTATTTAGGTAGGTAGGGCGACGGAGATGAATTTAAGTCTTTTTCAGTAGCATTTGTGAAAATGTGAAATTAACAGAATTTGGTCAGGATTTGAACTCGGTTCATGATATTATATTCAGCACCCAAAATTTTGCACTACATGGCCATAATCGAAAAATGAATATGTTATAGAAAATCAACTATAATATTTTTATTTTTTTAATCGGCATCACCCCATGCAAGGTAATAAAGCCACTAAGACACAAGTGGTTACGGGGCGTGGAAGAATTAGAAACAGAAACATTAACAATAAGCGGGAAAAGAAAAGAGTAATCAGGAGGGCAGTAAATAGCGATTGATATTGCATTTAAATTTTGGCAGATTAACGTTGGCTGGCAAGCATGGAGCCGGAAGGGAGTGCCACAAGCAAGGCAGTAAAGCCACTAAGGCACAAGGGAATATTGAGTGTGGAAGAATTAGCAACAGTAACATTAATAATGAGAGTGAAGAGAAAAGTGTAATCAGGAAGACAGTAGATAGCGATTTCAATTGTATTTAAATTTTTGAAGATTAAAGTTGGCTAAAAGGCATGCATCCGGAAAGGATTGTTCTGCGAACGTAGATTGTTAATTATTTCTAAATAGCAAACGTCCAAACAAAGGGTTAAAGAACTTTGAATAATCTAGAACGTTGCCTTAAGCGGGAGGATTTCGGTAAAAATCGAAATCCCTTCATTAGGAACCAGTTTATGTGATTCGTATTTTAACCAACCTTTTTATCAGTGGCTTTTTCTACAAGCTAAAACTTATATGGTCGAGTAAAACTTTGGTTAGAAACAAGTAAATATTTCCTAAATGAAACAAAGAGTGAAGAGGAATAGTAAAAGAAAAATATAGACGTGGGAGAGAATTCTTTAGTAAAGTCAATTTGCCCAGGAACTTGAGACCGAAAAGTGGAGAAATGTGTTCAACATTACGAGCAGTCACTGTGCCACGAAATTCAACACAAGTGTTAAAGATAAAAACAGCAGGAGACGAACGCATGCGTCAGAGGATTTTAAAAATCTCCCTAACAGGTGAGCTAGGAATCGAGTGACAGGACCTTAGCGTAATTGTTTGCATAAATAGACAAAAACGAAAAAATAAAGGGACAACGAAAAGTAATAATGAAAATATGTCTACAAAATAGCCTACCTGATAGCTGAGATATTTCACGTATTTCTCAACAGTCCGTAAGTCGCTGTCAGAATAAAGCAAATCGGCAATCGTGGGTTAATTATCGAAGCATACCATCTTAAAATTTATAGTAAATAGCATAAACATTTGCTTAAGTAGACACCCGTAATGCCGATACTTGATGAAGACCCACAAACCCTAGACCATAAATGTATCTCCAGTTAAATTAATTTTGCTTTCAAGTTAATATTAACATTTAGCACACAGTATTATCAATATCACTTCCTTTTCTACTGCATTGTTTTCCAAGGCCACTTAATTACATTAACCTTATTATTAATTTCGCTCAAAGTTGCTTTCTGTTGCTATAGCAGGATATGACAACACATCTATGAAATTCAAACACACTATTGTTCAGGGATCATAGGCACCTTTAGTGGTAGGATAAAATGTTTGTACAACATATGAAGTAACATAGAAAGTGATAAAGCCGACATCCAATGTGGGTAAGGAATGATGATGCACCCACAAGCAACCTATATCACTCGTTTCTTCCAGTTGCTCTTTTACCCGTCGTCTACGAGCGAGATTTTCTCGGTAAATGAGGTCTCAGCCTAGTACGATATTACTGACTGAAGGAGGAGTACCGTTGCCCTGATTTCTGAGTAGACGAGACAAGTTCACTAGGGGTATAAAGCCTGTGCACGATTTTTCTGTCGGTGCGATTGTCTCACTACTAAGTCTAGCGCTACAGCTAGTACCTGACTCCACCTGCTATCTTCTTTCCACAATAGGAGTGGATAGGTTCACCTATCATCCGGTTCACAGCCCTCCCTGGTCTTTTGAATAGGAGTACAAGTTTATCCTTCGATTCCTGTTTAGGATTGGGCTTCCAATTCCGTCAAAAGTCTACTTCAGCTCTATAACCTATCCGTCTCCGCCTTAACTTTTATTTATTATTGAATTCCGTTTTGTTTTCTCAATAAGAGTAGATAGATTTGTCTATCAGCCGGTTAAATCTACCCCCACCCCGGTATTTTGAAGAGTAGATCCGTTATTTCCTGCTTAAGATTGGGTTTCCATTTCCTTTTAAAGACTTTTCATTATATTACTCTCTACCACGAGTGTCTCTTGGGCCTTGTACCCGATGAATATCACTGTAAGAAAATAAACGTGAAGGTTCAAATGAACGTTCCGCCGTGAATTTCTTTGAACGTGATAAAAATTAGAATCGCGGAGACAATTATGAATATATTTAGTGTTATGAGAACTTACCCATAATAGATAATGGACTATCCCGTACACCATAAATACTGAGCCTCAAGAGGAAGCAGTAGTGTGAGACCCAGTCCTTTTTGGACGTCTCAGCTAGCTGGTCGAACTCTCTGCCTCTGAGGCAGAGGGGAACTCTCTGCCTTTGGGCGGAGAGGAACCCGGACGAGGTTCCGCCGAAGGGCAGAACCTCGTTCGGGGTGGTTGACCGCCCCGATCCCGTTTATACGGGTTTTACGGGCAATTTTTGCCCGAGCCTACGGGCTCGGAAAGCCCACTTTAAACCGGCCTTGTGCCACATTCGACACACGTGGGCGTGTTGTTAAACAGTGTGAGACCCAGTCCTTTTTGGACGTCTCAGCTATTCGGTCGAACTCTCTGCCTCTGAAGCAGAGGGGAACTCTCTGCCTCTGGGCAGAGAGGAACCCGGACGAGGCTCCGCCGAAGGGCAGAGCCTCGTTCGGGGAGGTTAACCAACCCGATCCCGTTTATACGGGTTCTACGGGCAATATTTGCCCGAGCCTACGGGCTCGGAAAGCCCACATTAAACCGGACTTGTGCCACATTTGACACACGTGGGCGTGTTAATGAACATCGTGTGAGTCAGACAGAGACAGAGTCGCGTCAGACGATTACTGTAATAGGGATACTTCGAGACAACATCGTTCTCTCTATCCTAACGTGATTGTTATTACTAACACTTCTACTTCTATGTACATCTTTCTATTTGTAATATATATCTGTGTTATTCCATCCCTGTGTTCGAGTTATCCTTCATTGGTTCTACCTTGGGCCATCACCGTGGTACAAGGAACCTGGACCATAACATTCAGAATATATAATAAACGTGCCGTACCAAATATAAGAGTCGGCTGAAAAATCCAAGGACTGACCAAGATACTCTCATGGAATGCGGTCAAATGAGGTTTATATTTCAGTGCAGTTTCCCTTACGGTCCTCACTTTTATACCGTCGAGATTTCATTGTTTGGATCCCATTGGGGATGAAGCTTTCATCCTGTTGGTCAAAAATGTTATCAGATGGGGCCAAATCAGAACAGTGAGGGTGATCAATCAGTTTGAAGACTCAGAGACACGTATCAGACATTGAAACCAAGTGTCTGTGTGCTGAAGCATTATCCTAATGAAACAAGACCACTTTCGTCAGTGTTTCGGAGTATTTGGTCATTATAGTCTTTTATAACCGCCTCAACAAGTTCTCATAATACCTTTCATTGATGTAGTGGGCTGTTTGATCTGGAGACAGAGCCTGGCTAGAGATTCCCCGAAGTTTTGTCTCCGCCAATTCCTATGTGCGAAATCCTAACCTCTGTGATTCTCCCTCACTCTACACATTCGCCGCAACTCGAACAATAAAGATATTTATATATTTTATATATATAAGTGCTCATCTTATTTGATCCCAGCAGCAGTATGCAACACTCTGAGTATATCCTATACATTTGCAAATCTACCATTTGTCCATGCATTGAATACTTTTGCTATATATGGTCTGGTGCACCTACTGTTCATTTCGACAAAATCCAAATAAGGATCTGCAATATAGTCAGTCCTGACTTGACACATCAACTCCAGTCACTTTCTCACAGACGTAATGTGGCTGCCCTCTGTCTTTTCTACAAATATTTTCATGGCAACTGCTCTGACGACCTATATTCACTGATCTCCCGATTACATGAATTTAAGTATGGTACTAGATTGGCATCTAGGTCTTACTATTTTACTGTTGAAGCAGTAAATGTAACCAAAACTTCTGCTCCAACAACGGAAGAAAGCCTAGTCACGTGAAGTTACACGGGTGTCCAAATGATATGAAAACGGTCGAACTCTTGGCCTGAGAGAGAGGCTGGCTAGATTTTCACCAAATATTGTCTCCGTCAATTCCTGTGTGCATAATTCTCCCTCACTCTACCCATTCGCCGCAACACAAACAATAAAGATATATATATATATATATATATATATATATATATATATATATATATATATATATATATGTGTGTGTGTGTGTTGTGTGTGTGTGTAGGTGGGTGTTTTTTTGTATGTTTGGTCATCGCCTCATTTGAGTCCATAAGTAGAATACTAAAATAATTTTTTACGGAGTGAAAACAGTAGTAATAAAGAGAAGAGTCAATAACGATTGACATAGCATTTTAATTTTTGAAAATCAAAGTTCATTGTAAAGCATGTGTTAGGATGGGATTTCTACTAGCTAGAAGTGCGATAAAAGTATTAGTTAGCTAGAACTTATGGTTACAATTCAATTGTTAATCGATGAGAACTTGCCGCCAATCAAGTACTTAGCTTAAATTCATAAAATCTTGGCACCATAGCGAAGAGCTCATCCGAACAATTACCATGAAATTATTTATAGAAAAGGTAGAGGGAAGCGACATTGCGGCGCTTGGTAAGTGACTGAAGCCGGGAAGCCATATCAGGACGAATAATATTGCTGATTCTTCTCTCGATTTTTAAAAGTGGTGTTCTTTTACATCCTCATGTTACTGAATCTGAGCGAAGTCCTTTGATCACGCCATCCATAGCCCTCGATTTCATCCTTACTAATATGAGGGTTATGATCTTGATAATAATTTTAACATGTTTTTATGTTTTCATTTTTATTTTTACATTTAAACGAGGTTTCTTCCTTCTCTTAAAGTTACTCGTTGCTTGCCAAACATAATATTTAAAATGTTCATTTAATTTTAATTTTCATGTTTATTCTTGTTTCATTTATACAGATTGCAGCAGCAGCAACAAAACCAACAACTCTCTCACTCACACCAGTTGGACCAAGAGCGACTACGAAGATCGCCCCCACTCGTGGGGAGTACCAACTTACAGTCAAGTGGAGGCGGTGGTATTGGATTAAGCAGCGGCGGTGGAAGTCGGCGAGACATAGATTCATCTCCAATTGGTTCCCACTCACCTCTATCCACTCCCAGCCATATAGACCCACCCTCACCATCCTGACAAGGCGATGCCTCCGCCGGTTCTTCGACATTTTCAACAACAGCAGCAAGCACCACGACCACTACCCCTACTACCTCGGCCATGACCCTCGTAACACCGCGAATCTCTTCTCCCTCGTTCAGCCCTTCCTTCTCGTCGTCTCTCTCCTCCTCATCTCCTTCAGCCGTCCCCACATTTTCTTCCCCTTCGACCGGGGCCCACACGACCGGCCCGGCACTTTTCCCGCCCTTTTGCCCTTCTAATGTCGCCGAGGCCGTGGCCGCTGCCGCCGCTGCAGCCGCAGCTGCTGCTAACAGTGCTGCTGATGTCGCCACCGACGCGGAGGCCCTCGCTTACACCTCGAACTATGCCCACAGTCACACGCATGCGCACAGCCATACATACACTCCGGGTCAAGGACATAACATGGCTCTGAATCCGAACAGTGAAAGCAAAGCTATTGCCCATTGCTATGACGTGGACAACAATGCACTCATGCTAAGGTATTATTATTCAGCTCTTAGTATGACACACGGCTTGCTCTATAGGAATTTCACACCCTAAAAACAAACAAAAACAAATTATATTTAAAAAAGAAAATGTTAAAACATTGTTTCTATCTATATTTGCAAAGAAAACATTCTTTTACACCGAGGATAGAACAACAAACAATTCTGAGATCGCAAAATAAAATTACCATATATGTCTTAAAAAAGAATTATTTAAAATTTAGACTTTAATCTTATCGACGGTATCAATGATTCACGTTTCGATCGAACTGCAATGATTTTTTCTCCAAATACCTCGGTTCCAATATGGCTGTAACTAGTGTTCAAAAATCCTTATAAGATATAACGGTTTTGCAATCTTATAGGATTCGACCATAGTGGGGATCATCGAGTCAATGGGAACGAAACTTTCCTTAACTGCATATGAACTTCGCCAGTGTTACATACAGTTTTGAATTCAGAGTTTTCTATCATCTAGACCGGCTGCCAACCAAGGCTATAGACCCAGCCTGTCTTACAATTCACCCATAGCAGTGGGGGAAGGGGGAGAAAATTTGGATTAATACCTTTCCCAAGAATATTAGCGCGTAAATGAATGTAATGAACTCGACTGGAATTCGAATTTGGCTGTCCGATTCCTCAATCCAAGCAGCAAACCATTACCCCAACGGGCAAGGTTATACACCAGTAAAACTCCATGACATGATTGAACAATTAGACTTTGGTTTCGATTAATTAAAAATATGCATTTCAATTTTATTTTTTCGCGGAAAAATCTTGGATTGCTTTTATGAAATTCAATTAATAATGAATTTTAGTTAGTGAAATCCTGCTGTCTAAGAGTATCTAGATTGGTAACGACTATTTTATAATGTGTTCGTTATTCCAATATCATTTGGCTTAAACTTGGTTCTTCCAAATTGCTGTTATATGAAAACAGTCTCTACTGGTAAAGTCATTCTAGAGCAGTGGTTCTCGACCGGGATCCATGTATCATTACACTTGGGTCCACACAAAAATTAGCAAATTGGGAATTCACGGTAATATTTTAATGGTCAATAGAACAATTTCACTTCGGAATGGTTGTTACAACTAAGAATTTGAATTTCTACAGTTCTCTCCGCCCTATTAAAATACAAAAAATAGAAAAACTTCTCTAAAACTAGCAGAAAATGAGATCAAGCAATGTAAATTAGCGTCCCTTTCACACTATCGAATGTTTTGATTGTAAAAGATGAATAAAAACTGAGAAGTATATATAAGAATTATATAAAGATTATAATGTATTATATAAATTAATGTAATATATCAATAATAAATCATAATATTAACTT
>OZ038512.1:12455538-12483038 GCA_964036315.1 Acanthosepion esculentum
ATAATTACCATTAAATTATATACCTCCCCCCACCCGCCAAAAGACAGAAAGAAAACGATACCTCAGGTTTAAAATGAACTTTGAAAAAGGAAAATTCTTTCCTGAAGCTTTTATTTTAGTTTTAACTTCAAGCTAATAGATTTCATTTAATATTTCCCACAAGCAATATACTTTACTGTATTTCGAAAACTAATTTGAATTGACTGAGATAACATAGTGCGCTTTTTACTCGTATTTCATCGCAATGTAGTTCTCTTTTTTAAAAAATCTGCCAAAAATAAAATATACTTTTCTGAAACTTTATTTATTTATTATTAATCTGATTTGAAACAAATATTAATTTTAAGCTTAAAATATACACAAAAAAGGTACTTTTTAGTTTTACAGTAGCTGTGTTTGAACCCGACTTTTTGAAGCATTGACAGACTGATGACAGGTTTGCTGTTATTCTACGTATACTTTATCTGTATATCATAATTTAAGAAAATGACGTAGCCGCCATTTAATATAATTTTTAAGTATCTCGTAAGCTTAAATATCTTTAAAATTTTGGAGAATATTCTCCATAATGTAATTTTAGGAATGTTGACTTTAAATTTATTAGTCATCAATTTTATTCTCTGATAATGTCGTGTATGAGCGCCCGTACTTACAAAAATGGGAACGTTTATACACATAAAAAATAATTCAAAATACTTTTAAAAATCTTGTTGTTTGATGACATGCATTAAGCTTTTGCATTTATGATTACTAAATACAGTTTTCACTTAATAGTAATCTAATTTAAAGGATGAAATTAATACAGAACGTTAAAAGATTTAAAATTTTATAAACTATTATAATTAAGTTTTTTTTTTTAAAGAAATGAAAATAATTCTTGTTTTTTCATAAGACAATATTATCCTTAATGTATTTTATTTACAAAAGCAATTACATTTTTTCTAGTTAAATAATGTCATAATTTTATTGCTTTTTTTACTTTACGATTCGGAGCAGATTTTCTGTAAATGGTGTTTCAATTTCATAAAAACATATTATTAAATTCTCCAAGGAGTCCTACTTTTAACAAAGTCCCTTTGATTTCCACACCCCCTCTCTATCTCACTTTTTAAAAGAACTCCTTCTCTTCTCTCTTGCTTTCCGTTCCCCCTGTCAATCTAATATATCAGTCCGGGGTATTGTCTCCATTTACTAAGAGATTTCGATCTGAAGAGATGAATATACATTCACGAAATAAATAGGAAGTCGCTGAAACTGTAATTTTTCCAAGTTTCATAAAATTAAATGTGTGTGTGGAGGGGGTAACAGATTTGATAAAATTAAGTGGAGGTAACAGATTTAATAAAATTAAGTGGGGGTAACAGATTTAATAAAATTAAGTGGGGGTAACAGATTTAATAAAATTAAGTGGGGGTAACAGATTTAATAAAATTAATTGGGGGTAACAGATTTAATAAAATTAAGTGGGGGTAACACATTTAATAAAATTAAGTGGGGGTAACAGATTTAATAAAATTAAGTGGGGGTAACAGATTTAATAAAATTAATTGGGGGTAATAGATTTAATAAAATTAAGTGGGGGTAACAGATTTAATAAAAATAATTTTTAGCAAGAAACAGGAATTCAAAAATAAGTTCTAAAAATTTCTTTAAAATTTGACAATTATTCAATTTTAGCAAGAATTTCCAAAACAATGTGATTTTTACCACAATGACTCTAAATTTCTCATAGTAATCTTTGGCCGACCCGCTGATGCAAAAAAAAGAGAAGATTTTTAACCAAAATTTCGAAGTGCGAGAAAGGATTAAAACTGTAATAGATTAACAAAAAATCTTTTGCTCTTTCCTCTTAATAATAATATACATTTGGACGATAAAACTTCGTTTTCATCAAGTTTGGGCCTTTTTTCATCAGGCCATGCTCTTTTTTTAGCGAAAAAGTGGAGGTACTTAATGAAAATAGTTATAGAAAGAGTCATGAAGTATCTACTTAGAAATTCTTTATAAATGCGACCATCATGAAGTGTTTGGTCGGGCATGTGTAATAATGTCCTCTTACCTTCCTTGCCAGTCAGTTTACAGAAGGTTAAATGGATAAATTTCAAATAGATCTGATTTGTTGAAGGAATAAGTTAATTTCAGTTATTTTACTATAATACCTGTAATTATTAAATTCATCTAATTTTTATGCTACGTTCCATCAGGTCATGGTTCTCCACGGCTTCCTTTTTATAATCTGTGAATTTCGATATCTTATTGGGAAAGACAGTGTTTTCCCTTTGATCTCGCCACGGTTTTGAAATTAGAACTGAATTTCTCATTTTCAGAACGGAGGCGATTATGGCTCTCCAAACTTTTCTTTATTATCTGTGAATTACTATGACATCTCGGGAAAGATAGTGGGGTGCTTGCCCAGCACGTTCTCCATGCTTTGAATTCAGAATAAATGATAAAATAAAGAAATGTAATTTGAAATAAAAATATGCCAAAAGAAATATTGTCTTCTTTTCATATAAAAAAATTACCCAATGTACGACTCGAGGGACATTGAAAGTAGATAAGAAGAGTTGATAAGAAAAGTTGATAAGAAGAGTAAAAATGATAGTAATGAAAATGATGAGTGATAAGAAGGAAGGTGGTAATAAATAAAGATCATAAGGATAAGCTGGATAGTTAATAACCGACTTTTGATATTAAGTACTGAAGACTCTAGTATTCAGGGAAGCACCTACGTGGGAGTCTCTTACAAAACGTAGCAGTTTTTTTGGGGAAAGCAGTTTTAGTGAAACTTTCTCCTTGTCTTTTGAACACGGGGGAAATGGAGGTGATTCGTTTCCTTGGAAGTGGAATCACGTGCCCTAGTAAGGATCTGAAACGCTGGATATATATATAAAAAAATGTAGCTCATTTAAACATTTGTCATGGAAACAGCGAGAAGGGAAACGATAGGCTCGCAACCAACGTTGCGTCAGTGGGGAAACGGTTGAAAAGGAGAGATTGTCTCCCCCTTACTATTAATTTTTTACGGCTTGTCAACATTTTGCAGTGTATTTAAAGCAAGAAAATATTTTTATATTGTAAGAATTTTTATTTCTGGAGATAATGGTTTAGCGACACAAATCTTACTAATTAACCCATAGTTAAGGGGAGGAGGCGGATACATACCTAATCAGAATTTGATTAACAAAAAATAAATTATAATCTGGATATACAATGGGTGATCAATTATATATTGTAATCAATATATGATCTGGTCCCTTGGTAGGCCACGGTAATTTCTATACATTTATACTGCAGAGGATGTGAATAAATCTAAAAGATATGCTCGAGTAGCTGATCAGTATTATTTATTGATTCGTTTTCTACGGTTTATCAACCCTTTGCAGGTTATTTAAAACTGGTGACTATATTTAGATTGTAAACATTTTTTCTTAGATAATAATGGTTTAGCAATGTATGGATTACTAATTAACCCAAAACTGGGGGGAGAAGACGTGGATTCCTAATTTTCCGAAGGCTATTTGCGCGTAAATAATGGTACCTAACCGAACGGGAATTGAGACCAGGCTCTATGATTACCAATTCCGAGCCATTATCCATTACATCACCCGCACATCTAAGCTTACAACACAAGGTCTTAACAAAAGGTCGCTGACCAGGGTCGAGTTTGCTTAACTTCGGTGATCGTTCGGGAGCCGATGTTTCAACAGGATATCCTTATTAATAAAAAGTTTAAGATTTTCAGGTAAAACAAAAATGTAAATTCTATGCCTTCAGGAAGACACAAGCACATACACACACACACACACACACACACACACACACATATATATATATATATATATATATATATATATTAAGCGTTATTTTCATGGATACTCGTATTTGAGTAGAAGTTTATTTATTATCTAATAAATAAACAGAGCGGTTACTCAAATACGAATATCCACTAAAAATAACGTTTAATTAAAAAAAACACAAAAAATCTATCTATCTATCTATATATATATATATATATATATGTGTGTGTGTGTGTGTGTACTTACTATATATATATATATATATATATATATATATATATATATATATATATATATATATATATTTATGTATACAGACACATATATATATACATTATATAATATATATATATGCATACATACATACATATAACTTTCTCCGAAAATTGGAAAAATATATTAATCAAACTATATTGGATGTATACTTGCTGCGTAAATAAAACTTATTCATATATATATATATATATATATATATATATATATATATATATATATATATATATATATATATGGATAGATGACATAGCAGTCACACTGAGAATTGGGGAACATCTTCTTTTTTTTTTAATGGCTACCCCAAATTTGTATAATTTGAGAAGCAGACGATAATATTGGAAATCTTGACAGTCGCAGAAGCCGATTACATTATTGTGTTGACGAAACTTGCAAAAAGACACGCAATGATGCCATGATGAACCTTTCAATCAAATTAAAATTATCAACTTCAAAATGTGAAAAAAAAACGTGAAAGAATTCAACTAATAGTTGTATAAAATGATTTATCGAGGCAAGTATTATGAAAAAATGAAATCAAGAAGAATGGATATATTCCATAAAGTATTTAAAAAAAAGACAATTTTATCAATTCAAAAACAAATGGTGTTTCTCTTCAGGGTTTTTTGTGTTCATTTCGTTTTTGTTTTTCTTGTTTTATCTATTGTACATTTGATCTTTTAGTTTATTGTCTTGTCTTTTCAATAATTCTTTCTGGTATATTAAAAAAAAAGCAAAAGAAAAAACGAAAGCATTTGTTGTTGTTTTTTGCTTGCAATTACCAACAGACAAGCATATTTGATTCTGCTATCTGGTTGGAGTGTATTCGTTTGTTTACTTACTGCAACACACCAAAAACTGTACATCGTAACCAGATTAGAGAATAACGCTAAAATGCTTTTAAGACTAAACAATTTCCACTTCAGTTTGAAATGAACGGAACTCGTTGCAGCCATGCATTTCATTTTCATTGTAAGGATCGGTGCGCTCGCCTTCTTCTTCTCCTTCTGTGCCGTGACCCTTCAGGACATTTGAGATCATGGCTCTCCGCAATTTCTTGTGCTTTATAGCTCTTAATGATATTTTTCTCTGTCATCTCTCCCAAACACTGCTCCACCACCCATTTACTCAAGCTTGCCAGCCAGGTTGCTTTCAGTCTTTCCTGTGAGTATCAAATTTTCCGAGCCCTCTTTCTTTATTATGTGTCCTTTCCCTGAATTTTCAACTGTCACTCCCCGATTTTAAGCATAAATGTCTATTGTCGCTGTTGCTCACATGTTCGGTCAATGGTATTCTCAACATCCTTCTGTAGAACCAGATTTATTTTGCTTCACGTTTGGTTTGTTTAATTGCATATCAACTGCTTATATGTCATCCAATGCTGAAATTTTATTTTCTTCAGTATTTGTTTTATTATTAAAATCTCCTGCTGGAAATCTAAAATCTAATAAAAAATATACTTTTACAGAGTTTTGACTCCAATTTGGAGGTTCACTAATTGCCCATAGCTAGGACCTTAACAATTGCTACAACCCTCGGTCAGCGAGGACCTGGTAAAAACAACAATTAAAAGGTGGTCCCACGCTGCTGAAATCATTCTGATCAGAGGCTTTGCTGCCGGATGTAGTTTATCGTCATACCCAGGATAATGTCGCTTCAAGTCTCTTTTTATAATTATCAACAGTAAGAAAGATAAAAATATATATATAAGGATTTCTAATTGCTGTATAAACGAATACTATGTTTGTAAAAAAAAATGTTTTTATTACACTTATTTTTATATAGAAATATTTATTTTTACAAAATGTAAATTACTAGAGGTAATTCTTGCGAGTTCCACGTCCATAAAATACCCATGTAAAATTGTTTAAATGAGTATAAGGGTACATATGAAACTATTTAAAATTGACAAGTTTTTTTTTCCATTTCTCTAAAGAAGACAATAAACACATAAGAGTATTATCGTCACATCTTTCTTCCTTTTATTTTTTACTAGCAGCCATACCCAGCTGGTCAATCAGAAAAAGCGTTCAATTAGAATGGAGCAAAAACAGCATCATGTTTACATGTAACAGAGTCTATTTTCTTCAATTACTTTCAAGTACTTTCATTAAAAAACATTTTGAATTAATGCAGTTACTGATATAACAGAAGTAGTCTGTATTTATTCAATTGAAGTTAGCCGAGGATATAAAGGGCTAAAACTGGCAACATGAAAACCTACTTCAGACCCCAATTATTTTGGAGTTTTGAAATTCAGTTTATCAGTGTGCTATCAGGGACATAAAAGAGGATACATGTATAAAGCAATTGTTAAGTTTGATGAAAATTGGTTTAAAGATCGACGAAAAATATAAAAAAGAAACCAGTTAAAAAATGCCATTTTTCGTTATTGACGCGGGTTTTCACTTTATGGGTGGACTCAATTATCATGTTAAATGACTGTTAAACAATCAACTTATTGTTGGCTATAATTGTTAGAAGTTAGTATTAGATTGCTTGAAAATTGAGGGATATTTTCGATTTTTCGTTTTTCGCAGTGGCGTAGAAATAAAAAATGAGGCGTCATTGAGCTCGTCATGATGTAAGTAACCTACATACCGAGTTTGAAAGAAATCGGAGGAAAAAAGTTGAAACTACAAAAGCTCCTGCAGAAGATAGTGAAGGAAAACGAGAAGAAAGGACTAAGCATAAACTACAATAAGATAGACTGAATGGTTGTCAGCAAGTTATATATCGGAGATACTAAAATCAAACACGTACAAAACTGTAAATATGTGGGAAGTGTTCTAACAGAGGACATAAAGTGGACTACTAAGATCCGAAGATGTACTGCGATGGCCAAAGATGTATCTAAAAAGCTAAACAAAGTATTATGATACAGACAAATTTTGTTAGAAACAAATGAAAAGATTACTGAACTGTTACGTGATATCTGTCTTCTTATATGGTAACGAATGCTGGACAATGTCCTCCCAGAAAGAACTACAGAGAACAGAAAGGTCTGGAGGACCATGATTGCCTACGTCACATAAAAGAAGACATTTCTTCATATCTCTGCAAAATATATGTTTTTAATTATATTCAAAATTCTAGACTACTTTGAATTTAGTTTGAGCGTTTTTAGTTTCTTTACATAGAAGAATAAAAACAAAACAAATCCACAATTTTTAAAATAAGGTCTACTCAGAATGATTCAGGAATGTTGCTATGGTAACGGAGTCCTCGAAGTGAAACAGCATGGAACAGATTGACCTTGAACTCTGTCGCTCATACACACTAAGTTATATCATTCCCGCCAGCTTACGTTATTTTTAGCAGTGTTTGGAAGGAAAGTGTGTAGAGTGTAGTCGCCTCACTACACCACAGAAGTTCCATCATTGCAGCTTTTAGTTAAGCACAAAATTCCCCGGGTCTGAGAACCACCATATTTCTGAGATCTAGTCCTTTGTGACTTTTTTCCTCTTTAAAAATCAATTCCCACTTGAAAGAAACAGGATTTCAAGACGTCGAGGAAATCGAAGAGAATGCGACATGGCTGCTACTCGCTATGCCCAAAAAAAGAAATTCCAGGAATGCTTCTATCAGCGGAAATGACGCTAGATAATGTGTAAGCTTCAGAAGGAAGGGGGACTTCGAAGTAGATTAAATGCCAAACTGATATATTGCAGTTCCTTTTATCGCAACAGTCCCGAAACTTTTTGATCAGACCCGGTACATATATATATATATATATATATATATATATATATAGGCTAAGAAGAATTTGGTAATCCCTATAGGTAGTCCCAAAAAGGATGAAATCCTGAGAGCTCAATGTAAATCCGGAGCTAATAATTTAAAGGAAAAACAAAACACTTTAAGTCTCCATGTAATAATTTATTTCGCCAAGCTCTTTATTAAAGGGCACTGACTCATCAGACTCCACTTCCAAACGGTGAAACGAAAAATGATAAATGAAAATTGAAATGAACCTATACACTTTTCACGGGTAGTATTAAGTTTATGTAATTTAACAGAGAGGGTAATGAAGTGTAGTGCGAGAGACATGATTGAATATATATATATATATATATATATATATATATATATACTAAAATACTATATATACTAAAATCACTTAACACCAAACTTCTGCGGATAAGGAATTAACAATCTTTTTTTAATAATTTCACCTCAAGCAAGGCAATAAAGCCACTAAGACGCAAGGGGGGTTACTGTGTTTTAGATAATATGAGAAAAAACACTATTAAAGAAAAATATGAATAAAAGAACAAGAATTTTGAAAACAAGATAACGATTGGCATTGCATTTAAATTGTTTAAGATCAAAGTTGACTGGAGAGCAAAAAGCCGGAAGAGAGTTCCACGAGTGAGAAGTGCGATGGAAGAAACTATTAGCATAGAATCTACGGTTACATATATCCATTTCAACTGTAAAATGATGAGACCTTTCCGCCAGTTTAATATTGCGCTTAAATTCATAAAGTCTAGGTACCAGAGAGGAACAATTACCTTGAAAGTATTTATAGAAAAGGCATAGGGAAGTTACGTTACGTCGGTAGGAGTGACTGAAACCGAAATACCAGATCAGGACCAATATCATTGCAGATTCTTCTTTGCATATTATTAAGGATCTCTAATTATATAGAAAAAGCACCAGACCGGGTGCAGCAGCTGGATGTCCAATTTTGTTGTTATTGTCTCTCTAACTTAGTCGTTGCTCATATTTGATGGTCATGTTATTCTCAGATCATCTGTAGAACAATATTTCTGTTATTTACACTATTTAGATTCTTCAGACTGTTGTCCTCATCTTTGTCGTCACCCATTATTTCATCAGATTTTTCTAGTTCCACGTTTCACGCCTCTTCCGGATGTCTCAGTTATCTCCCTTTAACTTAACACTCCAAGTTATTGTTCCAGTAGCCAAGTATTGAACTCGCATCCCCTTCGTCATGTCACTGGCTCCAACCAATGCTTTTATACACTGGGCCATACACTAATACCCTCAAGAACACATGGCCCAGTTCTCTCAGACAATTAAAAGAGTGCATTTTCGTTTTTTAGGTGTTGAAATTAACAAGCCACTCCTTGCCTTATTTAACAACAAATTGTAGGCAATCTTTGAAATCAGCTGCCAATTTGACCGTATCGAGCCTATCAGACTTACCGTTAAGTTAGGCGTAAATAGTTTTGTCATCAGTGTAGATAGCGGGCTGAAAGATCGATGATATCAGGAAGGTTATTTATGAGAATTGGTAATAAGCAAGGCCCAAATGATAGCGCCTAGATAACACCTGAATTAATGCAAAAAGATCTAGAAGACTGGTTATTCAAGACAACTCTCATTCCACGTAAATGAAAAAGGAACGTTAAATTTTATTTATAGTTTGAATGTTAGTCACTACACAGAGCTTAACTATCACTTTCATGGTTCAGTACCTTAAACATAGTAGCAGTAGCAGCAGTCGAATATAAAACACTTCAACCCTAAATTAACACATTCTTCGATTTACAACACCGGCTATAAGCCGCACGTGTGAAATAAGTGTCCTCCACTGGGACATGTTCACTTCACTTTCTTTAATTCAGTAATTTTCTCTTGGACATCTCCTACACACATTCCACGAACACACATCCTCTGATCTAAATGTCGTTTGTTTTATGTAATGTTTTGAGTTATTCATTTATTACTCGGACTCAAGTTCGAGTCCGCAATAATTCTTACGGGAAAAATATACCAGGAGACACGTGTTCTCTGTATAAACACAACTAGCATTTCCGTAACACAATGGTGACTACGACATGATATTTCTCTCCTGGTATATTTATTGTTACTAATATTGTGTTTAAGGTCACTATACTGTCCTCTATGCAAGTTTTTTTTTAATTTATGTTCTCTGACATCATATTACCATGAATGGGAATTCATTGGAGGAAGTGTCCAGTTTTAAATACTTAGGAGCAAACTTGTCTAAAGATGGTTCCTGCAACTCGGAAATCTGCACACGGATTGCTGCAGCCAATGGCAGCGATGACGAAATTGAGGAACAAAATCAGCTTTCAAACAAAGTACAGATTGTACAAATCAATGATAGTCTCCATTTTCCTCTATGGACACTGTTGACAGAGAATGATGCAGGCGTTTCAGAAGAAATGCATGAGAAAACTCCTTGGAATTTTCTATTGGGAACAAAAACAAACAATGAGTTTGTTCGGAAAAGGGTTGTATGTTTAGTGGGACACCAAGAACCTCTTATCGCCACTGTCAAACGGAGAGAAATGGCGTGGTTTGGACACATTACATGGCACGACAGCCTGTGTATGACCATTACGTAAGGCACCGTTGAAAGTGGTCGTAGGAGAGGACGCCAACGCAAAAACTGGTTAGATAATGTCAAACAATGGACAGGTATGACTGTACCAGAATTGCTGATGGCTGCCGTTGATGGTGGAAAAGAGTTAGTGCGGATTCTGCATTCGGATCCGCCCCACGATTACAAAAGTCAAGGGGGTGCCGATAGAGATCATGTCTGACATCGGAAAATATACAACATAAGTAATAACTGCCCATATTTTTCTTAACAAAATGATTACATTATACTAACTCTGTGGTAGTTCAGATGATTCATTTTTCCAAAATTCGTGCTTCGGCATTAAGTGTCATTGAAAATCTTGAATTGACACAAAATGATCTCATAGCTATCTCCATATGGTTTGTGCAAGGTGTAAAATAAATGAGAAAAAAAAAAGATGAAAGAAAAAATGTTTCAGATAAATTTTCGGAAAGTATAATCCATCATCAACCAAATACTTTTGATTTCATTTCCAATGAATCACGTATAACCGACGTTTTTGCAGGCAACGGACAATGACGAAGCAGAAAGGTTTACTGGTGTATAACTTAAACGAAAATAAATTTTAACATGTCTGCCAGTCTTTAAAACAACAGTTTAATAATTATCTACTCCAGAGACAAAGGCCACTGTTTTTTATATGATTCAAAGAATTTTTTTTTAGTAAACAAAAACAGAATTGAACGAAAACGAAATTGGAAAATTTGTAAGTGTAGCTTAGATTTGGCACAAAGACGCAAGTATATTCAAGAAATATATATTTTTCTTTTTTAAATAAATGAATATTGGTTAAATTGTAATCAGAGTATTATTATTAGACATGGACTTGTGTGCTGAACATATTCGAAAATATTAGGTAATGGATTTAACCGTTTTCTTTGTCTGTCAATATTCTTTGGTGGTGTATGTTGGCCAAGGAAAATAGTCATTCTTTCAGGAGAGGTAAAAATAGAAAGAAACAGGGGCATAGATTTATATTTTGATAAGATTCAATAGAATCACTCTCAAGATTTTTGATTTCGGAGTAAATTACTTTTATTTTTATAATTGTGGCATATTTAGATCAAAATTGTGGTTGAATTTATTTCTGAGTAGGATTAATGACTTTGATGAATTGCTATGTATAAGCCATGATAAATCAATTACGGCCTTTGTTCTTGTATATAAACGCGTGCAACAAAATAAGTCCCACATTACCTACAGAATGTCCCTCTGAACGCGTCGGCCAAGAATAGTTTTTTTTTTTCCGCTTGTCTTTCTAATCGTTTTGTTTCTTTACAGATGCACACTCCACCTGAAAATAATTTACTCTCTCTATCACACACACACACAAACATACACGCATATATATATATATATATATATATATATATATATATATATATATATATATATATATATATATATATATATGCCCTCAAATATAAGATGGGTAAGATATATTTACTGTTGGTTTTTAATGATCTAATATACTTAGTCATTCAGTTCACCCGCTCGGCCCCCGGCAAAGTGTCATCACTGCTAAACAAATTAATCCGTACTCAGTTGTTAATAGTTTGATCCTAGTGAGCTGACACTCTGTCAGCCTGCCAAAAAGGAGGAAGTTTGAAAGTGTAATTGTTAAAGAAGAATTGGGGGGCATAATGGCTTTCTAATTATTAGAATGATTCAAACACGCATATATATATATATATATATATATATATATATATATATATATATATATATATATGTATGGTTGAATGGACATATAAATGCACGTTTATATATATATATATATATATGAGCATATAGACATACGTACAATGGAGCCTTTGTCTGTAAGAAGAAAGATTCTGTCTTTCATTTTATACATAACATGGGATGCCGAAACCTCTTTAGAAGATGTCCTTTCTAAAATATGGCTAAAAATCAGAATTTATTTGGTTAGGCTGACAACTTTTCAGAAACCTCCCTGTTTACTGCCACACAAAAACACACACAACAGGTAGATATATATTCCTATATATATATATATATATATATATATATATATATATATATATATATATATATATATATATATATATATATATATATTATATAGTTCTGGTAATAAATCCGTTGGTATATAATACAAGTGGATCCTATTAATATAAAATATTAAACCCGATCCACAAAAAGAGCTCAATGGACTTATTATAACAGAGCACAACAAAATACAAAATTACCTCATATATATATATATATATATATATATATATATATATATATATATAAACCCATACATGTGTGTGTGTGTCCGTGTGTGTAGGAGATCCGAGTTCGAATTGCAAGCGATAAAGCGACTAAGATGCAAAGTGTTACTGAGAATGAAAGAATAAAAGAAAAACTTTATCGAGGAGATTGCGTAAAAGAAGAAGAGAATTCAAAGAGAGAGAATATGACGATTGTCGTTTCATTAAGATAATTCAAGATTTTTACCGCAAGTAAGGTAATAAAGCCACAAAGATGCAAGGAGTTACTGAGTGTGAAATAATATGCGAAAAAGAGAAACATTATTCAGGTGAGAGAACAATAAATGAGAGGACATATGACATCATAAGATTGACATCGCATTTAACTTTCTGAAGATCAAAGTCGAAATTGAATGTCAGAAGCTGGAAAAGGATTTCTTCTATTACACTTCTCACAAGTGTAATAGAAGAAACTGTTAGCATAGAACTTACGGTTCGACTTTCGCTGCCAAACTAGTACTGAAGTTAAATTCGTAAAGTCAAAGTATAAAAAATGGTAATCTCATCTGAATAGTTACTATGACAATAATTATAGAAAAGACAAAGGGAAACAACGTTACGACAATGCAAAAGTGATTGAAGCAGAAAGAAATGGACGGCCTTTTCTGGGCTCAGTGAATTACTATATATGATTACTATAAATCCGCAAATCTTCACTTGTATATCCTTGCTTGACGCAGATAATGCTCATGAAGAGCGGCTAACCGTGAAAAAGAACACTTAGCTCTTGGGTCACTGTTCTGAGGTCGCATACTTGGATGAGTATCACTGCGGAACTGAGTGAGTAGCGGCGCTATATCCAGTCTAATTTGGGTCTTCTTCGTTACCGAGGCCCGTGGTAAAGTATGGCTTTTGTGTTGTATCGGAATGGTTTTGGTTCGATTCTCGGTAGTGGATGCGCACTGCTGATGAGACCCAAATAGGACGAAACGGCCGCCCAGTGCTTCCTGCATTCTGTTGAAGATTATTCTAGACTCGGTGCATTACTATATATATATATATATATATATATATATATATATATATTAATGAAAGAATAAAAATTCGTTTTAACCCCAAACACAAAAACACCTACTCACCTCAGCATTAAAACAAGCCGCCAATGAACTATATATATATATATATATATATATATATATATATATATATATAAATAAAAAGGAAAGAACAGTGAGATATAAAATCCGGTGTTCTTATAGATATTTTTATTTTTACACAATAGTGCTCAATGTAAATTTATATTATAAATTAATAGATTTAAAATATGGTTTTACCGCTACACAGTGATAACCATTTTTCAGAAATGGAAGCTAAAGCCCCTGAATTTAATTTTATTATTAAACCAAAGACATTAGTTCCATTTCCTCATCAAGCGAATTTTGGAGCCAAGTACGAGGTTGGTACACGGAGTAAAATTTCAATAACCTAAAACACTATTCTTAAAATAATGCTCAATATCGAGTATATTTATTTAAATTTATAACATATACATATTATAACATCAATATAACATCAATATAACATTTTATGATTTTGTAACATGCATACGTTAAAATTTGAATAATATATATATATATATATATATATATATATATATATATATATATATATATATATATATATATATATATATATTACTTGTATATTGATTTTCATTTCCTCATAAACTGTGTCACTTTATAACACTCTACCTCGAGTGTCTCTCCAACTGAACAACATTTTTTATAGCAGATAAGATTGTGTTATTCTAAAATCTTTTACTACATATAAGAGTAATAATTACCTGTGGTCAAGATATTTATAGAAATTAAAATAGAAAATTCTGTCAGTAGGAAAAATAAAATAAAAATTAAACAGAAATTTCGATGTCTATATGAAAATGACACTACAGATTGTAGAATATAAGAAGGTGAATAATTTAATAAACGTAATTAAATGGATTTCTTTCTTTCCATCTGTCGACAATCTGATGCTTTCCTTTCGAAACAGATAAGAAGAATAATAAATCTCGATAGAGATTTAAATGAACAACTCCCCATTTTTCATAATCGATAAGCGTGAGTCAGCACGGCAAAAGACAAAAATACGTATATATGTTTTTTTTTCTCACTTTAACCATTATTATTAGTGAATACTCGTATTTGACTAGGTCTATCAAGATCTCCCGAAGTTTTCCTTATTGCAGACAATTTCCTATCCAAACTTAAACAAAGAGATTTGTTTAGAATGAACTTTTATTAATCCAACAGGTGATTCCCTCTGAGCACATAACATCTAATGGTGGTTTCCACTAGTGGAACGCAGGTTCGAATCCTGCCGGTGAGCGTATAATATTCTATAAGTTTTCTCGAATATTCTACCCGGGTGACATAAATAAACAAATATACTCATTTATATATATATATATATATATATATATATATATATATATATATATATATATATATATATATATATAATGTGAGTTCTATCTGATTGAATTTCTAGATTTGTTACATGTATATTATTGTGTGAAAATAACAGACACACACTCATACATATATAAATATATATATAAGAATGAGTCATAGAAGTGTATGGGAGGTGTATGGTCTAATCGTCTCAGTAAAACTAAACTTAAATCTGCTAAATTGACCAATGTCCCAAATTTCTTTTCGAAAACATTCTTGAACAGCCCACAAATTTTCAGAAGCCCTCCCTCATATATATATATATATATATATATATATATATATATATATATATATATATATATATATATATATATATATATATATATGTACAGCGTCCGCCCCCCCAAAAGTATTCACTCTTTAGGAAAAACTTAGATATTGCAATGCTAAGTTTCTTCAGACATCCCAAGTTACCTTTGAATTCTACAATCACAAGTGATTCTCAAAATAGTGGTCTTTGTCTTCCAGTCACTTATTGGTAGGATGAACTACTGCTTGGGGAACGTTGGCCAAAGTGTCCAGTGGGATTGCTCCACATGCATTTCCAATTTCTCGTCTAAGGTCCGCCAGTGTGTACTTCTACAGTAATCAGTGTTATCGCAATTTGATAAAACAACGAAAAACATCTTTTTACTTTCCTGAAGTGCGTAGACATTTTTTGTCGGATCATATATATATATATATATATATATATATATATATATATATATATATATATATATATATATATATATATATATATATATATATATATATATATAGTGCCCATATCGCTTAAGTTTTGTGTGTATGTGTCCGTGCGTAGTGAAACTGATACCCACACCTTAGGCTTAATCTAGTCACCAGGTTGAATTAGGGTTTGGGAGCGCTTTTCAGTAAGTGTCAAAAACCATTTATATCTCGTGTGTGTCCGCCACATCTTGCCGGGTGACACCAGACAGGTGATACAGAATTCACAATATCCACGACAAATTGTTTCGTCAACCTTCAGCTCTATTCTCTCGCATTCGTACTGGACCCTAATAATTTCGTGGTCTTACTTTTTTTTCAGGGATTTACTCTGGTTTTTCCACTCCAATTACTTATTTTTTATTTTTTATTTAACTCAGCCATTGTGTCTCTATTCGACCTCTGGCAATGTTTTTTTTTTCGTTTTTTTTTTTAAGAAATGCGTTTGGCATGCAAGGAATATACTTATTCTTCTTATCCGTGTCCATACAGGACGTGGGAAATCATGACTCTCCCCATCTTCCTATTCATTATAATATCTTTTCCACTCAACTTCCTGCTCAGTCCAAACACTGATATGCATTTACACAAGCTCTCCTTATCTAACATTTATTTCCTGTGAGTCTCACATTCGCCGAATTCTTATTTTCTCATTATGCGCCTAATTTTATAAAAAAAATTCTAAGCTAAATCTTTCCGTTCATTCCCATCTTTCTTTAAAAAAATTCTTAAAACTTTCTAATTGATCACATGATCCATCCACTAAATTCTCAACATCCTTCTGTAGAACCTATAACGCCTATTGATTTTTCCTCGTCAGCTGTGTGAATACTGCCCAACGACACAGGATTTATATTACATTAGACAGGTTTTACCTAAAGTCTAGACACATAGGCAAAAATGCATATTTTTCGGGAAATTAAATATTCAACAATTAATGAATTGTAATATTAACAAATAACATCTTCAATATGATTTCCATCATTTGTGATGCAAAGTTTGTTGCGCTTTGCAAGATTCACGTGAACTCGATGCAATTAACTGCACATTGCCGTCAATTTTAGCACATTCACTCTTTATTCAATTAAGTGTGTTGCATCTGTGATTTTCATTGAGTACGCCTTCTCCTTTAGCCGACCCCAGAAAAAGAAGTCAATTCTTTCTTCTTCCGACAGAGTAATGTTTAATTTGTGGAGTTACAAAATAATATATAGCTAATGAGATTTCCTATGTCCAGAGTTCCGGGACATACTGTAGTTGCTTTTTCTTTATTTTTAACGATATTTTTTTCCATTTTCTCTTTAGTTTCTAGAAGACAACTTTCGCTAATTCAAATTGCAATTGAATTTCTGTATGAACGTTTCTTCTGTTTGTTATAAAACTTTTCAGATAGACCCGAACTCCTTCCATGTCTATTTAACAGAAGTTCATCCCTTGATTCCTGTTCAGGATATGGCTTACCGATCCTCTTTCTTTCTTCTTCCAGTGACTTAACTGTTTTAACTTTTGGTTATCGGACTAACTAATGGCTGTGACTATCCATTGTTAGGGTACCGGGTTGGCAGTTTGCTGGCTTCTGATTCCGGTTGGCCCTTAGGAGCCCGAACACGTTGGTAGCTGTTGCGACGAAGTAAATGGTAAAAGAAATAACAAAATAAGTGTTACAGGTATATCACATATTAAACAGTAAGTACAATAGAAGACTTTTACCCGACTAGTGAGTGTGTGTCGCTTGACCCAGAGTTCAATCTATTCGATTGTTCCCCCAAGGCCTTCTCTCCTACTAATCTTATAGTAGGCGAAAGAGTCCAGCATAGACTTTTTAGAGGGAAGACACCACAACAGGAGCGCTTAGAGAGGTTGCTCTGACCAACAGTCGCATAATGTCGGGGTATTTGTAGTGCCATGTCGCGCATGGGTAGGCGTCCCTGCATGTATTTCAGAAGGGCAACCCTGAGAGTACACTTTGCTCTGTTCTCGGCCATGCTCTTGCTGAGAGCATGGCTCCCATTAACGACAGATAGTGAAAAATTACTTTTGGCTTTTCTCTCTCTCCTCAGAATGAATTTCATGAAAACATATAAAAAAGAAATACCACTAAAGCAGAAATCAAAAAATCACCTACCCCACCCCAGCCCTTATTCGTGGTATCCGTTCCAACATTTACTGCGTAGAATGTTTTCTCTTGAACAGTCGCCAGATATCTTTGCACTCTGTAAGACTAACTTAAATTCTTCCATTGCTACCAATGAATTCTTGATTCTAGGCTATCTTCCCCTTTGCCAGCATTCACGTGGATGGCCTTGGTGTTTACTGTACATCCGTCATAATCTAACGATAGCCAGGGAATTCTCTCTCGAGGACCCAGACTGGTGCGCTTCCGTCTTTCATTACGAAACTCTGTTAGCTAACTCTTTTTCTTTATTGGTCCCCCTTTTCTCAGGACTGCAGTATATTAGACATAATTGTTGACAGTATAGAAAAGGCACTTTCCCTCCACCAATTTGTGAACATCTTTGTCTTTAATGTTCCCCGCAACACGTGGCTTAAACATTCTAAAGGGACGAGTGTTGACAGTGTTCAGACATTAAAATTTTCCATTGACCGATGCCTTACTCAAATCGTGGACTTCCCTACTCATTTCCCTAGCGAAATTGAGCAACATGCTTCTCTATTTGAATTATTTCTTCTCTCTTCGCTCTTGCCGAGCTTCACAACACTGTCCTCTTGGTAATTCTGATCACTCTGACAGAGTAGCTATTGATATTTCGATCCAATCCTCTATTAAACAGGAACCCCCTATCCACTAGACTTCCTTCTGTTACCAGTATGTTGTTTAGGACACACTCCGTGATTTTCTGCATGATGCCCTTTGGACTGACATCTTTAAACTCCACTTCATGTACCGTGTCCACTCACGAAATAGGTGATTACGGCTATCCACAACTTCCTGTCAGAATTAATTTTGTCTTCCTTTTATTTCTCCTCGGCCTTGTTCCACCATCTATTTACTCAAGCTCACTAAGTGTGTTGTGCTTTTTTTTCCCTCTTGTTTCGACGGTTTACAATTTTCTATGTAGAAGACACGCACCAGGAAGTGACAGTTAAGGTTTCTGGGGAACATAATGAGGAAGGAGGGATTGGAAAATTTGATACACACGGGAGAGATAGAGGGCAAGAGGGACCGAGGAAAACAACGCATAACTTAATTAGTAAATGGATGGCGGAACAGGGCTTAGGAGAAGTAACAGATAGACAAAGTTTATTAAGAGCTACAAGGGTTAGGAAGATGTGGAGCGCCATGACGGCCTATTTGCTGATGGGACATGGCACATAAAGAAGAAAATATGCATACTTGTTACAAGATAAAATATTTGCATGTGGTTTGATAAAGTCTCACTTATCTTTGATAAACGCATCTTACCTTAGCCGATGCATTTTTGTTCACTGTGATACAGCTAAACAGTCTGTATGTGAATGACTATATATATCACAGCTCTCCAGTATGGCTAGACGCCCGATTGCTTCAAGCCGAGATCGAAACCCGACTGTTTGAACATCACTCAGATATCTTCTTACTACGCCATCGTCGTAGGAGATGGAAGGAATGGAATTTTAACGATTTTATGTATACGAAATACGCCATATATATATATATATATATATATATATATATATATATATATATATATATATATATATATATATATATATATATATATATATATATATATATATATATATATATATATATATATATATATATATGTATGTATATATGTATGTATATATATATATATATATATATATATATGAAGAAATATAGTCTTAAAATGTGCTATATTTATTGGATAAAGTGCTGAATATCAGAGATAGAACGTGTGTAAATATAAAAGTGAACATAGAAGTCAACACTTAGAGGCGACAGTCTGTTTCATGCTAGATGCAATCGTCAGGCCTGACGATTGCATCTAGCATGAAACAGACTGTCGCCTCTATGTTCACTTTTATATATATATATATATATATATATATATATATATATATATATATATATATACGCTGTACTTATTGGAAAGCGCTCAATATCAATGATAGAGCTAACATACTTAGTTGTATGGACGTGAATTTGTAACCCCGCATCAGACAAACTGATTTATATTTTTTAAATTTAGAATCTATTTATGTCAGTTTCTGTTTGGTTATGATTGATGGTAGTGGGAGGAAAGATTCTCCTCTGTGTCCGTTTCGGGATGGCACTCATAAGTACGTAGACATACATACATGCAGGTGTACGTATTGTAATTCACACAAACATATACACATACGAATATCAATAATGTGGGCCATGTGTTCCATGTATCCATGTGTTCGAGAACGTATACATACGCAATTGTGGTTGTTTTCGATGTTGAGATTGTGTAGCGAAGTTCATATATGTATATGGTTCATTATTTATGAGGTATTACCAGGAGACATTAAACAATTCTTTCTTTCTTTTTTTCACTGAAACCAAGTAGTGTCTCTGATATGTTTTATCATTACACGTTATCAAATAGGGTAGTCAATTATTTATTAAGTATTGGCAAGGCGTAAGGGTCGTATGAGTAACGAAAGGAAGGGCAAGCACAATTATTATACAATTTATTTACTTATGTATGCATTGAGGACGAGTATCCTTGTCTTTATTGCTTTAATACAAAGATTCAACTACTACACCATTTTGCCTCCATTAGATTACATTTTATCTATAGTCACTGGAAAATATCTGTGTGCACTTCTTAAATATATTCTTCTTCAGGACGTAAGGGATCATGACTCTTCACATCTTCCTATTTTTGTTGCCGTGTTATCTCTTCCAGGATATATACACAAGACAGGTAAGAAACTTACTCGTTGTTTTCCACTGCTCCTGTTGATGTCAGTGTCTCGTGAGTGTTAAATTCTCCAAGCCTTCTTTCTTCAATAGGCGCTGAAGAAATTTCAATGATCTCTCTCCCTAATAATAAGCATAAGTGTCATTTTTGTTGCTATTTTCCTTAACACTTTCTCATTGCTCACATGCTTCGTTCATGGTATTCTCAGTATCCTTCTGTAGAACCACATTGCCTCGTCTCGTTTTCATCTGTGAGGAAATTGTAGAGTATTCACAGTCACATAGGAGGATTGATATTGCATAACAAATCAGCATTCTTTTCTTTGTTTCTAACGAGATTATCCTGTTTCTTGAAGATGTGTTTGACCTTTAGAAGACTTCTTTTGTTTTGTAGTAGACTTTCGAGTGTTGTTACATTTTCAACCGTCTGGTAAAACACGTCACAGATAAATTCCCTGTTTCACTCTGTCGTCTCTCATACGTCGCTCGCATTATCAGTTGAAGTGAATTATTTTGTTTATTCAATGATCCATTGACTTCTGAACAACTTTCATAATGTTTCTCTTTTTTAACATAAGCATAGCACGCAATGTAACGTTGATTGAATGGAACTTTTTATTTCGGTCTGTTAAATTGTTTTTGGTTTCATCTCCGGGTCATAATGTTTGTTTTTAAAAAAGTAAAAATGGAAAAATTATTTTATAAAAAACAATAATAATAAGGCTGTTTCAACGAAAGACTCATAAAAAAATAACACCTACTAGAATTCAGATGTAAGTTTTCATATTAGTATAAAACCGACATCGAGTACCAGTCAACTGGCAAAAAGAAGGTTTTCGTATCGTTCAATTTAGCTTTTTAAACAGGACATAAATAATTCTAATTTTAATTGACACCATGTCATGAAATTACATAAGAATCTGGAAACGTAAAAATATGTCCGATTTGTTTTTTTATGAACCAGACTACTGGTTCATAAAGGCCAAATCGGAGACTGAAGTCCAGTAGGATTTACAGTACAAAGTAGGAAAAACAAACAAAAAACGCCAAGTTTTCTTAGCATCTATGCCTGGCACAAGAATTTTATGGTAACAGGAAATGGTCCTTCTACTAAAACATATATATATATGTATATATATATATTTACCAACTTTGAAGTTATATATATATATATATATATATATATATATATATATATATATATATATACCAAATTTGAAGCCACCGCCAGAATTCGCATGGGATGGATTTGAGAGAAAAGTGAAAAAAATGAAAAAGAGTTTTAGAGTCATTGAAAAAAGAATGGAATCAGTTATCAACATCATACTTTGAGAAACATTTGCAATTAAAGACAAAAATTTGTACTGCAGTAATCAAGACTAAAGGGGGATATTTGACGATAGCAAAATTTAATCATTAAATTGTTCTTTCACTTTTTCTCATAATAAAATTTGTAATAAAAATCATGTCCGACTTTTATTATGTATAATAATTTTTCTTAATTAAAGTACATAACTACTGATACCAGGGTTCCCTCAAACATTTGAACTGTCGCGTGTATATATATATATATATATATATATATATATATATATATATATATATATATATATATATATATATATATATCAGCAGTGCCTATCCACTACCGAGAATTTAACCCGGATCGTTACGATACGACGCAAGTATATATATATATATATATATATATATATATATATATATATATATATATATAAGTGATTCATCGAGTCAAGAAGATACCACAACAGAATGAAGAAAGCTCTGGACGGCCATTTCGTCATAAATTTGTCATTCATCAGCAGTGCCTATCCACTATATATATATATATATCCTAATTCTGAAGCACACACACATGTATATATATATATATATATATATATATATATATATATATATATATATATATATATATATATATGCTTGTGTGTGTGCGTAATAATCCGTTGGTTTATAATCCATGTGGTTCCTAATAATATAAAATATTAAAACTGATCCACAAAAAGAGATCAAAGTATTTATTATAACAGAGCCTATATATTACTCAGAATAGAAATAAAAAATTTACCTCATTCGGTTGAGAATGCCAATATAAGTCTTCTTGTTGGTTGAAATAGCTATTCGAATGCGGTAAATTTGGATTTCTTTTCTATATAATATATATATATATATATATATATATATATATATATATATATATATATATATATATGTATGTATTCAGTAAATCGATTAATGATCAATGAACATCTTATAACCGATTCCATGAAGACCGTTTCAGATTTTCGATAGATTTATTGACGGGAAACTCGGGATTCAATCAAGGAGATAAAGTCATTGAAACCATTATTGAATATTGTAGCGCTCGTTATCTATTGAGTGTAATTTTTAGCATGTGCTGTGTCCCTTTGGAACGTTGGCGATCACGGCTCTCCATAATTTCCCGTTCCTTGTAGCTCTTAATAACATTTTTCATATTGCCATTTCTTCCAAACTCTATTCCGCCTTCCTTTAACTTAAGATCGCCATCTAGGTTGTGTGTGGCTTTCCGCAGGCCCTCTTAACTTTAATCTTTCCTTTGAGTATCAAATTTTCTAAGCCCTCTTTCCTTTTTTGTACCCCTGAAATTTCAACTGTCTATTTCTGATCTTAAGCATAAATGCTTTTTTTTTGTTGCCATTGTCTCTAGATCCTCGTCGTTGCTCGCATATTCGGTTAATGATATTTTGAGAATGCTTCTGTAGAACCAAAATTCAAGTCTCGTCTTCATCTGTGAGGAGATTTCTCCAGTATTCCCTCTATATAGGAGGACCGTTATTATATAACAGTTTAGTACTCGTATTTTTTTTGTTGTTATTTTGTTTTGTTTCTAACGATATTTTCCTGATTCTTAATACTTTGCTCAGCTTTTGGAAGGCATCTTTCGCTATCCTTTTGCCATTTTCCTTTTCTGCTGATACGTTTCCCCAAAATCTAATTGCTGCACCTGTTTGATTTCGGTATCTCCAATCTCTAATTTACATGTTGTTCTGTTTGCTTTACTAACAACCATGAATTCAGTTTTCTTGCACTTAGTGTTTAGTCCTTTCTTCTCGCTTTCCTTCACTACCTTCTGAGGGAATGCTTATAGTTTCCTTTCTGGGTCTGCTCTCGACACAGTGACACCTGCATATCTTATACTGTTAAGATTGTAGCCGCCAATAATGAATCCTGGTAGGACTTCCAATTCTCTCGGAATGACTTTGTTGTATAGTCGGCATCCGCTCTCGTCTAAGCATTGGGATCTTCGTCTTCTCTCCCTATTCCCTTTCTCCCTTCTGGTAGCGGTGGCGGAGATGGCTGTGAAGGCCCCCACCTAATACTGAAGTGTTGTCAGCTGGAGTCACAGAGGAGTGTGTGTGATGGACGCTGCTGGGTTAGCCGGGCACTCCTGACAGAATGTTGCAGATCCTTTTATGTTAAAGGTTGGACTCGAAAGTCTCGGTCCGCATATGGATGATCCTATGCCAGGTGGGCCTATTTGCAGCAACGGTTTCCTATGTCTGAGGGTCAAAGTTGGCCAATGTCAAGGATCTCTTCAAATGATTCTTGAAGCGTCATTTTGGGCCACCGCGTAGTCTTTTGCCGCTGGTGAGTTCTCCAAACAGGAAGATGCGTGCTGTATATGTTGAAAAGGTCTGGCGAGAAAACGCCTCCTTGTCTTACATCCATTTTTATTTTTGCATATTTATTGAACTCGTTTCCTATCTGTATGCAAGCAATTTGTTGCCAGTACAGGTTCTGGCTTATTCTAACAACCCTTCCCACAGATGCCCGGTTAAATTCTACTAAATTGGATCTATTTGCTGTATTTGAGGAGCATTATTATTATTATTATTATTATTATTATTATTATTAGTATTAAAAATTGAAATAAGGGATACGATACTTCATGCCTTTTAACAGACGCTGTTTTATACAAAATGAAAAAAATCAATATTTATAGCAATGAGAATTTAAAGAAAAACAGGAGGAAAAAAAGTACCAATTGAAAGTTTAACGATAAAATTCACTAGCCAAATATCATAACGGAATTTATTCAATCGTAAAAAGTGATATCCGGGTATTGGTAATTGACACCCGGGTACTTGTTAGTGGATGACTGAACAAGGTCATAGTTCGTAGTTAGCTTGTAGGTAAGTGCCTGCTGTAGGGAGGGCCCGGAAGAGCGAATCAGTCTTAAGTGTCTCCGGCCAGACGATGTCTAAAATGACAGGTTCAAATCACAATGATGATACGGTGGATGGCTGGTGTAGGGGGCGTCAAGGCGGAGTATCCAGATAAAGAAAGTCTAATGAGGGTCGACCTCGATCCCTACCCCGATCAGCAACGCCTTGACGGTAATGTGTAATGAAGAAAGTTTGAATTCTTTTCTTTCAATAGGTGTCAGTGCGACGACTTAATGGAAGAACTCTTATTGTTGTTATATATTTGCCAGCCAACAATGGCAAGACGTGGCAGACATGATCATTGTTTTCCCGTAGAATCCGGATATAGCCACCTGATACGGCACACGACTGAAGGTCGAATTTTATGGTCGGTCATCATATATATATATATATATATATATATATATATATATATATATATATATATGATATATTTTTATATATGAAGAAAAGCTTTTAGGAAATTTTAAGACAAAATGGAAAAAGTTTACATATATATATATATATATATATATATATATATATATATATATATATATATATATATGACGTTAAGACATATCAGTGTCTCTCTTTTATGCATATGTGTAGTCACAACATCAACAAACCCAGTCCGATGAAGACCTAACGGATGAAATGAGTCATACATAATGTATATATATATATATATATATATATATATATATATATATATATATATATATATATATATATATATGAAGTGAAGACAAATTTAATATGCTCATTGTGATGGTGATTTTTTGTAAACACGGGTGAGCGCACTCTTTTATAATTATTTTAAAATTAATCGATGTAGCTATGTTTTTTTGTAAACAAGCGTCCACAATGTAAGGAAGCTAACCAGAGATGGTAAAAATGCAAAATGACAGTCAAAAGCACTTTAAACATGGCTATCAAACTCGTAATAAATTTTGTTCGTAAAAAAAAATGAATGATATCGACAATTTCTGCCTATAAATTTTACTAAATTTTTCAAATTTAATGAATTAACTCATTTATGTAATCGCTAAATTTGCCAAATTTCATATATATTTTATATAATTATATAGAGTTGACCATTCATATTCGAAGATACATGTGTACTAGGGCCGCTAGCCAATCTCTATTGCAGACGCTTGCTCAGGCGCATTTATCTTTAGTCAAAACCCACAGAGCCCACCTGCGGTTTATACTGCTGCGCAGACCGACCTTAGTTACAGTTTCTGGGAAAGAGCGTATTATCTAATGTGATCACAAATTTGAACAAGGCCAGCACGCGCAAGCCATCGACCACGATGACTTGTGACTTCGTGCTATCGGTTCCGTCTACCCAATTTCACTCACAAGCCTTGGGTCGACCCTTGGTACGGTTTTCAGGCAATTTCCAAAGGTGCCGATCAGGAAGTCTCCTTCTTGACAAATCGACCATGGTGAGATTCGAATGCGAACGACCAAACCACTCAGCCATATATATATATATATATATATATATATATATATATATATATATATATATATATATATATATATATATATATTTGTGTATTTAGGCAGCAATCCTTCTTTCAAGCACATTTCATTAAAAACGACTGACAAGGTGCTTTTATTTAGTTTTTTATATAATTTCTCGTGCGATCTAATAAAGTTTTTCTTTTCAGAGGATAAATTATACAAAAATTGTCCGAATGTTCTTTTCCGAGCGCTTTCGGCTATACTTTTAGCCATTATCAAGGATTATATTTCAACTGTTAGAATTAGAAATAGTTTGTGTGTGTTTTATAAAGTGATTCATTTTTTGTTTCAAAACACGGTCAAGATATTATGTCCATGTTCAAAGGTAATATTATTATATATATATATACACGCACACAGACACACACACACACACACACACATATATATATATATATATATATATATATATATATATATATATATATATAAAGTGGACAGTGAAGTCAGTATCCTGAGACGACAATCTGTTTCATGTTTAGTTTTATTTCACTTGATATATTTAATGGCGTATCAAATGTTTTATTGGACATTTAATGCCGAAATTTAAATTTTTGGAAGCTTTGAAGTAATAAAAAATATATGTTATTCTGCTTTCGTAATTGAATACATGGCAAATGATTCTCAGCTTTTGTCCATATACATGTTTGTGTGGACATGATTACTAAAGGCAGTGATATATGTCTTTTATGTCGTAGTTTTGTTGTAGATATATTTTGTAATACAGTTTGATTTATTTTTAAAAATGTTGTAGGTTATTATATGGATTAATATCCTGAAAGAGTTATTTCATGTTGGTTCGTTGGTTGGTTGGTCGGTAGTGGTTCAAACGGATTCGGATGAAGGCGTTACAATTTATTCGTATAGATTTTACATATTTCTTGGTATGCCGTAGAGATTGGTGGTGGCTCTTGTTTTAGATTACATCAGGGTTTTATCATAGAGTGTCCAATATGACGTCTGGACATTATTAATTCATCTTTCCTTGTTTTAT
>OZ038512.1:12490538-12505538 GCA_964036315.1 Acanthosepion esculentum
TTCTAGATTTACCCTTAGACCTGAATAATGGTTAGAATAAAACACATACAAAAGAAGTATATAACCATTGATACGTTAATAAAAATTCAAACCACCACCTCAAAATTCTAGATAATTTGCATAAATCAGGCCAGGTTAAATTATCCATCAACTCCAGCCATAAGGAAATATTTAATAATGTTAAAGCTAAATATATAAAATCTTTGGCACTCAGCATTCATAAAGTTAATTTAGATTATTTGGAAAAAAAATAAAAATGGTAAGAAAAAGCAGAAACACAACATCATATGGTTTAATCCATCTTTTAACCGTAATGTCGAAATGTCGGAAAAAATTTCTTAAAATGAATCCATAATCATTTTACCAAGGTGAAGATTTTTTAATAATGATAATGTTAAAATCAGTTCTAACTGCTTTAGTAACATCGATAGATCTATATCCCAGCAGCACAACATATTAAATAAACATCTTTCCAACAAAGACGACATGATTTTTTCTAAAGAAGAATACGAACTATCCATGTATGCCCGATAATATTGTATATCAAGCGAGTATACGTTCCGGTAGCGATGTTAGATTTTGATTTCGCTTCTACCATCACTGAATGACTTTGGCTTATATTAAATACAGAAACAGCACTGCTCTCTCGAATTACTTCTGGCAACTCACCTTCAATAAACTGAAATATTATAGCAAGAGCAAAATCGCAAAATGATGAAGTGAATTCATGTAACCTATGTTTGGTTGAGAAAATGATTATCTTAAAACACATAAATAACCGGAATTATTAAGCAAAAGAAATTAGTAGACTGTTACATGTAGGCATAAAAATAAATATCTACTTAAACACGGAGATCCAGATTATTTTTTAATTTTTAATACTCTCACTGTTTAGTTTTTAGTGTAGGTTACGGTTTATTGTAATTTATTGTTATTAATTACATGTTAATTTTAAATATTTCTATCTTTTAGATATTATTAAGTAAGCTCCGTTTAATTAAATAATTGTTGATCCACTATTCCGAAATAAAATATAAATATAATTATAAATAAATACAAATCTTTTACGTTCAGATGATAATTCTGGATATTTTAATGTCAAATATAATGTATATTTGAAAAAACATTTTTAAGGAATTTTTAAATTTTTTGAAAAGTCTTTTAAAGGTCTATAGATTTTTTCAAATATATATATATATATATATATATATATATATATATATATATATACTTAATTGCACCAGCATTACGGTCAACAGTATACTTTAAAAATTTCAATTTAGATAACAGTCTCTTCCAACTCAGCACCTGAAAACTGCGTTTTGGATATGTATATATATATATATATATATATATATATATATATATATATATATGTGTGTGTGTGTGTGTGTGTGTGTGTGTGTGTGTGTGTGTGTAGCATGTGTTCATTATCGGTGATAGAACTAATAGAGAGACGGTGGAGCAATGGATAGCGGCTTGGATTGAGGAATCCAGTCGAATCCATTGCATTCACTTACGTGCTAATACCTTTAGAAAATGTATGAATACTCTTCTTCTCCCTCCACCTATGGGTAAATAGCAGTACAGACTGGGTTCTATAGCCTTGGATGGCAATTGGTCTAGGCGAATGACGACTCTGAATTCAAATCCCGCGGATGGTCGTTTGGGGTGCTTGTAGCACGTACTGCACCAGGTCTCTGTATTCGGCTCATCAAAAAGTCTGGATGGTTCTGCACAAAACCTTCAACATTATAATCAAATCTCATGTGCTCGTGTCGCGCTGTCGGTTCCTAGGAACTGATCTTCCCGAATTCGACGGGAGAGTCGACTATATATATGAATGAAAAAAAGATAAAATAGATCTCCCTAATTCTATTGACAAAGTCATTAATTATTCGGATTACCAGCTCGCTAAACAGCGAATGTAATTACTTAACCTAGTGCTATCTTTACAAAATAAATCAAAACCTCCAATCTAATAGTTAGAAATAATACAACTCAAAAATCTTCCCTATGTGAAAACAATGTTTTTTTTTCTGAATTTTTATGTCCTTTGTGAGATTGTATCTACAATACTAACAATCAACAGACAACATGAAATTCTTACATTGGCCACACGTGCACCAGACTTTCACGTAGGCTGACTTGTCATTTGTTAAAATTTAGTGCAATTCGCAAAACAAATGGTCCAATGACGCTGAGAACTATGCTGTCGGGAGTTTTAATCTCCTGGTAGCGCCAAACTTGGCGGCAACGTCGAAGACAACAACGCAGACTGAGGGCAACCAACCCAAATGACCCCAATGGTTGAACAGGTAAAAGACCAACAAGGACCAACTCAATAAAGATTGAAGGCTTCTGGGCTTGGCCCTACATCGTTTAAAAATACAAGCAGAAAGTCCTACCAACTGGTGATGTTCCATCACCATCGGAACCAAAACCTTCGAAGTCATCAGAATTGAAAAGGTGAAAGTCAAACAAACATTGAATGCCGTCCTGGGTATGACAACAAACTACATCCGCGTCCTGGGTATGACGATAAACTACATCCGAGTCCAGGGTAAGACGATAAACTACGTCCAACAGAAAGACTTCTGATCAGGAGGTTTTGAGGAGCGTGGAACCACCTATTAATTGCTGGTGTTCCCAGGTCCACCCTGACCCGGGGTGGTAGCACCTATTAAGGTCCTAGCTATGGACAAATAGTTAACCCCGAAACTGAGGTTAAAAGCATTATGAAAGTGTAAAAGTAGGTTTTAATACCAGAAATACTTTGTAAAATATTATTACCAGAAATAAATTTTTGAAGAAAAAGAAAACTATTACCAGTAACATATTTTAACAAAATATATTACCAGTAATACGGTTTTGGAAAAAAATTACCAGCAATACATTTTTGAAGAAGAAAATATTACTCGAAATAGATTTTTGACAAAACAAAATATTACCAGGAAGTTGAGGTTGATATGCCGTAAAACAACACAAACCAAACATCGAATGGAATTACTATTTGATCATCACCAAAGTTCTTGAAAGTGCCAATAGTCAAAGCATTGAAGTGGTGATTATCAAACACTGTCTTCGATGGTCAGGACACGCAGCAAGAATGGAAGATTCGGGGAGGCCATGTCGTTATTCAGTGAGCTCAGTTCAGTGTTGCGGTCTTCGAAGATACATTGACCAAATCAAAACAAACTGAAAGCCACTGGGCTTGAGCCAAAATCTTTTGAAGCACAAGCATAAGACCGTACCAACTGGTGATGTTCCAACACCATTGGAAGCATAAACTTCTAAGCTATCAGAAGAGAAAAGGTAGAAATCCAACAACAAGAAAGAAAGGCTCGACGAAATCGACCTCGTCCTCCGCCAACATTAATATACAGTCAGTGCCATCGTCTCTTCACTGCAAGAATTGGTCTACTTAGTCATCAGTGCAATCATCACAAAGGAAGCGACCAGCGAATAAGACATTAAATTTTTGGTTACGAGATGAAGCTGATGCCGCCGCCTACGAAGACGACGAGGTGGATATATGACAAATCAACAAAATACTATAGACATAAGACAAACTTTAGTAGATAAAACCAACATTTTATACGGGACGCAGTGCAAAGAAAAACTCAAAATTCTGGAGGCTGTTTTAATAAAAGAGGAGTAGCCACCATTAAATAAGGCATCTTTCTCCATCATCATCATCATCATCATCATCAGTCCCTTAACTCCTTCAATCTTCGGGTGGGAGCTAATACCTGACCCTGTTAATCAAAATGCCCTACTGACCAGCATATATAATTACTGGAGCCACCGTACAACACACATGGCCTGAAGAATTCGTTCAAGCAAGAAGTAATGAAATCCATTAGAAATTGTTCAAAAGATTCCTCAAACGATAATCCCACGAGAGCACGTATCAAAACATCTAATGTACTCCCGGCGTTATTAAGCTGAACCGTATTTGGATAAACGCCGCAAAGATGCCAAATGCCAGTGGGCATGGATGATCCTAAAAGCGCCCCACATCTGGAAAACGAGATCTGGATCTAAAAAGTACTTCAATCTTGACAGGCCTAACCACTACAGCTTTTTCACATAGTTTACGTCGAGAAACACCGTAAACGTTTGGGTGGCGGAGAAACGTTTGTCTTGTTTGGCTTTACATTAGGGATTCTTTTGCCTGCTAACTGCAGTTTACTTACTGTTGGCTGCTTTTTCTACTTATGTGCAATCATACTTTATTAGTGCTGAAATACTAAGAGATGCTTAAATACAGATTGGTACCAAAACTACCACTAAGTAAAGAAACACCTCATTCAGTAACCTTGAGTGAGACTTGAGCCTTGTATTGGTGAAGAAAATTATACAAAGGTAACAATCCATATTCCACAATTGTGGAGCTGAATCAAGCTATCATGGCTGCTGGGAGACATTGCCCCAATCCTTAATATACGCACTCAAAATTAGCAAACCTAATGTAACCGTAGATTACTTAGATAATAAAAAAAATATTTACATTTAATATTTCTTATTTTTACATCAATTGTTTCATTATTTACTCTATTCAGATGTGGTCTATTATCAGGATCTTTGTTTTGTTATTCCAGCGTTCGGCCGTTGTATTCTCTGGGCTTCATCAGTTGTATGCCGATCGGGGTCCCTACAGGGAATTTCGAAAATAATCCTTTATTTAATCTAAGGTAGTAGATTATTCTCGCCACACTGCCCATATCTAGACTTTATTTAAATTTCGCGATAAAAGTGGAAACTGATTGTCACCATGCTGCATTGATTCCGATGTCCGTACTGTTTTATCTATAAACTGTCTCCGATGCTGAACATGAAATTCCTATTAATAAAGAAAATTCACACACACGCGCGTGCTTGCATTTACATACAAAAAACACGCGCACACACACACACACACACACATAATAATAATAATAATTGGCCACTCGATATCGGACTCCAAGCACAGCTAGCTAGCGCAAATTGCAACATTTGCACAGGCATTTTTGCAATTTCCCAACTGGGAAATTCCCACAGAGCCCACCTGCAGTTTATACTGTTATTGGCGTGTGCAGAGCGTTGGTGCGAACCCAGCGTGATCATAAATGAACAAGGCTGGCCACCTCAAGTCACAATCACGGTGTTTTTGTGATATCGTGCTAGCTTTGGCCAACGAGGTCTTCCACACAGTTTCCTCTCCCAAATTCACTCACACGGTTTTGGTGGACCCGTGGCTATGGAACAGACACTTGCCAAAGGTGCCCTTGGAGTCCGATATTAAAAAAATTTAATAATTCCAGCCAGGATTCGAACTCGATGCCTCGTGAAAGCAACGCCTTAGACCACTCAGCCACACTGCCAGGTGTTCCTAAGCGGTCCCCCATCTAAGTACTGACCTGGCACTACGATGCTTAGCTTCGGTGATCGAACGGGAACCGGTGTGTTCAGCGTGATTTGACCGTAATACATACATACATACATACATACATACATACATACATACATACATACAAATATTCCTAAAATAATGGATTTTTATTTATTAATCTGACATATTTGTATAGAACGTTATTTTTCATGGATACCCATATTTGAGTAGATGCTCAGTTTAGTTTTTCAACATGATATTTATTTCAGCACCACCCTGAATAAACGAGAAATCGAGAAAATTAAGAACTCTGGCATGATTCGAACCTGCACGACGGATCTAACGAAGGTTTCTCCGACAGAAAGAGACGAAGGTTCTAATCCTGCCGGAGGGAGCATTTTTTTATTTAACAAGATTTTTTGAACATTCAGGTTAGTAGACGAAATTTACTGTTTAAAAAATTAACGAAATTAAGGAAGGCCTTTGATCAGGATATTGGAGGTTTTGAGGAACGTGGAACTACCTCTTAATTGTTTTTATTCCCAGGCCCACGTTGACCCATGGTGGTAGCATTTGTTATGGTCCCAGCTATGGGCAAATAGTGAACCCCCAAACATAAACAAAACACTATGAAAGTATAAAAATACTTTTTTTATAGTAAAAATACTAACAATTTTTTTTTAAAGTACAATGTCTGACAATATATTTTATCTGTAATAGAAGGCATACAATGGCGTTCAAATATATTTAGTTGAAGCCATAAATTGTGTTCAAAATATTTAGATTTCGGCATTAAATAACCCATAGAAGTGTTGATATACCGCTAAACAAAAGAACCAAATAACCAACTAACCAACATGAAAGAAATATTTCATCCCATTTCGCTATATAATATCGTACAAAATATAACATAAAACGCACATGTCACCGCCTCTAGTAATTATGTCCACACAAAAGTTTATTTGCACAAAAGCTGAGTATCATCAACCATGAAAGGAGAACAACATATATCATATTTTTATTACTTCACAACTCCCAATAAAATTAAATTTCGGCATTAAATGACCCATTAGGGTGTTGATATGATGTTAAACAAGCAAACTTTAAATAAGAACAACAAAACTCGGGCTGTGGCTCTACATAACTCAAGGTTGTACGACAGGCTTTATCACATTAGGCTTCTCCACAAACGCAAGGTTTACGGTGTCTCTGGGCGAATATTTTGCTTAAATCATGTAATTAAGGCCTTGTTAAACGGGCACGTTTTCAAATCATTTCATGCCAAATCGCGTCCCCAAGGCTCTATCCTTGGATATACTCTGTTTCAGATGTTTAACAACAACAATCACGATGTCATCAGTTCCCCACTCGGTGTTTATGCAGATGACACATCTATTTACTCCTATTTTATTAGCATGTGTAAGAGATCCGATAAAATAAAACTAGCAACTGCTCTTGAAAAGGACGTGTAATTAGTGGTTAATTGCAGCAAAAATGGCTTGTAAATTTCAACGCCTCCAAACAAAACTGCTTTCATTTAATCATCATAGATAATCTTTTCTGATACAGATGACACATCTATTTACTCCTATTTTATATGTAAGAGATCGGACAAAATGAAACTGGCAACTGCTCTTGAAAAGAACCTCTAATCAGTGGTTAATTGCAGCAAAAAATTGGCGTCAACTCCTCCAAACAAAACTGTTTTAATTTAATCCCCACATATAATCTTTTCTGTATGGCTCATGCTAACCTCCACTTGGGCTTTCATTTTCTACTGGAGCCACTTTATTGAATCAATTGCTACTCCTACTGCTAGGAAAGTTAGTTCGTTGTATCGTGTCAGAATCCTTCTTGTACATGGGATAAATCTACCATTCGGCCCTGCTTTGAATACTGCTGGTCTGGCGTTCGAGATTCTTGATTTACGGCCGCACCACATTGAAACACCAGTTCCTGTATGATCACCGAAGTTAAGGAACGTAAATACTGGTTAGTATCTAGATGGGTGACAGCTTGGGAATACCACGAGCTGTAAGCTTGGGTGTATGCAGGGTTTAATGGATAACAGCTCAGAATTCCTCATCGAGGAACCGATGAACTGTTCCAGTTAAGATTCATTATATGCAGATATGGGCAAATAACCATGAGAAAGGTGTGAATCCACCTTTTTTCACTCAGATATGGGTTAATTAGTATTGTAAAACTAAAAAGAATTATTATATAAAATAAAAAATAAATTTGCTCAAAAAATATTTAGTTTACATCATTAAATAACGCATAGAGTTTGATATCAGTTACTCAGATGTATCTTTCGTTAAATGACTGACGAGGCAGATTTTTCCCGCAGTAGGTTGCAATTTCTTTCTGATGTAGACCAGTTACCATGCAACTTTATAGAACTCTGTCTGTCCTGCTATTTACCCATAGCCGAGGTGGGAGAGAAGGGGATTCATATCTTTCCCAAGCGTATTAGCATGTAAATGAATGTAATTGATTCGACTGGAATTCGAACTCGGCTCTCCGATTCACCGGTAATGTAATTAATCCTGCGCAGACATTCCGGCTACAGCCAATTTGCAGTGGCTTCGCTCTGTCTTTTCTACAACTATTTTCATGGCAAACGTTCTGATGAGCTTTTCTTCCCTAGTTTCTTCACAACATGAATTTAAACGTGCTACTAGATTGGCAATTTGGTCTCATCGTTTTACTGCTGAACTAGTTAGATGCAACCGTCACAGTTTCTTTTCTCACCCTCCTCATCAGGAGAACTCTCTTCTGATTTCTTGCTTCCTTGCTACCTACATTATTCAAAAATTTAAATGCATCGTCAATCGCCATTTTCTGTTTTCCTTTATTGTCCTTCATTCTCTTCTCACTAAAGTCTCATTCTCTTTCACGCACTGTACCCTCCTGCGTCCTAGTGGCATTATCGCCCTACTTGACGGGAAATGATTCAAAGATATTAGTCTTGAACGATGGAGAATATTTACTATTTAATAGACTTCACTTAGTTTATTTCTTCGTCAATGGGATGAATAATTATACACGGATTTCTTCAAACATGTGTTTTTATTTTGATTGATCTAATGACAACGTTTCGATCTCCGTACCCTACGCCATTTTCCAGGTGCCTGCCGCATTCTAGAATGACAAAGCAAGCGTTTCTTTCCGCTATGGAGACAGAGTTATCTCATTCAGCTCGGCATACTGGGCGGGGTGGATAATAATGGATTAGTTAATCCTGTTAATCTCACCTTTTTTACTCGTTCAATGAATAAAATGATGAGAATATTACTATTCGACCCAGATTGAACTCAAGAATATCAAATACATTACATGCACATAAAAATAGCTGGCTACTTGTATTCGAGGATACACGTCTACTAGCCAATCCCTATTGCAGGAACATGTGTGTTTGTTCAACACCAACAGAGCTGCAACCACGCTGAGCAGGCCGTAGTTACGGTTTCTGGGAGAGAGCGTTTTATCTAGCGTGATCAACAGCCCACTTCATGACTTCGTGCTACCACAGCTATCGTATACCCCCGTCTGTTCAATTTCACCCATAAGACTTAGGTCAACAGAAGATTTTTTTTAAATCTCATGTTTATCCGTTTACAAATATTTTAGAAAAAAGTTCAATTCGATGACTTTTCTGCCATTTCTCATTTGAATGACGAAACTCTGGAATCAGGATGCTGAAAGTAACATTAATCAGATATTCTCTTTTCTCAACTTCAGGGCGTGTTTATGTGTGGAGGCAGCCCAAAGAAGCTTACAACCCTGACTGCCTTCTTCCAACAGTGAAGCATGGAGGTGGATCAGTAATAGTTTTGGCCGTCATATCATGGAAATGTCTCAGTCCAATAGTTGCCCTGCAGGGTAGAATCAACAGCAAAGATTACCTGAACATTTTGGGAGATCATGTTGATCCAATGACCAAGACTTTATTCCCTGATGGTGACTGCATCTTCCAAGACGATAATGCTCCAATACATACCGCTCGAGTGGTTAAGAATGGGTATGAAGAGCATGAAAGTGGGATAGAACACATGGAGTGGCCTCCCCGATCTCCAGATATCAATATTATTGAACATTTGTGGTGCATTTTGGATTAACATGTTAGGAGTCGCTATCCTCCACCGTCGTGTCGTAAAGAGCTGGAGCAGGTGTTAATGGAAGAATGGCTAAAAATTCCTCTGGATGAAGTCAGGAAGCTGTATGATTCCATTCCTAGACGTATTAAAGCTGTCTGTGGGTCTAAAGGAGGACCAACTCCATATTAAATAAATTTTCTTTGAATATAACAAGTGTTTCAATTATTTTGTCCAACCCTTGTATATATACAGGCTGCGGCTGGTATTTGAGGACGGAATTTACGGATTAGTAAAAAAACTTGCTGAATATAATTATATTTGCTTACAAATAAGTAAATATGAAATTTAGCAAACTGTTATTTAATTTTATTCAATAAAACCACCACTGGTATCAATAACTGTCTCTACACGAGGTCGAAATCAGCTGCAAGCTCTAATTAATTGGTCCTTATTTATGTCAGACATTACTCGAACTATTGCATCTTTAAGAAAGTCTTTAGTGTTATGAGGCTGTTTATTAACCTCCTTCTCAACAACGCTCCACACATAGTAGTCTAGTGGATTGAGATCTGGAGAGTTAGGAGGCCAAATGTTGGGTGTGATGTGGTCGTACAAATGCTCAGCCATCCATTCTAGTGTTCGTAGAGCCTTGTGTGATGGAGCCGAGTCTTGCTGGAATATGTAAGGCCTGCCGTTACATATATTGTTAGTCCAGGGCTTGACATCTCTTTCTAGAACCTCAATGTAAGCATCAGTGGAAAAAAGTGTGGTGGCATAGTATGTCCTTCATTGCTAACAACACCCAATAGATAACACTTGAAGGAAATTTTCTGCGCATCACTCTTGGCACCTCAGAAGGATCTGAACAAAGCCATCTGTCATTTCTTCTAAGTTTTTCATCTTGATCAAAATTTTCCTCATCTGAGAAAAACCAAATCACAGCAACTCCTAAGGATTTTTAAGTTTGTTTAAAAGCCTTTTGGATCTGTTTAAACGGTTTTCTTTAGTTTTTTTCAGACATAAATTGACCTCTCTTCATCAGGTAGGACATGTATCGAATGTCTTCATGAACACTACTGATTGTTTTTTCAGACACATGCACCTTTTTAGGAATTGACCTCGGTTTTCATCAATTATCTTCTTGAGTTCCTGAATAAATTCGGATGTTTTCATTTTATCAGAACGTGCAGAATGTCTTTTACGTTTTGATACAGACATTGGAGAACTGTCAGCGTCTTCTAACTCTTTTCGTATCTTGCAACTCTGAGAAAACGTGCAATATCCAAATCGCTATGATCAGCCTTTAATGCCACAATCACAGCATGCCTTTTCATTTCATTTGTTATCATAGGGTTTGGCATTCTTGATTTCGGAAGAATAAAAGCATTAGAAGTTTGTATTAATCTTAAATCTGTATGTCCTCAAATACCAGCCGCCGCACCCTTTATATATATATATATATATATATATATATATATATATATATACATATATATATATATATATATATATATATATATATATATATATATATATATATATATATATATATATGTGTGTGTGTGTGTGTGTGTGTGTGTGTGTTTGTGTGTGTGTGTGTGTGTGTGTAGTGGATTATTTATTAATTCGACAGATTTTTATCAAATTAAACGTTAGTTTAGTGGATACTCATAGTTGTGTAGATGCACCGTTCATTTTTTTAAATAATTTATTTAATTTCATCTACGGACCTGAATATTCGAGGAAACTTGTAAAAAAAAGCACTATCCCGCAGGTGTCGAACCTGCGTCTTCTGGACACAGTTAAACCAACGTTAGATCCGACGGGCCTTAACTGATTCGAAAAAGCTTTGCCGATCATGCTAAGTCTGAAGAGTGCCTTTAAGCGAAATCCTTCTCGTCATAGATTCCTCGAAATTATCTGCTCAATTTTCTTGTAAGTTAAGTGATCTATTTATTAATCCGATAGATTAAAGAAAGAGAAACAGACAAAGTGTGGGGTCTTAAAATAATTTAAATGTAAATTTAAAAATGATACCAAACTTTTATTTTTAATGTGAATTAAACTGATCTTTTGAATAATTTTACGATAGGGTTCTTTTATAATACTAAAAAAGGAATATAAAACATTATATATATTATGAATTGAACAAAGTCCGACAATTATTTTAAAGACATTTTTTATGTTTAACATTCTTTTTATAGATACAAGTATTTAAGTAAATACTCTGTTTATAATAAACAGTATTAAATAACATTTACCGGCCTGAATGTCCGAGAGATTTTCATAGAAAATATTCGTCCTCCGACAGGATTCGAACCTGTATCCTATACGGAACCGTCATATAGCCTGACGTGTCTTAACCGATTCGGCCACTGAGGTCGAATTTACTGCTTATAAACTTCAATCTTCCGAACGATCGTCAGTGGCCGAATCGGTTAAGGCACGTCAGGCTATATGACGGTTCCGTATAGGATACAGGTTCGAATCCTGTCGGAGGACGAATATTTTCTATGAAAATCTCTCGGACATTCAGGCCGGTAAATGTTATTTAATACTGTTTATTATAAACAGAGCATTTACTTTAATACTTGTACCTATAAAAAGAATGTTAAACATAAAAATGTCTTTAATATATATATATATATATATATATATATATATATATATATATATATATATATATATATATATATATATATATATATATATATATATATATATATATATATACGCTCATGTAAACATGTATGTGTGTAGTCGATCATGTTTATATATATATATATATACGCTCATGTAAACATATGTGTGTGTGTGTAGACGATCATGTATATATATATATATATGGTATAATATGACAATTGGAACAAAATCTTAGTTTTTTGCCGGCGCGTTTCGTCTTCTGACTTTTTGTTGTTGTAGTTACAATACAAAATTCAAATTGAAAAAGAGAGACGCTTCTGCGTAAGCATCTTTCTGGTTAATGTAAATTTCCTTTATACTAAGTGTCTTTTACCAATTTGTCTTGTCCACAAAATCTATGAATTAAACTATATATATATATATATATATATATATATATATATATATATATATATATATATATATAATTCGTATGATGGAAGTCAACTCTTGACCTAGTAAGTCCACCTCCACTACTCAAAACTAGGAAAGGAATATTTCATGTATGATTGCCACTCATGTATGCATACAAACACATTTGTGTGTGTTTACTTATGTAAATATTGTGTATATATCTACACGCGTATTCACTCGTTTGTATACACACATACCAGCTTGATTTTTTCCAAGCTTAAGTGTGTGTATAGATCAATCTCAGTATATTTAATATTTATACGCAGTAAATGTACGTGCGCACACGATTGAAGTCTAAAGCGTATTGAGACACAGAAGCATTTAAAAATTCTTACACCTACTTATGCATCTTCGAAGAATCCACACTGATTCTGACATAGTAGATTATGCAAGAAAAAAATGTCTCTAAGATTTGCCCTTCTTCGTACACCTACCGTGATACGCACACCTATCCCCTTAACAAGAAAACAAAATAAAATACCCGACATTTTACCTGATCCCGATTCATTCGCTCAGATTTTGTTCCAAACTGTCAATCTGTTTTGGAATTATCGCTAACCCGTTGCGGGATTATCTGTAATCAGTCCTCGCATGGCTACGCATCAGCATCTAAACGCCGTCTAAGTGGCTGGTCGAGAGAGGGCGGCGACTTGATGCAGGCGGAATCGGCTGCTCGATTGGCTTCGATCTGAGACCGTCTTTGATTGGAGAAGCCAAGCGAAGAATTTCAGGCGTTTGATGTTTGCGATCTTGGCAAAGATTGGATTAAAGGATCCGGGATTTAACGAACACCGGCAACGCTCAATGAGACAATGAGACGGAGAAAGCAAGAGACGTAAACAAGAGAAAGAAGCGCGCATACCAGTAGAAACATGGCTAAATACGTGATCGAATCAATAAGGAAGTCAATGCGGACGAGAGAATTTAATATGACCAGATATATATATATATATATATATATATATATATATATATATATATATATATATATATATATATATTAAACACAAAGAGGATCTTATACATAACAATTTATCAAATACATTAGTCATACATAGAAATAAGTTCAGCCAAAACTTCGGTGTAAAGAATGCAACATTTATTAAAAGAGGAAGTAACTTATTTAGATGGAAAATTTTCGAATGTGCCGCTATCGAATTTTACTAAAATATAAATCTACGCCCCAGATTTTTTTCAAACATATCCTTTCCTAAAAGACATACTCTTTTCCCAAACCAAAATACTTGACTATAAAAATAAAAATTAAAAGAAAATGGTTAATTTCAAAAGCGACTATTTATAATCTATAAATACATAACTTAATTTCTCAAACTAAACTAGAATAAATAATAATTACATTATAAAAAGTTTCAACAACAACAATAACAATATTTATTGACGCATTATAAGACAAAATGTTTTAAATTTAGACTACTGCACGGTATAATATATATATAATATATTACCAGATAATATAACTAAATTATTCAGTATAATTTCCCTTTGAAGCAAATGAAGGTCGTATTTGATGGCTAATTTATTTAGTAATAATATGAGTGTGTCTTCCATATACAATTTGTAAAGCTTCAGTAAATTATAAATTTTATAAGGTTCTGCGAAAAGGCTTTCACTGATGAACGGAATTCCAACGCTACAATTTTTGATCTAATCTTAATCTTTAAACTCGTTTCCTCAAAAATTTAACTATTTGGAAAAAATATGTTATGCCATTATTTAACATGTCAAACCACAACTTTCAAATTGAGTTCAAAAGTCGGCCTGCCCTAGTTCACACTTCCATCGTAAATTTCCAAATTTCAGGGACATAAGTGGTGAAGTGGACATTCAAGGAAAAACCAGTGCTAGACATTAAGATATCATGAAGCACATTTATACACGATCCCCGATAAGTTCTTACAAGAACATAAATACTACACTGTTTTCAAATAGTACAAATATCAGTTCTGTGACACCTTCCCGACGTCTGAGATTTGAGTTTGGTTTGAAATCACTGAAATCGGCTCGTAAAACACGGCTGGGTGCCGCTATGAAATCCAGGCATGTGGCATTTGTTCAGCAACATGAAATCTGGCCAGCTGAAGACTGAAGGAAAATTACGTTTTCAGATGAATCTACTCTAGACAATTTTTGCGCAATAAGAAAAATTAGAATATGGCCTGCGCAGACAGAGTGTCGAAGAAGAAAGTGTACAGTGGACAAAATGTCGAAGAGACGAAGTGTCGAAAGGAGTGAGTATTGAACTGAAGCGTTGAATGGACAAAGTGCCGAACGGAAAAAAGAGGTGATTTGACTAAATGACGAAAGGCAAGAAATGTGTCTACAATAGAATACCTTTTAATTAGCATGCAAGTAACCAACTGTCCGCTGATCTGAAATGGAACAAATACATCGAGTCAGTTGCATCATCCA
>OZ038512.1:12510538-12533038 GCA_964036315.1 Acanthosepion esculentum
TCTCTTTTCTTTCCTTTCTTCTTTTTTCATTTCTTTCTTTCTATTTGTATTTTTTCTGTCTCCCTTTCTTTTTCTTCTTTCTTATTTCTCTTTCAAATCTGATACCCACGGCACCGATTGAGGGAAAGATGCACAGAGGAAGGCAGCGCGTAAAATATTTCATGTGCTTGCGTAAATGAATAGTAGAACAAAAAAAGACAAAACCTATTAAGAGCTACAAGGGACAGGAAGATGTGGAGGGTCACGAACGGGACATTAAAAAAGATTTGCTTTGTTCTATCGCTTTTAGTTTTTTTGCATATTTCATTTTTTTTATTGTTTTATCATTTTCTTTTCATATAATTTTATTCTTTCATTTATTTCATTCTATCTTTTTATATCTTTTTATCTTTCTCTTGTTTTTCTATCTTTCTTTTTTCTATCTTTCTTTTTTCTATCTTTCTTTTCCTATCTTTCTTTTTTCTTTCTTTCTTTTTTCTTTCTTTCTTTTTCTTTTTACATTTTAAATTTATTTCTTGTTTCAATTGTCTCCGAAAATCATTCCGAAATCACAACATTGTTCCTTCTTCATCTTCTTCTTCTCATCCTCCTTCTCCTCCTCCTCTTCTTCTTCTTCTCATCCTGCCCCTCCTCCCCTTCCTCTGCATTATTCATATCTTTCTCCCACTCCCCGCCTCCGCTATTTAACCTCTATTTTTGAGGGGAGCACAAACGACTTAATCAAGCCTAATGTCGTATTACTCATCAATTATTTTGACATCACTTGTCATCGTATCGAAAAGAGCCATTCCCTGGCACAGGTCGAAGAATATTGAAAGACCCCAAAAAGCTAATGATCATCATAATATTTGTCTTGAATATGAAGCTGGAACAGAAGTATAGGCATGGTTGGAGATGACAGTCATTGTTGGAAACTGGGTTGGAGATATAGTTTAAGCAACGAGCGATGCCAGTGGTCAGATGGCGGTGTGATCTTCTGGTGTCTGAATCACTGTGATTTTATTGAAGCTGTACGCGACACTGATGTGACAAGAGGAATAATCATGGTGACGCTTCAGACACGCCCTTTGTATCAAACGCCAGTGGATATGAGGGAATAAAAGGAGGTGGATCTCAACCCCAAGGAATCAATGCTCTTCTCGTCAAGAAGGAGCTACTTTCTCACGATGTGACTGCGCGAGGAGATAATGTTTCAATGTTGTGTGCCGTCAATTTGACTTTGTTCTCTCGAGACAAATAAAGCAAAGATGAAGAAAACTGCATTGTTTGTTTTTAATCATATATCGGGACTTTTATCTTTACAGCCACGAATTTTAAGGCAAAAGTTAGAAAATCGATAATCAATTAAATCTATATTAAATGATATCACTATCATTACCTCGTGTGATAAAAGCTGGTCTCCTACTAATACTATAAAATCAAGTGATATCAAATAGAATATAATATATGAAAATGATCAATAAAAATCAAATCGATGTAAAAACAACCATCATATGTTGTGGATTCCGGGATGAAATCCGATATTGATAAATAACAAACGCCAGGAATAGATAAAGAAAATAAATGTATTAACGTAATAATACAAACTGGTAATACGGGTTAGTAGATCCAGGAATGCGGGTTAGTAGCAATAATATATATACAGTCTTGGTATTGAAGTATCGCCGTATGACTCCTTACTGAGTCTAGGTGCTCGTGACGGTGACTCTTGTGTTACCCTCCTCTAATACTACTCTGATACTATTCAGCGGACTGACATCTCGACAGTCTTAACGTACTGCCGGGTATTCACTGGTGGTAGTATATGCATACCTCGGTTGAGTCCATTTGTGTGAAAAGGGGAGACCCTTTAACATCATAGAAAATCGATATGAAAATAGTTGCGTTCAAATAAAATTGATATAAAATAATTAATATAAAATAAAATCGATATATGGAACAATCACTCTGAAAGAAAATCGATATGAAAACAATAGATATAAAGTAAAATCGATGAGAAATTAAATGCTAGCAAAGAAGAATCTGTAATATCATTGGCCCTGACATGGCATCTCGGCTTCTGTCACTATTGTAGCTTTTCTATGCTTTTTTTACTTAATGCTTTCATGGTAATTGTTCTGATGAACTTTCCACTTGTCTACTGAGAATTTATAAATTATAAGTCTCGGGTTAACCATTATTTCTCTGTCATAATATTATGAATGAATCTCTTGCATTTCCTTAACATCTATCTCACCTATAAATATAGCATACCTTAAAACTATATTTTTATCATATATACAAATATATATATATATATATATATATATATATATATATATATATGTATATATATATATGGATGTATGATAAAAATATATTTCTGTATATGTGTGTGTGTGTGCATGTGTGTGTGATCGCATGTTATTTATTCGTTTCCACAGTTTTCATCCGATTTCGATGGAAATTATTTTTTGTTTGATAGATAATTCTTCAATGCCAGTTTTAAGTCCAAATTCGCTGGAAAAATTACAACTTTGAAGGTGAAAAATCGAAAAAAACGATTTTTTACACTTTGTGCAAAAATCAAAGGTAAAAAATTAATGTCTGTAAAAAAACAGCGTACAATCAATTTAAAGAGTTGAAATCTAACGCAAAAGATTATTAGAATTAAAAAATAAAATTATATTATGAATAAAAAATATTGTATATTATTATTATGAAGATCCATAGAAGAGATTCCTTCCTTTCACGATAAAGAAAACAATTAAAATTTTACCCCCCCCCCATTTGGGGGGATGTGCCTCAGTTGCACCCAATTATTGTTACTAATATTAATTTTCGGGTGGGCTGACTTTAAACTTAAACTGCTCCAACTGAACGGCAAAAATTCCCAGTAATGAAACATCCTGTCGAAGTACATATATATATATATGACCACGAGAGAGTGAATCCGATGAATCAGGTGTGACGTCATGAGCTGTTGTGCGATTTTCACTTTCAGCGTCTTATATGCACGTGTTTATCGTTGCTTGGAAATCATCCATGTAAACAAAAACAGACTATCATCAATTTCTTGTTCGTGTATTGCTTAAATATATTGTGTAATTGTCATCTTTGATAATGGCTTATGTAAGCCGAAAGCTTAGATTGGATTTAAAAAAATATGTATCAATATTGTGATTTTCTTTCATTGTTTAATGATAATGTTATTAAGCTTATCAGACAATATGAAAAGAACTTACATAAAATAAATAGACAACACTTGTCTATATTATTTAATGAAACATGTATATATATATATATATATATATATATATATATATATATATATATATATATCCGATGCGATGAGAACGAAAGTAATTCCAACGTTCGCAGCGTTAATTCAAAAAAGAGCTCGATACAGGTAGTAGAGCGATATTTATTTATTCATTATAATTTTATCATATAGACAAAACCATTTTACTCACTACCAAGATGCAACTTGGTTTCAGTGCATTTTAACCATTTTCGACCCCCACCCGTAGATGTGCAGTTAAAATGCACTAAAACCAAGTTGCATCTTTGTAGTGAGTAAAATGGTTTTGTCTATATGATAAAATTATAATATATATATATATATATATATATATATATATATATATATAGGGTGACAGAAAAGTAACTGTTGGACTCTCACGTCTACCTAAATTATGTAACGATCTTTCTTAACTCAGCACTTGAAGATTGAGTCGCGTATGAAAGTACCGGTTAGGAAATATGTATATTTATCATGCATATATAATTATAGCTCTGTTATTTTACATCGGGCACTATTTTATTAACACCAGCACTGTAAATATATATATATATATATATATATATATATATATATATATATATATATATATATATATATATATATATTTTTAAGCGTATCACCCCAAGCAAGGCTGGAGGCCACTATCACGCATGGGGTTACAGAAGGGATGGAGGAAGAGCAGATAGGAGTGGTAAAGGAGAGGACGTGGAGAAAGAGAAAGACAGTGGATCGATCAAGGCAAGGGGGTTAGAGAAGATTTGGAGCGAGAACACACAGGAATGAAAGGTGAAAGGATGTGGAGAAGGGAAGTGGATAGATCAAGGCACCTGGAGATGTCGATTGACGTAACGCTTAAATAGTTGGAGATTGTATTTGTCAGGGAAACAGGAATAGGGAAGGGAGTTCCACAGGCGAGATGTGCGGGACATGAAGCTATTGGAGTAGAAGAGACGTCTACATCTAACAGTTTCAACGGTGAAGGGGTGGGAACGGGATGCCAGCCTCGTAGGACGTTTAAATTCATGAGGCCTAGGGACAAGCGAAAGCAGCTCCTCGGAGCAAATATATGTATGTATGTATGTATGTGTGTGTGTGTGTGTGTGTGTGTGTGTGTGTTTGTTTGTGTGTGGGGGTGGGTCCATTTATGATATTTTTTTATGTTAATTTAGCTCAAAGCGAAACGAATGCAACTGAAGCAAGCTCTTTCGAAAAACCGACCCCACTTACTGACAACCCTATCTACACTATTTACAGAGTGTGAGTTCAATAACTCGTTAAAGCAGTGGAGAACTTAGAAAGGGGAATTAACAGGAGATAACTGATAACTGATATCCATTAGACATGACACGTGGAACTAGAACAGTCTACCCCAGCGAGCGAAATAAAGGGTTCAGTTCGACATTCCAACCACCTGAAGAAGGCCGGAGCGTACAACGGCCGAAACGTTGTGATAAATATGGCATCAAAGATGAGGACAATAGTCCGAATAATGTAAACAGTGTACATAATACCTCATCTCAGAAATATAGGCTGAAACCTATCTCTGTTTTAAATCCTTCATTTTCCGCGTATATTTCCTGCCTTTTTTTTTCACATAAAATTGGTGGGCACTTTTCTTCTGCGATTTTTAGCATTCGTCTTTCCAAATGGTGTATTCCTGTATTGGTGTCATATCTAAGCTGGCCCAGCCTGTGTTTAATCTGATTTGATTTGTTTAACGGCATATCGACTCCTTATGGGTCATTTAATTTCGAAATTTTATTTTCTTGGGAGTTCGGAAGTAATAAAAATAAGATATATGTTATTATGCTATCGCAATTGAATACATGGTAGATAATACTCAACTGTTGTGCATGATAAGGTGAACAGAATTACCAGAGGCGGTGTGTGTTTTATGGTGTAGTTTTGTTGAAGTTAGATTTTGGAATACATGTTGATTTCTTTAAGAAATTCTAGGATATTATATGGATTAATGTCATGAAAAGTTCTTTCATGTTTGTTGTTCAGTTGGTTGTTTAGCGCTATCAAACTCTATGAGTCTTTAAATGTCAAAATATAAATATTTTGAACATAATTTTATGGCTTCAATTAAATATATCTTGAACGCAGTTATATGCCTACAACTATAGATAAAATGTACTGTTACTAATTCTGTTATATAATGTATCGTTGATCATTTTGCTTTAAATAATGCATTGTTTACAATTTTATTATAAATATGTATTTTTGGTAATTTTACTCTAAATATGTATTTTTGGTAATTTTACTCTAAATATGTATTTTTGATAATTTTACTCTAAATATGTATTTTTGGTAATTTTACTCTAAATATGTATTTTTGATAATTTTACTCTAAATATGTATTTTTGGTCATTCTTTTGTCTATATTTCTGAGATGAGGTATTGCAACTATTGTTCGAACTGCTGTCTTCATCTTTATTTCACATTCAGGACGTTTCAGCCGTTGCAAGCTCCTGCCATCTTCAGATGATATTGCATGATTAGATTAAGCAAGATATTCCTCCAGAGATACCGTAGACCTTGGGTTTGTGAAGAAGCCCAGTATGATAAACCTTTTGAGTTATTTAGAGCTACAGCCCGAGCTTCGTCGTTCTTGTTTAAAGTTAGTTATTTGTTTATCAACACCCTCATGTGTCATTTAGTGCAGAAATTTAATTTTCTTGGGAGCTTTAGAGTAATCAAAATGTGATATATGTTATTCTGCTTTCACAATTGAATACATGGTAGATTATACTCAGCTTTTGTTTATATACATCCGGGTGTCGACATGATTACTAGAGGTGTTGATAAATGTAGTTTTTTTATGTTATGTTTTAGAATACAGTTTGATTCCTTTAATATATTATAGGATATTTTATGGATTAATATCAGGATAGAGTTCTTTCATGTTGGTTGTTTAGTTGATTGTTTAGCGGTATATCAACATCTCTATGGGTCTTTTGATGTCGAAATCTAAATATTTTGAACCCAATTTCATGGCTTCAAATAAAGATAAAATGCATTGTTCGTAATTTCGCTATGAATAAGTACTGTTGGTAATTTTTTTTATATCGAAATATATTGCTGGTATATTTTTCTATAAAAATGTGGCTTTATACTTTCATGGCGTTTTCTTTTTGTTTGGTTATTCACTAATTGCCCATAGCTGGGGCCCTACTAGGTGCTACCACCCCAACAGGGTGGATTTGGGAAAAAGAGGTGGTTCGACGCCCCTCGGAACCTCTGAAATCCCGATCAGTGACCTTGCTGCCGGATGTCGTCTATTTTCATACGCATGACTAGCAATTAAGAGGTGGTTCCGCGCTCCTCAAAACATCCAATCTCCGATGACAGGCCTTGCTACCTGATGTAGTTTATCAACATACCCAGAACAACACATACCTGTGTTGATAGAGTTCAAAAGCGTCTGCGAGGCCTTGTGGGTGATGAATTATTTTCCATCCTCCAAAACTTTTCTTACAGACGAATTGTCGCTAGCCTGTTGCTATTCTATTGCTATTTCCATGACCTGTATTCAACTGAGACCCACCATGTCACGTACACAAGGATGAACCATCCCCATTCCCTTCGTATTCCATTAGTAAGGAGGAAGTCCCAATCGGTCGGCTTCTTGCTAAGAATTGATGCTTTGTGGAGCAGACTGTCGATGGGGTGCTTACCTCAAGTAATGCCTTGAGATACGAAGTTAATTCGTTCCAAATCGAGATCGTAAATAAAAAAAACTTGTATTTCGAATCAATTTTCCTCATTGAAATTTATGGCAATGTTTCCGATCCGTTCTAGGTCCCTAAAAATTACCCACATTATTTTAAATATCACCCCTAGTTTTGTATTTGTGGATTTCTTACAAGCAAAAACGTGTGAATAAACAATCGAAGATTTTTCTCGATCGATCATTTCTGCTCACGAAACATATTTTAACGTGAACAATGCCAACATATTATGAGATAGATTAAGTTCGACACTTATTTAATATATTTTCTGTTTATACGTTATTTTTATTGATATAAATGATCAATCGAGAAAATTGTCGAAGGTGTGTGTTTATAAACAGTAATTCGGACTTTGCTAAACAGACACTTCTCAGAGGCTGAATGGATAACAACGCGTCAGATCAAATGATGTTTCCCATAAGGATTACAGGTTCGATTCCTGTCTGGGAGCGCATATTTTCTACGAAATTTCTCGAACATTCAAACCGGCAAATGTAACTAATACCGTTTAATTAAAAAAAAACATAGGATTTACGTAAATAAATTATATCTATAAAAAAAAGGTTAAACAGAAAACATATTAAATAATTGACGAACTTAATCCATTTCATAATATACTAAAATATATAAATAAATCAAAACATTCGTTATAAAGTGATATATGGCCGGACGGTAAGGAATTCCGGTAATGGGCTTATATAATCATTTCGCATTCTAGAGAAGAGAAGTCTCAGAGCAAGGAACCCTATGTCATACGTGTCTCGAAAGTATCACAGATTAATAGATGTAGAACGGAAACAGTTCTTGTTGGTCGAAGAGAAGATCTGGTCCGTTAGTCTGTCATGAGAGAAGATAGATATCTAGTGTTACTTACTAACCCCTAGACAGTGCTAGAAACAGAGAACTCTGTTTGTTGAAAGTAATGCATATTGTCATTCTTACTAAAGCGATATCTCGAGACGACCAAATTCGAGACTTTACTCGATGGGCGAAAACTTTCTTCGCATGTTTTTTCTTCCTTTTTTTTTGGGGTGTGGGGGGGGGTAAGGGCACACCGGAAATTTCCCTGGTTTGTTCAAGTAGGCTCTAACGAAAATCGAACCACGAACTGGTACAGAATATAACCGGTTTTTGTCGACCGCGTCCGATTCATACAGCCATATATTTACATATGCTGGACACCTCGGGGCGGCGTAATGGTTAGCAAGCATGTCTCGCTAGAACAATTACCACTGAATAGTGAGTTCGATCCTCACTGGGTGTTCCGTACTTTCGGCCACGTCTAAGCTACGCTTGGAAAATCACTATATTTACATATGTAATAATCAAATTGTGTCTCATAAGGAAGTCCACCGTGAATAATAAAACAAACACTTGATTTCAAAAGATAAACTGATCTTTTTCATACTCCGTGTCACTTCAGAACGTAGGCGATCATGGCTCTCCACAACTTCCTTACAATACCTCCCAGTCATTGTTCTGACATCTGTTTGCAAAAGCTCGTATTTTAGGTTACTCGTTGTCTTACACTCCCTTGCATTTAGTGTTTCCTGTGAGTGTTATATTCCCCAAGCCCTCTTTCCTCATTATGTGTCCCAAAAATTTCTGCTGCCTCTTTTTTTATTTTAAGAATATGTGTTTCTATTTTCGTCGGTGCTTGCATATTCGGTCCATATTCTCATCAGACTTCTGTAGATCCACATCTCGATTCCTTTGTCTCTTCATCTGTGAGAAAACTGACCTACGTTTTCTTCCATATAGGATTATTTACGATACATAGTAATTCATAAACTTTTTTTTTTTTGTTTCAAACAAGCTTTTTCTTTTTCCACCAGTTTAAATCTCGAGTTAATTAACTACAGGAAATTGCCCTACGGGCAAAAGAGTTTGTGAATTTATGGACATGGTGGCTGTGAATTCAATCCCTGGGTCTGGCCATTCTGTGTTTGCACCCAGGGAAAACGGACGAGTAATAACTGAGCAGTCTTAAATAGAATAAGAACGAGACGATATTCCTAGAAATGGGCATTATCTACCCTCGAAGTTTAAATAAAGGGTTCAGTTTAGAATTCCTGTATGTTACACAGTAACCTACAGGAATACACTTGAGTGAAGCCTAGAGCATAATGGGCGAAATGTTATGATAGATGCAATAAATATAAGGAGAATAGACTGAATATAAAAAAGTGTAAATTAAAAAATTTAATTACGTAATTTATTTTTCTATGTATTTGTTCTTTCTGTTTATGACTAGCAATTTTAATTCTTATTAAGGACTGACCTTACAACGTAACGCAGAAAATGAAGCATGGATTCGTGGATAATTTCTTATAAATAAATAACTTCCAGTAACTCTGTCAAAAGGCAATTGCTAAGATGGCGGTGGCGCATGCGCAAGTGAAATAAAAAATATTTCAAAAGGCAATAAACGTGTAGGGTATGTATTGGTGACGCGTTAACAAACACAACGAACGACACAAGAAAAAAATCTTAGAGGCGGAACACGTTTAAATACACTATTAGCAACATTTTCGAAGTTGTAATCTATAACTCCTGATACTGGAGAGCGATTCCTTTCCCAACTCTCGCCCCTAGCTCAGAACCTTTATAAGAACGTCCACCAATGATAATGTTTAAATCACCCTAAATAAACCCCTTTAATTATTATTATTATTATTATTATTATTATTATTATTATTATTATTATTATTATTATCTTCTGCGAACGGACAATCTGCGCGTCTGTCAGTCCGGTTTGTCAGCCAGCAGTACACTCTAAATGCCTACCAAACCCCACTCACCTTTGCTATTGTATTCCGGGGCGCCCGACATCGTCATCTCCTCCTTTTTCATTTGTCTACTTGAAACAGGGATCTCACGCAGAAAAACCAACCCAACTACATGGCTAAATTCCAATTGATTGGATTCGTCTCTGGTTACCAAATTTACATTCTTAATACCCACTGGCTACCCCGATCTCCGCCCAAACACATTCACGTTCACGCGCATAGAACCTGTCAGTCACTCACCCAAAATTGGTCCTCATTTTTTTCTTCTGCGATTTATTTCCTTTCTTTTTTTCATTTATTTATTGAGACAAGAATAAAATAGCGTTAAACAACGTTACTACCGCGTGACTTCATTAGCGCGAAATAGAAGCTCTCGCGAGTGAGTTAGAGTAAAATGGGAGGTAATTCTTTGGGAAGAGAAGGCGTTACAATTCGTTACCAATAAACGAGTGATCTTTATTGAAAGACAAGGAAAGGAAAAAGGAAAATCGGTGAGATAACTTGTGCAACAGAAGTTTGTATGTTTATGTTTCACTATGAGTGTATGGTGTCGGCTGTGATTTTATCTTTCCAGCAGTTTTAATGCATGTGTCAGGTGAGTAGATCGTGGGCAATTTGAAGACGAAAACGAAAAATTATAAATATTAGGCCATTATAGGTCCCTTATTTTCTTCATTGTGTCTCAGGTGATTTTCTAAGCGTAGCATAGATGTGGCACAAGGCCGAAAGTATGTTGCACCCAGTGAGGATACAATTCACAACTCAGTCGTAACTGTTCTAGCGGAGACAAGCTTGCTAACCATTGAATCACGTCGAGGTGCCCTAATAATTTTCTGAGCGTAGCTTATATGTGACATAATTAAAGACGACAGATACGGTACTGCGATTAAGATTTTTATTTAATTTTTTCTTGTATTCGTACAAGTGTTTGCTTTTCTAGACTCAGAGCGTGTAGAAACTGTCCAAATATTCTGCATCCACGAGCGGTTGGATTATGGCTAAAAGAAATGGACGAGGGCGCTCGAAAATGCATTTTGATATGTGGACATTTTCTACAGACTTCGTGTCCAGAAAAGAAAACACTTGTACGAACACAAGAAAAATTAAATTCAAGCTTAATCGAATACCTTTCAGCCATCTTTAACGAAAGTGATATATATGTATATATATATATATATATATATATATATATATATATATGGTGATTGAAAAGTAACTCACCATTTAAAATACTCATTATTTATTTAACTATAATCTTTACAAGACAAGGACACGAGAGGAAACGTTTAGCAAGAGATTTTCTTTAAAATTCTATATGTGCACCAGATTTCGTTAGCATCTTCTCGAACCGCCCAGGAATAACTGATTTCACCAGGAACTCTTATGGTATGGAGGACATAACTTATTGTATTCACACTTCAACGTCTTCCAAAGTCTTGCTTTGGTATAGCAGACTTGCTCTCCCAGCTGGCCACTCATACACAAATCAGGGAGTATAGCCTTCAAGTCTATAAATCGACCATTCGCCCTTGCATGGAGTATTGCTGCCATATATGGTCTGGGGCCCCTGCTGTTTGCCTCGGGGTTCTTGATAAGATCCAGAGACGGATAGGCAACGTGATTGGCCCTGATCTGTCATCTCGTCTGCAGTCGCTCTCTCACAGACGCGATGTTGCCTCGCTCTGCCTTTTTTTACAAGTACTTCCACGGTAATTGCTCTGAGGAGTTGCGTCCGCTTGTCCCCAGGCCTCGTGAATTTAAACGCCCCACCAGGCTGGCATCCTGCTCCCACCCCTACACCGTGGAAACTGTTAGATGTAGACGTCTCTTCTACTCCAATAGCTTCATGTCTCGCACATCTCGCCTATGGAACTCCCTTCCCTATTACTGTTTCCCTGACAAATACAATCTCCAACGGTTTAAGTGTAGCGTCAATCGACATCTCCAGTTGCCTTGATCTATCCACTTCCCTTCTCCACATCCTTTCATTTTTCATTCCTTTCTGCTCTCGCTCCGGATCTTTTGTCGCCCCCTTGCCTTGATCGACCCACTGTCTTTCTCTTTCTCCACATCCCCTCCCTTGCCACTCCTATCTGCTCTTCCTCCAACCCTTCTTTAACCCCTTGCGTGATAGTGGCCTCCGGCCTTGCTTGGGGTGATATGATTAAAAAAAAAAGTTTCTTTTCAATCAGCCTGTATATAGGAAAACATCATCTCTTGAGTCCCCGGATGATTATTTCATGTGCTTTTGACTTTCTTTATTGCATTCTATTAGCTGTCACTTTTTCCTTTATCGTTATCCTTCTTCTTAGGACTGTGGTATATTAGACAAAATATCTAACAGTCTAGAAATGATTCTCTCTCTCTCTCTCTCTCTCTCTCTCTCTCTCTCTCTGGGAAAATATTTTATTTGCTGATTTTAATATACATCATGTCAATTGGCTTAATATTACTTATGCCAGTATTTAGGATAATTCTACCGTTAACAAGTCTCTCGGTCAAATTATATATTACCCGAATCGTTTTCTTAATAATAAGTCTAATGTACATGCTTTTTTAATTGATTTGTTCCTTACATGCATTACTCTACTGCGCTTACATAATTGTGTATTGGAGCAGCAATCCCACTTTTATACATGTTTCGTTTGGGGTTTTTATTGATTTCTTTTTAATATCAAAAATATCAAAATATATCAAATATCAAAATATCGAAAATATTTTTAGTATTTAAAAGAAATCAATAAAAACCCCAGAGTAAAACGGAACATATCATTATCATCACTTGATAATGGAACAAATTTAAAGTTCCGAAACATAGAAATTCCCGTTTCGAGATGTAAAATATTTTTTAAATAAAAATATTATGAATACAGTGGCCTATGAAAAGTTTTTAGCCATGAGAAATAAACTACATCCAATTTCAAAATTTAATTACGTAATCCCTATTCAACATAAATAAACAGTATTTGCAACTAGTATGGAGTAGGTCCTCCATTTGCTAGTTTCAGTTCTTGTATTCGATTTTCATGGATTTGATCAAGTTCTCAACAATCATCTGATCCATATTTTTCCACTTTTTAGCAATGTTTCTTTAAGAGTTGCCACTGACGTGATTTTGGTTGCACGCTCTCGGAGTTTTCGGTCAAGGTTCTCCCAAACGTGCTTTATTGGATTATATCAGGAGTTTAGGCTAGCCATGGTAGTGACTTGATTCCTTGCGATTCCTCTCAGGCCTTTGTTACTTTGCTCGTATGACATGGCGTTCCATCTTCTTGAAAAAGGTAGACATTCTTGTCAATCTGTTTGGTTTCAAATAGTGGGAGTAGTTCTTTCTCTAATATGTGACAGTATTTTGGACCATTCAACTGCTCATCAACAAGAATCAGCTCAGATTTCCCTTCAAACTAGACATCGCCCTACACCATTACTCTAATCCCCCCATGTTTGACGGTTGCCTGCAGACATTCAGTGTTCCAAGTTTCATTCTGATTTCATCAAACATAAACCAATCTCGAATTAGAATATTGGCAGAATTTACTTTCATTTGTCCAAATTACAGACTGCCAAAATTCATAATCTTTGCTCTCGACTTCTCTCGCCCATTCCGTACACCTGTTCCTGTTACCCTCTGAAATCAAGGGCTTCTTTCTTGCAACTCTTCCTTGATAGACTAGCTCTTTCAGAGTCTTTCTCACCGCATATGGCGACATTTCCATGCTGTTGACGACGGTTTCTGATGACTTCCCTATTCAGCGCCCTTTTCGTTCGCTCAGACACGATGCTTGGTCTTCCTGAACGTTGTTCCACACGACAACGGCCTTCTTCATTAAATGTCTTGACAATATTATTAACCGTTTAATGATTAACCTGGAAAAACCTAGCAATTTCTCTATTTGACTTGCCACACTGATGCCATCCTATTATTTGACCTCGTTGAAATTCACTAATTTCCTTACTTTCACTAACTTTCATTGCAAGATATAAGTCAACTATTGTTCATAGATGAGAGTAGCTTGATACTAACACGGTATTGTCAGAGAAAAAGAAGAGACGTTATTAAACAAGCCAAAATTGCTGTAATCAAAGGTGGCTAAAAACTTATCATAGCCCACTGTAGGAAATATAGAGCATTGATTGGTCATCGATCATGGAATTCAATATCTTGCTCAGAACGGTGATTGTTTTATTGAGAGTTTCTTTCTTTTTATGTGCCGTGTCCTTTCAGGACGTTGGCGATCATGTCTCTCCACCCACTCTATCCCTTGCAGCTCTCAACAAGTTCCTTCCCTCTGCTTCCTCCCCCCCCCCACCAGACCACGTTCTGCCATCCACTTGCTTAAGTCCGCCAGGTATCTCACGCGTTGTTTTTCCTTCTCTCTCTTTCCTTCTATTCGCCAAGTGAGTATCAGATTCTCCAGGCCCTCCTTCCTTATTATGTGTCCATGAAACTTCAGCTGGCCCAGAGTTTAGCTGACTTTAATATAACTTCCTTATTGTATGGCAAACGAGAAAAACGTTTTTGTGAGGACGAAAAAATATTTGGCATTTGCTTATAAAGAGTTACAGCAGTATTTTATTTATTTATTTATTTTTCATTTTTTGTGTTGAAGACAAGGTCGATGTAATATTTTGAACTGTATTATTAGGATAAGTAATTAGAGTGACATGTATATTAACGGTAATAGTTTTGCTGGGTATCAGGGTGAGTGACGATGTAAATAAGCAAAGAGAAGAAAATAAAGATGATATTAATTAAAATAAATTATAAAGAAAGGAAGAAGGAAATGAAGAAAAAAGAAACAATGAAACAAACAAAAAACAAACAGGAACAAGAGAATGATTGAAAGAAACTACATAAGATAGAAAAGGAAGAGAAAGAAACAAACAAACGAAGAAACAAACAAAGAAACAAGCAAACAAACAAAAAACCTAGAAAAATATAAGCCTTGAAACAAATTACGTAAACAAGAAATAGACGTGAAAGAAAGAAAGGAAGAAAGAGCGGAAGAAAGAAAAGAAGAAACGAAAGAAGAAAGAAAGAAAGAACCAAAGGAAAGAAAAAGGAAGGAAGTAAGAAAGAAAAACGAAGGAAGGAAGGAAGGGAGAAAGGAAGAAAGAAAGGAAGAAAGAAAGGAAGAAAGAAAGAAAGGAATGAAAAAAAGGAAAAAAGAACGAAAAAGAAAGAAAGAAAGAAAGAACGGAAAGAAAATGAAGGAAGTAAGAAAGAAAAACGAAGGAAGGAAGGAAGGGAGAAAGGAAGAAAGAAAGGAAGAAAGAAAGGAAAGTAAAAGAAAAGAAGTAAAGGAACGAAAAAGAAAGAAAGAAAGAAAGAAAGAAAGAACGGAAAGAAAAGGAAGGAAGTAAGAAAGAAAAACGAAGGAAGGAAGGAAGGGAGAAAGGAAGAAGGAAAGGAAGAACGGAAAGAAAAAGGAAGGAAGTAAGAAAGAAAAACGAAGGAAGGAAGGAAGGAAGGGAGAAAGAAAGAAAGAAAAATAGAAAGAAAGAAAGAAAGAAAAAAATGAAAAAGAAAAGATGTAAAGGAACGAAAAAGAAAGGAAGAAAGAAAGAAAGAATGAACGGAAGGAAAAATGGAAGGAAGTATGAAAGAAAAACGAAGGAAGGAAGGAAGGAAAAAGGAAGAAAGAAAGAAAGGAATTAAAAAAAGAAATAAAGGAACGAAAAAGAAAGAAAGAAAGAAAGAAAGAAAGAACGGAAGGAAAAAGGAAGGAAGTAAGAAAGAAAAACGAAGGAAGGAAGGAAGGGAGAAAGGAAGAAAGAAAGAAAGAAATGAAAAAGAAAAGAAGTAAAGGAACGAAAAAGAAAGAAAGAAAGAAAGAAAGAAAGAAAGATAAATGAAATTAAACCAAAGTTACGCAAGGAGATTAAAATTACCGCGAAATCCAAGAAACTACGAACAGGTAAGCCTAAAGAATAAAAAAAATGATATAGATAAATAGAGAAAAAAAGAAAAATGAATGAAGAAATAAATAAAGAAAAAAATAAAGAAAGAAAGAAAGGGAGAAAGGAAGCGAGTAAAAGTATGAGATTAAATGTACGCGGATGGATTGGTATTAAATATATTGAAATGAAATAAATCGAATAAAGATGACGTCAAAGTGCGGAGTATTAATGGAAATAACAAGAAAGAAAAAAGAAAGAATAGAAGAAAGAAAGAAAGATGACAATTATACGACAGAAATAAAGAATGAAAGAGAAACCTCAAAAGAGAAGGAGAAAAATATGAAAGAAAAATGAAAGAAAGAAGGAAAGTAAGAAAGAAAGAAAAAAGTAATGAAAATATAGAAAAAGAAAGAAAGAAAGAATATGACAAATTATGAGAAAGAAAGAAAGAAAGAAAGAAAGAAAGAATTATAAAATGATTGGTAACTTTGTAAGAGAAAATACTGACTTTGAGAAAACAAACGAAGAGAAATTAGAGAAAATTAACAAAAGAAAACGAAAGTATACGAACAAAAGAAAAAGAAAGAATAAGAAGAATGAAACAACAGATTAAGCTGAAATATAATGGAATGAATTAATAATAATAAAAAAAAGACAAATTATTAAAAAAATCTTATCTTTGAATGAATGAATGAAACAAAGAGAAAAAGTAAAGAACAACCTTAGAGTAAAAGATAAAAAAACAAAGAAAGAATAAAAAGAGTAAAACTTTTGAAAAAAGAAGAAATAAGGAAAATAGAGAACAAATTTAGAAAGAAAGAAATAAGAAAAAATGAAAAAAAAAGAAAACATGTTAAATTCGTCAAAATAGAATGAATGAAAGAACAATCTTATGAAAAGAAGAAAGAAACATCTTAAAAAGAAAGAAAGAAAAAGGAAAGAAAAAGTGTAAAATGAATGAACGAAGTAAAGAACTACCTTAGAATGAAAGGAAGAAAAGAGAAACATCTTAGATAGATAGATAGATAGATAGATAGATAGATAGATAGATAGATAGATAGATAGATAGATAGATAATGAAAATCTTTAGAAAAAAGACCAAAATAAATTAAATTTAAGAAAGAACAGAAGGAAAAATACAAAAATTAAAAAATAGTTTGAAAGAAGATAAAATGACGAAAAAGCGAAGAAAAGAGAGAAATGGTTAGAAAGAAAGAAAGAAAGAAAGAAAGAAAAAAAGAAAGAATAATCATTTTCCAGAATAACAGAAAGTACTCGATCCATAGTTTTAGAGCAGAAAAGATTTGGTAACGGCAGCAGTGTCAAAGTTGATGGCAACACCAGTCAAAGTTGTTTTTAGCTCGACGGCATTCACCGAGACTCTGCCGATAACCCCACCCCACCACACACACCATTTGAAAGGTTTACACCCGCTGAGTAGCATTAATGCCATAAGGAAGAGTGCAGTTTGTCACAGATGGTGATGGGTTGGTCCCAACTTAATCTCTGGATGTGAGAAGTGATGTCACCCCCTGAGGGGTACATGTGACCATCGTCACCCGTGGGGACTCACAAAATGGCGGTCACCTGCTGTTTCAGCCTATTGTTGCCACGTCAGTCGCGCTAATCACGAAGCGCGCCAATTCTTTGGAAATAGCACAACGATTATTGACTTATAGTTGCAAATTTGTTTTGTTTTTGTTTTAGGATGGATGGATATGAAGGTATTGGTTTCGCTTCTTGTTCTCCCTTTTTTATTTGTTTTCCTCTCTTAATTATTTCGGAGTTACTTTTCAGCAATAAAAGGTCGCTTTGTTTTTGGCGGGTACTTACGTCTTTCTCGTTTCGAGCGCATATCTTAATTATCCTGTATGCTTCTTCCTTCTTTTCTTTCCTTTCCTTCTTTCTCTTCATTATTTGCTTTTCTTATTTGTCATCAACCCGTGTTACTTTTCATTTCTTAATTCTTTCTTTCTTTCTTTCTTTCTTTCTTTCTTTCTTTCTTTCTTTCTTTCTTTCTTTCTTCCTTCCTTCCTTCCTTCCTTCCTTTTAATATAACATTGTTCTTTACCTTATTTCTCCCGTCTTTCATTCATTCTAAGATGTTTTATAGATTTTATTCCTTTTTTTATATTCATTTATGATTTGTTTTTTCTTTCGCTTTTTCCTTCTTTCTTTATTATTTCTTTCTTTCGTACATGTTTCTTTTTTCCTTTCATTCTAAGTTTGTTCTTTCTTTTTTCATTCATTTATTCTAAGATATTTTATAATTATTCTTTCTTTCTTTTTTCTTTCTTTCTTTATTTCTTACATTATTTCATTTTCATTCATAATTTGCTTTTTCTTTCAATAATTCTTTCTCTCTTTCTTTATTTCACTTTATTTATTGCGTTTTTTTCTCCATTCATCCTTGCCTTCGTTCGTAATCGCTTTCTCTTTTTCGCGTTAAACGTTTTCGTTTCTTTTACTTTCTGTCTATATTTTTGTCTTCCATTTCTACTTTTCAAATTTGATTATAACTGATTTCTTTCTTTCATTCTAAGATCTTTCTTTTTTTTTCCTTCCTTTCATTTTAAGATTGTTCTTTACTTTTTTTTTCTCTATTATTCATCCATTCAAACAAGTTTTACACTTTTTCCTTCTTTCTTTTTTTCTTTCTGTTCCTTTTTCTTCATTTTATCTCTATTTTCTTTTGATTTTTAGCGATTTTTTCCTTTCATTTCTCGTTTAACTTTCATTTTCCGTTTTTTAATTATTCTTAAATAGTTTTTTCCAGTTATTTTTAATAATTACGTGTTTTCTTTTTCCGTTTATAAGGTGTTCTCTAATGTTAAGTTATAGGCTGTTTTTTTCTCTATACATATGTTTTAAAATTTCTTCGATGTTTCCTTCATTTGTATTCCGTTCTATATTTCCTTATTCATTAAAAAAATAAACTCAGATAATAAAAGCTAAGAATCTAAAAATATCGAGAGGATTTACTAGATTTTCTTTGAGCAACAGACCGGTTCTATATTCTATGCTGGAGACATGTAAGTCTTCGAGTCAATATCAAAATGGTGTTTCACTGTTCTTCCTATGATTCTTTATGTGGCACTATTATACGAAACAAAGAAAACATCATCTCCTAAAGAAGTTGAAACAAATAAATTGCGAACTTATAAGATATTTTATTTACAAAAGCTTGGCGCACAGACCGTTGCGTGCAGACCGGCGCGTATATGGAGACAGAGTAATTAAGGCTTCATAGTCAGTTGCAGGTTTATGCCTTAAGCGATCGTCCTGACTTTTCATGAAACGAGAAACTGACACTAAAAATTCAGGGTTGATTCTTAGATTCACCATCTATCTATCTATCTATCTATCTATCTATCTATCTATCTATCTATCTATCTATCTAACTAACTAACTAACTAACTAGTCTCCGTCTGTTTCTATCAATCTATCTATCTATCTAGCTAGCTAATCTCCGTGTCTTTCTATCTATCTATCTATCTATCTATCTATCTATCTATCTATCTATCTATCTATCTATCTATCTATCTACGTAAATAATCACCGTCTGTTTCTATCTATCTATCTATCTATCTATATATATATATATATATATATATATATATATATATATATATATATATAAGTAACTAATCCCTGTCTCTTTCTTTCTTTCTTTCTTCTACCTCTATCTATCTATCTATCTATCTATCTATCTATCTATCTATCTATCTATCTATCTATCTATCTAACTAACTAACTAACTAACTAGTCTCCGTCTGTTTCTATCAATCTATCTATCTAGCTAGCTAGCTAATCTCCGTGTCTTTCTATCTATCTATCTATCTATCTATCTATCTATCTATCTATCTATCTATCTATCTATCTATCTATCTACGTAAATAATCACCGTCTGTTTCTATCTATCTATCTATCTATCTATCTATCTATCTATATATATATATATATATATATATATATATATATATATATATATATATATATATAAGTAACTAATCCCTGTCTCTTTCTTTCTTTCTTTCTTTCTTCTACCTCTACCTATCTATCTATCTATCTATCTATCTATCTATCTATCTATCTATCTATCCCTATACTTAATTTAAAGTGATGGTACAGCAGAAAGCCTACCAGGAAACAAATAGTAAACTTAAATAGAAAAAATACGAAAAACAAAACTCAAATAAACCTATACAGGCACAGAAAAAAATAAACTAAAATGAAAAGAAAAATAACAGACCCCAAACCTAAACAGTTAACAAATTACAGTGTTATTTTGATTTCTGCGTAATTTACACGACATTTTATTCATCACACCCTCTATACCTAGCCATGTTCGCTTAGCAATCACCTACATTGACAGAGTATGCCTACCTAATGAACCCCGAAATTGATGAAGGACCGTGATGGTTGACGTAATAGACTCATTAATGTCCGAGCTAACTCGACCGAATAATATACTAAATGATAAGTTACTAAACAAACACAAAGCACAATTTTTGAAAAAGTATGTAGCAACATTCGAGAGTACTCAGGAAAAATAAAATAGGAAAAACATGAAGTTGGCAAATTTACCGATTACATAAAACAACTGATTCAGAAATTGATAAAAGTTAATATAATTTTGGTTACACAAAACTTTTACATATCATTCATCATTTTTTTTTACTTTAAACAGTCCGTGTTTTGCGTCTATCGGGCCGTGCATTCAAGAAATCTCAATAAAAACTTATTTTCCGCCGATAATCAAGTCTGCCTCTTCCGTTGTAGGAGAAACGATCGTTTTATTCTTGCTGTTCTTTTTTAGATTTCGCGATTTTGCAGGCCCAAAGATGTATTACACACTTTTAAAAATTGAAAAATAAAAATGGGGCGTCTACTTTAAATACGAGTATCCACTATAAAAAAACGTTTGAAGTGATAAATGCGGGATTAGAAATAAATACATTAATTCTTTACAAATAACAGAAAAACATCTAAAAGATAACTATTAGTTAGTAAACAAGAAAACCGAAAGAAATGGACAAGCGAAAACATATGAACAATTTTTCCTTTTAAAATTAAAATAATAATAAGAAAATTATTATTATTATTATTTAAGCAGGAAATAAAAAAACGGAATATACATATATTTTGAAAAAACTTTAGAAAACCCCAGAATATTCTAGAATATAAACCTAATTTCGAGTCGTCTCTGACCCCGTAAATAATCTCGCTACATTATCTTTTGACACACAATGCAAAAAAGTAAAGAAAATAACGGTATAACGAGAGAGTATAAGGCGAAAAGTAAATTACGAAGAGAATAGCCACGACATCCTACACATGTGTGCGCGCACACACACAGACAAAAAGGCACGCAAACATATATATACACACGCATACAAAGAAGAAACATCAATTGAACACTAATAAAAAAAAAAGTGCGTAAATGATTTCTTTTTATTTAATATAAAAATAACGAAAACGGTCAGGAGATAAGCAAATGTCTGCCAATTTGCTTCTCTCCTGACCGAACAATTGCACAAAAATTCGTCTACAAAATTCCGGAGCAGAGGTGCTGAATATAACGCTAATCAGCTAAGTGGGAAATGTTATATCTATATTACTCCCATATACATATAGCCAAATGAAAGAAAGAACAGATGCAGTAAAAATCCACTGCTCGTAGCATTTACTTTTAATGAGTTCTCAATAAAAAGTAGAGCAATATAATATATTTATTTATATTATAAGAGATTATAATTAAATTATCTCAATACATATATATATATATATATATATATATATATATATATATATATATATTAACGGTTTTATTCAAACACAAAATTATAAGCATGGCAATGACTGACTGATATCTATCTATCTATCTATCACAGTCTGTTCGTATCTATCTATCTATCTAACTATCTATATATATATATATCTATCTATATATATATATATATATATATATATATATATATATATATATATATATATATATATACATATATATGATGAAAATGTGGAAAAGACAAAGCAAAATCCGAATATGTGAGTTTACTGTTTTTAAGAAGGTCTATTTGACCGAAACGTCTGACGTCGACAGAATAACAAAAACAAAATAAAAACAGTAAACCCACATATTCGGATTTTGCTTTGTCTTTTCCACATTTTCATCATACCGTCGGATCTACATCCACACATTTGCTTATATATATATATATATATATATAGATATATATATATATATATATATTTGTGTATTTAGGCAGCAATCCTTCTTTCAAGCACATTTCATTAAAAACGACTGACAAGGTGCTTTTATTTAGTTTTTTATATAATTTCTCGTGCGATCTAATAAATTTTTTCTTTTCAGAGGATAAATTATATAAAAATTGTCCGAATGTTCTTTTCCGAGCGCTTTCGGCTATACATTTAGCCATTATCAAGGATTATATTTCAACTGTTAGAATTAGAAATAGTTTGTTATGTGTATTATTTTAAAAAGTGATTCATTTTTTTTGTTTCAAAACACGGTCAAGATATTATGTCCATGTTCAAAGTTAATATTATTAAGTGTTGGTTTGTTTATTTTTATAAGTAAGGCTTCCATTATTTTTAGCCTTTTTTTGCAAGTGGATGATGCTATTATATTAGTGTTGTCGACAAGTATATTCCGAATAGTGTCCGGTAGGTCTCCATGAATATTTAAATTATATCTAATTGAGCTATTGTCAGAAAGGTGTAGGGTTAATCTGCCTGTTAAACGATTTGTAGTGTGGCCTATATAATT
>OZ038512.1:12538038-12600538 GCA_964036315.1 Acanthosepion esculentum
GAGAATGAATCAAATATCAATTCAAACGTTGACAACAATAATTTCAAAATAGTGCTCCATACAATAGTAAAGCAATATTCTTTATCATAATATATTACATTCGAACATATGTAAAACCGATACATACATGCATTCATGTTTCGTTTTATTTTTAATATTTATCCGTTGAATTTTGAATCTATGTTCCATGACATCTTACTTAACATAGAGTATTTTGATTGGTTGAACCGGTTATAAACATATCTTGTCTAGCTTATTTACATTTCTATATCATCCTTATATTTATCTTTCTCTTTTTCCTTTCCTTTGGAGAAGAGACAATATCTTGTGTCTCACTTTCTTTCTCGCACTTCTTATTTTGTTTTCTTTTGTCTTTTTTGGAAAAATTTTCTTCCTTTTCTCCTTTTTCTTGAGTATATCCGGTGTCTTTCTTTTTCTTCTTCTTTTTAGACGAGACTATATCTTATGTCTTTCTTTCTTGCTTTTCTTATTTTCTTTTTCCTTATTTTCGCGGGAAAACAGATTTTTTGTATATATATATATATATATATATTTGAACTTTATTTTAATCGTTTCATGAGTTTCCGATCCTTCAAACAACCAAACAATTTCCCCAATTCATGTTTGATGACGTCATGCTCAACTGAAATGCTACTGATTTGGATTTTTAACAACCTTCGTCCTATAAAAGACGAGACAACATTACACGACAAGAGAAAAGATCGTTTTAGTTTCAAGGATTTGACCTTGTGCCATAACTTAATAGATTGTTTCAGTTGATAGATGCCATCTCTTTCGTACCTACAATGAAAATGTACAAACTAAGACTTGTACCCACAGAAGGAAATAGACTTAAATAGAATGGACGCCATTATTATAACTTGAGGGACCCTTTCGGCCAACAGTTTTTCAATAGGTGGACGTTGGCGAGCAGCAGGAAACAATTAAAGACATTAGTAAATAGCGAATGAGGAGGGAAATTTGGAACACGATTTTTTTTCTAAGCGTATCACCCCAAGCAAGGCTAGAGGCCACTATCACGCATGGGGTTACAGAAGGGTTGGAGGAAGAGCAGATAGGAGTGATAAGGAGAGGATGTGGAGAAAGAGAGACAGTGGCTCGATCAAGGCAAGGCGGTTACAGAAGATTTGGAGCGAGAGCAGATAGGAATGAAAGATGAAAGGATGTAGAGAAGGGAAGTGGATAGATCAAGGCAACTGGAGATTGTATTTGTCAGGGAAACAGTAATAGGGAAGGGAGTTCCATAGGCGAGATGTGCGAGACATGAAGCTATTGGAGTAGAAGAGACGTCTACATCTAACAGTTTCAATGGTGAAGGGGTGGGAACGGGATGCCAGCCTCGTAGGACGTTGAAACTCACGAGGCCTAGGGACAAGCGAAAGCAACTCCTCGGAGCAATTATCGTGGAAATACTTGTAAAAAAGGCAGAGCGATGCAACATCGCGTCTGTGAGAGAGCGACTGAAGACGAGATGACAGATCAGGGCCAATCACATTGCATATCCGTCTCTGGATCTTATCAAGAACCCTGAGGCAAACAGCAGGGGCCCCAGACCATATATGGCAGCAATACTCGATGCAAGGGCGAATGGTCGATTTATAGACTTGGAGGATCGATTCCGGGGAGAAAAATTTAGATTTTAATTATAAATAATTTAACGACTAAATATAAAATACGAAGTTCCAAAAAGAGTATCAAATGTTACTCATAATCCCTCGATCAATCATAAAGAGTGTTTAAAGTGTTCCTATTGTTTACATAGGGTCGGCTGATGAAACTTAATATAAATAGCCTTAAGAACTCGAAGATGGTGAACCGAGCGAGCACTATGTAAAACAGGTCGTAGAGTGACGATTGTCTTTCATCATCTACATCTGAAGTATAAACAATAAACAGTGTCCTTTGTCGTACTGTGGCATGATAAGGACTATGGCGTTCCTGTCCTTTGTAACTGTTTATTAATTTTGTCTTTTTGCTATCTTTCGTCAGCCTTTTACTCTCAAGAGCATTCTTTTTCTTCTGTACCATGATGGATAGGAATTGGCGATTATGGCTCTCCACAATTTCCTGTCCTTTGTAGCTGTTTATAAATTTATTTATGTCTTTTAAACCCTGTTCCGCCAACCATTTACTGAATCTCGCTAGGTAGGTGATGCGTTGTCTTTCTCTGTCCCTCTTGCCTTCAATCGGTCCTCTGAGTATCAGATTTTGCAAGCCACCTTTCCTTATTATGTTGTCCTAAAAATTCTGACTGTTTCTTCTAGATGTTAATTATAAATGTCCATTTTATTTACATTTTTCTAAAAGTTCGTCGATGCTCACATGTTCGTTACATGGTAATCTCAGTATGCTTCTGTAGCACCAAATTTCTCTTGCCTCAAGTCTCGTCTTCATCTGTGACGAGATTAGCCAGGCTTCATTCCCATATAGGAAGAATGATATTACGTAACATTTCAGTACTCTTTTTATTGTTTCCAACCAAATTTTCCTGTTTCTTACTGCATAACTTATCTTTTGGAAGTCATCTTTCGCTGTCCAAATACGCCTTCGGATTTCAATGTCGACTTTCAGTCTTTTGCGAAATCAATTCCTAGATATTTAGATTGTTGTACCTGTTCGATTTAAATTTTCCAATTTCGAATTTGCGTGGTTGGATTCCTGTTGTTAATGACCAGGCGTTCTGACTTCTTGCAATTGAGATTGTGTCCGCCAATAGTGTATATATATATATATATATATATATATATATATATATGTGTGTGTGTGTGTGTGTGTGTGTGTGTGTGTGTGTGTGTATTTAGGCAGCAATCCTTCTTTCACGCACGTTTCATTGAAAATACGACAGACAGGTTGCTTTGATTTAGTTTTTTATACAATTTCTCATGCGATCTAATAATTTTTATTATAAATTATATAATAACTCTCCGAATGTCCTTTTTTCCCGAGCGCTTTCGGCTATACATTTAGCCATTTTCAAGGATGAAATAGTTTAACTGTTAAAAAAGAAATAGTTTGTTGCATGTATGTATTTACGTAATGTTTCCATTTTTTATTTATTTTTTCAAAATACAGTCAAGATATTGATTTCAATGAAACTTGCACATATATATATGTAAATATTGTTTGTGAGAGTGATTCTCGCCATATAATTAGCTTCAGTATTTGTTTTTCGTTTGAATGATTTACATTATATATATATATATATATATATATATATATATATATATATATTTACCAGGTATGCGTTTTTGCTCCAAACGCGCACTTAACAAAGCTAAGTAAACCGACCAGGTGAATATATACTCGGCGGTCTGACTTCATTTCCTTGGCTAACTTAGTGTTCATTCCCTAGGCTAGCCCTCCTGATGCAGGAGGGCTAACCTAGGGAATGCAGGAAATATACTGTCTGGCAACAACCCGCATAACTTAATCCTCTTTAGGTGTAAGCAATAGCAGAAAAATCAATATGCCTAGTTTTATATATATTTCGTTAGGCTCTTCAACGGCCTGATAAAATCGACAGTTTGATTGAATCCTCGACTGTAATATTTCTTAACGAATAACCCTATTGGATATCCCGAGTTGATAAAACCGACGATATCTGACCATCTGTGCATATCAGCCTGACTGAAGTGTTCAGTTCAGACAAGACTTTCTATGGATATGTTGAACTACGTGTACACTCTGCTTGTATTCATTTTGTGGATGTCTTTAGCATTAAGTAATGATTGGATTTTGAAAGCCTTTGAGCTGAGGTGAGAAATGCATGTCGTGCCTCTCTGAGTGGACGAATTAGTTGATTCGTCATTCAATCGCATTAACTTTGTCAGAATTATTACCCATGATTATTCTGATGTTGTTGATAGCGTTTCCGTGACTATCATGGTCACTTTAATTTTGTCTTTCTCCTTTGAGCGTACACGTCCCTTTTCCCGTCTTGCATCTCTTGTCTCTCTGATTTTGCAATTTATTCGGAATTCTCATTCTTTCCTTCCCTTTTTTTTCTTCGTCGATTTTTTGTTTCTTCTCGACAGATATAACTTCACATTCACATGCTTAATTAATTGAAAGTTGTATTACTTCTTCTTCTTCTTCTTCTTCTTCTATCTAAATTTCTTTTTTCTTCTTCCACTTCTTCTTCCACACACTTCTTCTTCATCCTCCTCCTCTTGCAACTCCTCCTCTTCTTCCTTATTTTCTTCTTCTTCAACTTAAAGTTCTTCCTCTTCTTCTTCCATCTAAACATATTCTTCCTTCTCCCACTTCTTCTTCCTGCTACTCTTCTTCTTCCCCCTCCTCGTCTTCGAACTATTCTTCTTATTATTTTATTCTTCTTCCTTATCTTCTTCTACCGTCTAAAAATCTTTCTTTCTTCCACTTCTTCTTGATCTTACTGTTCTGTTCTTCTTCTTCTTTCTCCAACTCCTGTCACTCCCCTCTTCTTCCTTATCTTATTCTTCTTTCTCTTCTTCTTCCATTTTAAATTTTTCTTTCATTCTCCCATTTCTTCTTCATCGTACTCTTCTTCTTCCTCCTCTTCTTCCAACTTTTTCCTTATCTTCTTCTTAATCCTCATCTATATTCTCCTTCTTTTTCCATCTAAAATTCTTCCTTCTCCCTCTTCTTCTCCCTCCTACTCTTTTGTTGTTGTTGTTGTTCTTCTTATTATTATTCTTCTTTTTCTTCTTCTTTTTCTTTTTTTAGCTAAAATTCTTCTTTTTTCTCCCTTCTTCTTCCCCTTCTTCCTCACCTACTCTTCTTCTTTCTTCCCCTCTTCTTCCCCCTCCTCCACCTCCTCTTCTCCTTCTTATTCTTCTCCTTCCTCTTCTTTTCCTCTTCCTCATCAACATCATCTGTCATCTAATCCTCTTTTCCTTTTCCGCTTCTTTTTCCTGATACTTTTCTTCTTTCTTTTCTTCTTCTCTTCTCCTTCCTTATCTTCTGCCTTTTTTCCTCTTCCTCTTCTTTTTCTTCAAATATCATTTAATTTCCCTTGCCGTATTCCCAATGATATCGGCTTACGGACATATCATGTTGAAACACCGGTTCCCGTGCGATCCCCGAACATCGAGCGCGTTCAGAGTACCCAAGAAGGATGACTGCGCTTGGGGATAAACAGTTGCTCTAATCTTGGATGTATGTCTGGTTTAATGGACAATGGTTTGGAATTGAAAATTGGAGAGTTGAGTTCAAATACCAATCGTGTTCGTTATATTCACTTACGCGCAAATACACTTTGGAAAGTAAATGAATCCACCTCTTCTCCCCCCATCTATGGGTTAATTAGTAGAAGTTGTATCAGTAAATCATTATCATCTCCAAAAAAAAACAATCCCTAGAATATGGTGTTTCATTTCGCTCTTTATTCCTCTCACTCTTTATTTACTTCACCTCCTCATAACTCTCATATTACTCATCCCCTTCCTCTTGTCCTACTTCTTCTAATTATTATTATTATTATTATTATTATTATTATTATTATTATTTCCTTTCATTTCTGTTGTGTACTCATTTCTTTCCGGGTCTCAACCAGAGATCTAAGGTCATAAATGGCATCATCTCATTTTCCACTGAGGAATTTAAATCAAACACACACACACACACACATTTTACATAGATAAAGCCCTTCATAAGATGTGGGCTGTACTCGTGAGAACAATCTTTTGTATTTCTTTAAGGCCTGTGCTTCCAGGAATCCCTTCCATTAGTCTATTGGAATATTTTCCAATCAAACCGAGGGCTCCAACTATAACAGGGATTGTTGATGTTCTCATGTGCCACATTTTTGAGATTTCCATTTCAAGATCCTTATTTTGATAGTTTTTTTTAAAGATCTTCAAAGTTGCAGCCTGCAGGAAATTCCATATCAATAAAGAAGCATCTTCTTTTTTAACTTCTACGGTTTTAACTCCTACGGAAAGGAAACTGAAAGAAATTGGTATGAACACCATCCAAACCTTGTTACGGAGTTAAGGACCTGTAACAATTTTATGGGTCTTCACAATGCACACAAACAGAACAATCAAAGCTAATAGCACAGACATCGTTAATAGAGTCCACAAACAAAAAAATTGCTGCCGCCTCCTCCTCAACCTCCTCCTGATCCTCCTCATTGTCCTTCTTCTTCTTCTTCTTCTTCTTCTTATTATTATTATTATTATTATTATTATTATTATTATTATTATTATTATTATTATTATTATTATTTACCTTGATTTCTATTGTATGCACATTTCTGCACAGATCACAACGAGAGACAGGGTCAGAAATGGTTTCATGACATTTTCCATTGACACAAAATTTTGTACATAGACGAAGCTCTTGGTAATGTGTGCGCTGTACTTGTGAGTACAATTTTGTGTATTTCTTTAAGGCTACCATGGATCACTTCTCTACCGTAAATCTTTTATGCTGAAAGCATTCACGGGTAATCTTAGATAGGTTATTTGCGTCTTTCCTCTGGTACGTCTGTCTTCAATATGTCCAGTGAGTGTCAAATTCTCGAAGGCGTTTTCCTCTTTTTGTCTATCGGATCGTTTTCTAATCAAACCCAGGTGTCCAGCTATACCTGGAATTATTGATGTCTTCATGTACCACATTTTTGAAGTTTTTTGGAAATTGTCAAAGGTACATTACAATCTGCAAGGACTGCCATGTCAGTAACAAAACACATTCTGTTTTCGTGGTCTTTGATTACGATGCCTGGGCGATTAGTTTGATTGTTCTGTATGTGGATACTGTAAAGTTGCATAAAATTATTGCAGGTTCTATGTCTGTAAACGATTCTGGCTGATGTTCAAACCAGTTCCTTGCAGTTTCCTTCCCGTAAGCGTGGCATATTTTCCAATGCAGACATTGACCCACTCTGTCATGTCGTGTTTTATATTCAGTGGGTGCCAATACCGTGCAACCTGATACAAGACGGTCAATAGTTTCGGGATATTTATGACAGAATCTACCTTTCGGCTTAACACAATTCTTCACTATGTGTATTTGATCAATTCTATTTAGCAAATATTGGTCCTGTACAGCAAGAATAAAAATCAACTTTTCCTTCAGGTTTTAACCCTGAACTACGTAACCACAAATGGGTATATTATGTCGTCGTTGTCTTCTTCTTCTTCTTCTTCTAATTGTTTCTTCTTCTTCTTCTTCTTCTTCTTCTTCTTCTTCTTCTTCTTCTTCTTCTTCTTCTTCTTCTTCTAATTGTTTCTTCTTCTTCTTCTTCTTCTAATTGCTTCTTCTTATTCTTCTTCTTCTCCTCCTTCTTCTTCTTCTTCTAATTGCTTCTTCTTCTTCTTCTACTTCTTCTTCTTCTTCTTCTTCTTCTAATTGTTTCTTCTTCTTCTTCTTCTTCTTCTTCTTCTTCTTCTTCTTCTTCTTCTTCTAATTGTTTCTTCTTCTTCTTCTTCTTCTTCTAATTGCTTCTTCTTATTCTTCTTCTTCTTCTTCTTCTAATTGTTTCTTCTTCTTCTTCTTCTTCTTCTTCTTCGTCTTCTTCTTCTTCTTCTTCTTCTTCTTCTAATTGTTTCTTCTTCTTCTTCTTCTTTTAATTGCTTCTTCTTATTCTTATTCTTCTCCTCCTTCTTCTTCTTCTTCTAATTGCTTCTTCTTCTTCTTCTTCTTCTTCTTCTTCTTCTTCTAATTGTTTCTTCTTCTTCTTCTTCTTCTAATTGCTTCTTCTTATTCTTCTTCTTCTCCTCCTTCTTCTTCTTCTTCTAATTGCTTCTTCTTCTTCTTCTACTTCTTCTTCTTCTTCTTCTAATTGTTTCTTCTTCTTCTTCTTCTTCTTCTTCTTCTTCGTCTTCTTCTTCTTCTTCTTCTTCTAATTGTTTCTTCTTCTTCTTCTTCTTCTAATTGCTTCTTCTTATTCTTCTTCTTCTCCTCCTCCTTCTTCTTCTTCTAATTGCTTCTTCTTCTTCTTCTACTTCTTCTTCTTCTTCTTCTTCTTCTTCTTCTAATTGTTTCTTCTTCTTCTTCTTCTTCTTCTTCTTCTTCTTCTTCGTCTTCTTCTTCTTCTTCTTCTTCTAATTGTTTCTTCTTCTTCTTCTTCTTTTAATTGCTTCTTCTTATTCTTCTTCTTCTCCTCCTTCTTCTTCTTCTTCTAATTGCTTCTTCTTCTTCTTCTTCTTCTTCTTCTTCTTCTTCTTCTAATTGTTTCTTCTTCTTCTTCTTCTTCGTCTTCTTCTTCTTCTTCTTCTTCTTCTTCTAATTGTTTCTTCTTCTTCTTCTTCTTCTAATTGCTTCTTCTTATTCTTCTTCTTCTCCTCTTTCTTCTTCTTCTTCTAATTGCTTCTTCTTCTTCTTCTACTTCTTCTTCTTCTTCTTCTTCTTCTTCTTCTTCTTCTTCTTCTTCTTCTAATTGTTTCTTCTTCTTCTTCTTCTTCGTCTTCTTCTTCTTCTTCTTCTTCTAATTGTTTCTTCTTCTTCTTCTTCTAATTGTTTCTTCTTCTTCTTCTTCTTCTTCTAATTGCTTCTTCTTATTCTTCTTCTTCTCCTCCTTCTTCTTCTTCTTCTAATTGCTTCTTCTTCTTCTTCTACTTCTTCTTCTTCTTCTTCTTCTTCTTTCTTCTTCTTCTTCTTCTTCGTCTTCTTCTTCTTCTTCTTCTTCTTCTTCTTCTAATTGCTTCTTCTTCTTCTTCTTCTTCTTAATCTTCTTCTAATTGCTTCTTCTTCTTCTTTTCTTCTTCTAATTGCTTCTTCTTCTTCTTCTTCTTCTCCTCCTTCTTCTTCTTCTTCTAATTGCTTCTTCTTCTTCTTCTTCTTCTTCTACTTCTTCTTCTTCTTCTTCTTCTTCTTCTTCTTCTTCTAATTGTTTCTTCTTCTTCTTCTTCTTCTTCTTCTTCTTCTTCTAATTGTTTCTTCTTCTTCTTCTTCTTCTCCTCCTTCTTCTTCTTCTTCTTCTAATTGCTTCTTCTTCTTCTTCTAATTGCTTCTTCTTCTTCTAATTGCTTCTTCTAATTGCTTCTTCTTCTTCTTCTTCTTCTTCTTCTCCTTCTCCTCCTTCTTCTTCTTCTTCTTCTAATTGCTTCTTTTTTCTTCTTCTAATTGCTTCTTCTTCTTCTTCTTCTAATTGCTTAGACCCTTTCTTCATTATTCATCCTCTTCTTCCTCCTCCTCCATGTCAATTTAAACTTTTCTACACATCGTCAAACTCTCGTCTCTTTTCAAACTAAATTCTTTTGTTAGTTTTCTTAGCACTTTTGCTTTTCATTAATATTCTTTTGTCCCTTGCTTATTTTCTTCTTTTTCATTTGTTATCCTTCTTTCGAACCCTTCTTCTCTTTCACACCATCTTTCTTCTTTTCCTTCAATATTCTTCTTTTCTTTCTTTTTCTTCTGTCATTTAACTATATCTCTTATCGGCCTTCTGGACTTTTACAGAAAATCTGCCATCTTGTCTGCTCCTTGTTTTCTTCGTCAGAACGTGTCAATTTTCTTCATCCTCTTCCATTTTCTTTCCTTCTTTTCCTTCTTTTTTCTTCTGTCATCTTGCTATGATTCTTATCGGCTTTCCGTCTTGACCCTGCGAAGATAATTCCTGCTTTTGTCCTTCATTAATATTATCCCCCTGATTGATTGGCGATCCAACGTTGATGGCGGTTTCGGGATCGGCAAATAGACTGACGAGAAGGCAACTCCAGTGAAAGAGAGATGCAGTGCCCGTTCCCTTGTAAAGATTAACGTTAATCGTCTCATGGGCCGTCTGTCTTTCGGATAAAAGCGTGCAAGAGACAGGATTAACAGACCGCCGAAGGAAATTGGGCTTGATTGTGTGAATGACAAATATAGAAAGAGGGTCAACCAAAAAAAACAGAGACATAAAGATAGGAAACTAGGCGAAAGATAATAAATTTCATTCTAACTACTGAAGACCAAAATATCTATCTTTATATTCGTCTATGTGACGTATTCCTTCAGGGCGTGGGCGATCATTGCTCTCCACAATTCCAATATATATATATATATATATATATATATATATATATATATATATATATATATATATAAAAGTGAACATAAAAGTCAACACTGCTAGAGGCAATCGTCAGGCCACGATGGTGGCCTGACGATTGCGTCTAGGATGAAACAGACTATAAGTGTTGACTTCTATGTTCACTTTTATATTTACACACGCTCTATCTTTGATAGTGAGCACTTTATCCCATAAATATAGCACACCTTAAAACTATATTTCTTCATACATACATATATATATATAAATATATATAGCTCTTAGTAAATTTTCTCTTTTCGTTATTTCTTCCAATCCCTTATTTGCATTCATTTACAGAAGATAGATCTTGAGATAGGTTACTTTCGCCTTTCCTGGCCCGCCTGTCTTAAATATGTCCAGTGAGTGGCAAATTCTCAAAGATGTCTTTCCTCATTTTGTCCTAAAAATTTCAATTGTCTTTTTCTGGTTCTAAATATGTGTCCTTTTTATTTCCATTTTAATTAAAACCTAATCGTTATTCATGTATTCAGCCTAGAGTATTCTCAGCATCCTTCTGTAGAACATCATCTCTGAGGCCTCAGGTTGATAACTCTGTGAGAAAATTTGCCAACAATCACTGCCATAAAGAAGGACTGATATTACACAATATCACTCTTTATAGTACTCTATATAGTAACGAAATTTTCCAGTTGCTTAATACCTAGCTTAGATTTTAGATGTCATATTTCCTTATTTCAATGGAACTTCGGATTTCGGTACCGCATTATCCATTCTTCTGATAAAATACTTGATGGTTTCTCCTTTCTTCTTGCTTCCTATGACTACCTTCTGTAGTAATCTATCTTTTGCTACAAATCTATCCCATGAACGTCACACTGAACAATTATGTAACCTCATTCACATGTAATAAAAAAGATTAAAAATAATGGAAGAAAGCTAACACTTAATAACATTAACTATGAACACGGCCATAATGTGCTAATAGTGTTTGGAAAATGAAATAAATCTATAACACTAAAAACATACACAAAACCCACATATCCAATTAAGTTGAAAAAATAAAATCATCCGAGACAATGTCTAAAAGTATAGCCGAAAGTGATCGGAATTATAGAACATTTGGACAGTTTCTACACATTCTGTGTCCAAATAAGAAAACACTTGTTCGAACAAAAGAAAAATTAAATAAAGATACGTAGTACCTTGTCTGTCGTTTTTAATGAAACAGGTATATATATATATATATATATATATATATATATATATATATATATATATATGTGTGTGTGTGTGTGTGTGTGTGTGTGTGTGTGTGTGTGAGAGAGAGAGAGAGAGAGCGAGTGTGTGTGTGTGTGCATGTGTGTGTGTGTGTGTGTGTGTGTGTGTGTGTGTGTGTGTGTGTGTGTCGGGTGTAACGGCAAAATTGTCCAAATCGTGTAAAAGGAAAATTGCCCAATTGTTAGATTAAGCTCTGAACCGTTGTATTGTAGTAATGATTAAAGATATCTTACTGGAATTCTCCGAGGTTTTTTTATAACTCTATTAAACTCTACTTTGAGCAAAAAGAATGCATAATTACTCTCCAAGCTTAACAGAAGAATTGCAATGAAATCGATCCCAAACAAAAATGACATGTTCATCATTAATTAATCATAGCTAAGTTTGGAAAGCACATGAAGGATTGAAATAAAATTCAAATATATATAAGTTGGCTATCCTAAAATAAATAATATTGCTCAACTTTGTCTTAAGCCCTATTTGAAATTAAAATTAAAATGTTGGAATTATACACTTTTCTTTCGCATCTTACCTGTATATATATATATATATATATATATATATATATATATATATATATATATATATATATATATACCAGGATCATTTGCCAACTTGTTCAAGTTGATCTTCGCCCTCTATAACCGTCTAACTTTCTATCCTTGAGTAACAAGTTACCTGACAGGTGTCACACTACAATTTCATTTTCAAGTCTTTTTTCACTGCTCTTTGAATTGAAACTTTTCTCTCGTGTGCCAAACGTCTTATGGACTGAGTTGGATCTTTTCTAATTGTTCTCTTTAGTTCTAAGTTAAAATGATGATCCCTCTTCCTGTTGTGAGCTCCTCATCCAGTTTTCCTCTTGAATGTCTCCTTTTTTAAAACTTATTCGTCGCTCTCTTGTTGGTTCTTGAATGGACATTGAAGATAGAAGTCAGACTATGAGTGTCGCTACCATTACTGAAAGCCTGAATGATCTTTTTCCTCTCACCATTGCTCAGCTGGAAAGACATAGTGGAGCTGAGACAAAACGATTTTAACCTGTTCTCTTTTTAGCTGAATAACTCAAAGCTGAAGCTTTTTTTTTAGCTGAATAACTCTATTTAGCTTCATCGGAACTGTATCATATATATATATATATATATATATATATATATATATATATATATATATATATACATATATATATATATATATATAAAACATTATAAATGAACACACGACTATAAAAAAAATGAAAAATTGAAACTATTACTATAAATCTATGTAACTATAAATCTATGTAAATAAGCTCTTAGTGATTATAAAACATTAAAAATGTTCTCTTTCTGTCTGCATAAAATGATTCCTTCAATTTATATATATATATATATATATATATATATATATATATATATATATATATATATATATATATATATATATAATACCAAATGGTAATTGGTAGGGATAATTCCAAAGAATGCATTAATCCAAAGAGAGATCAATCTAAGAGCAGAGCAATATAATACTATACATAGGGATAGATGATGGGAGTTGGAAACAAAGACCTTACAATCGCCAGCATTTCTTCTCTAGTACTTCTTTAAGTTAGCACATTTACACTTCTTGTCTGAAGTTATAAAGAAAATCATATAAACTTCAATAATTCAAATTTGGTTAGAAAATTTGTCAAATTTTAAACAATAAATTTAGAAGACAAGGCAAAGACTGAGTTAAAATTTTAGGTAGTATCAATATGTTTTATTGAAGTTATTGAAGATATTTGGTGGGTTCTAAATATACCGTATGAAGTTATTAGCCAAAACCAAATAATCACATTTTGCTTCAATAAAAAGGCAATAAAATCATCAAAAATTGATCAACACTTATAATACAAAAAATGGCAAACACATATGATAAGTATTTGAATCCTTTTAAAAAATATTGAACCTTCTACTTAATAACAGCCAGCAATGTATTGCCCATTACTTTTGTAATTTTACTTCAGCAGGTTCAGTTTTTGATATGGTAGTTTTTATTGCTTCCTGTTGTTTGCCACCTTCATATAATTTCATCTCAAAAGTTGGCCATAGATTTGTTATCGGATTCAGATCAGGACTTGATGGAGGCCATTCCGTTATCTTCTCTAACGTAAATCTTTTATGCTCAAAGCATTCACGGGTAAGCGTAGATGTATGATAAGGAATATTGTCTGTCATAAATACACACTTCACTTTGAAACAGCTAGATTGGGACTTGTGCCATGCAAAGAAATTCTTCTTCATAAAATTGCAATATTCCTCACTGTTTAGTTTAATTCCAATTATTCCATTATGATCCAATAATGGTTTTGGTCAGGAATTCCAGCCTACATAACATTACCGCCTCCTTGTTACCTTCTCAATATATATATATATATATATATATATATATATATATATATATATATATATATATAGTCAAACCTAATGAGCCAGACAAACCTACCAAGGTTTCACTTAGGCAGATCGTCAGCCTCTCTCTCCCGATTGTAGCGTTATCATTATTGTTTGTGTTTTCTTAAATGCCCCATCTCCTTGTAGTTAGTTGAATAAATCTATAACCCCCCCCCCCCCCCGGTGTTGCTTTTTCTTTTGCTCTGTCTTTATTTTTCTTTTTTTCTTTTTTTTTTCTCTTCTTCCTTGGTCACGTGGTGTTCTCTTGGTTGTCGTCTATATATACACCGTTTCACTGTTGCCTCTTTAGCCAGCCGACCCTTGTTTACTCGTATTGGGTTTTTTTCTTTGGGCCTTGAACCTATATCTGTGCGATTATTTTCGACAGGCTTTCATGTTCCTGGCTCTTTCTTTTTTAAAACCATTTTTTCCCTTCGTGATTGATTTAGCTATTGTTAAATCAAGAGTTCGAAGGTTTTTCGACACGAGTATAGTTACCTATATATATATATATATATATATATATATATATATATATATATGTGTGTGTGTGTGTGTGTGTGTGTGTGTAATTTGGCAGCAACTTTTCTTTTAAACATGTAGTATTGAATGTTAAAGACAACATAGTCTTGCATATTTTCTTTTGAATTTTCTCATATTCTCTAATGAGACTTTTTATTTGAAAATGATTTCGAAATATGTGTTGTCCATACGATGACCTAGCGCTTTCGAACATCATTGTTCATCTTCAGGGTGAATATTTTTACTCAAAATTTTTTTTAAACAAACATTTGCCAATTATCTTGTAGCGTAATCATGTTGCTATTTTTTTACAAACTAATTAAACGTTAAAATCCTTTTAAATTCAAAAGACGCGATGATGTTATCACGTGCAGGGCGAAGATTTTTATCATGTGACAGCGTGAAAAAGATTTCCACTACACAAGCCAAAAGATCGAAGAATACGTTATAAATTTAAATATATTATAAACATTGTAATATGTTACCAGAAATATTGTAATCTATACGATTAATAAGAGGTATTTTGCTTTTAATATGTAATGCCTCTAAGATTTTAAGGCGTCTAATATCTGTATGTTTATCTATAATTTTAGTATTTTCTATAAGTATTTTACGTATATCAGATTGCATAAGGGAAACGGTATATGACTTAATATGTTGTTTAATGGAGCTAGAATTATTTAGATGCAGAGTTAATCTTCTGGAGAGCCGGGTGGTTGTAAATCCAATATATGTATGAGGATTCGAAGAGCATTCTTCCATAGGACATTTAAACTCATACACATTGGTTTTATCAACAACCGCAGCAACTGGAGAATGATTATTACTCATTATCACGTTAGAGGTTTTAAATTTACTATAATATATATTAAGTTTTAAGGCCTTGTTGGAATCAACAGGAAACACATTAGGGCCTTTTCATCCATGCTGTATTGTCTATGCATATGTCCTCTGTAACAAATATATATATATATATATATATATATATATATATATATATATATAATAAGAGAACAAGTAGGAAACATATCACAATCTAACATGTTTCACTTTCATTAAGGATTCGTCAGAAATTGAGAAAAGAAATGAAATTAAAAAGAGAAATGTTCGTAAGGCGGGGATTAGACTAGTAAATGTTAATTTTGATATCGTCGTTTAATAAATCCTGAAATCTCATGACTTATATGAAATAGAAAAATAATCAACGATAAATTGAAAGTAGTATAAAATCGATGAATTCTTTTCTCAATATTTTGAAACCTGATATCCTTTTCGCCATTTCTATCTTCTATTTTGTCATATATTGAATAATACCCCAATCTTTCTACCCGTCAATCCTCCTAAATTATCCCTATATATATATATATATTTTTTTTTTTTTACCTGCTACCATTTTTACTTCTTTGTCGATATAAGAAATTTCCTTTCCTTTTATTTCCCTCCGTTCTATTTCTCCAATAACCTGTTAAACATTTCATTGGCCAAACGCGAGATGTTGTCACTTATGGAAGTGTGCTTCCTAACCACGCTCGCTGTTATATCGCCGCAGATTGATGTAGTTATTAACAAACAGAAATTACTTCCGTTAACTCTCCCCCCTCCCTTAAAGAAATAGCTTTGTTTGCGTCTTTATTTATTTATCCTGTGTAATTCTTATAATCGATACACTTCTATCTTGACAGTCTGAATCTCAAAAGCCCGCGAGCGAAACGTGATAAAAAGCTGCTTTTTGTTTGTTTGCTTTTGTTTTTTTTTGTTTTTTCCTTAATAGTTGACAATTTGTTTCTTGACTTTTTGTTATTTCTCTATTTACTTATTCTTTCTTTCTTTCTTTCGTTATTTCTCTTTCTTTCTCCATTTCGTACGCCCTTTCTTTCTCTTTCTTTCTTTCTTTCTTTCTTTCTTTTTTCTTATTTTTCGTTCGTTCTTTCTTTCTCTTTCGTTTTTCTTTCTTTCTTTCGTTCTTTCTTTCTTTCTCTTTCATTCATCGTTTCTTTCTTTCTCTTTCTTTCTTTCTTTCTCTTTCATTCTTCGTTTCTTTCTCTTTCTTTCTTTCTCTTTCATTCTTTGTTTCTTTCTCTTTCTTTCTTTCTTTCTCTTTTTATCGTGATTTTTGTTGTTGTCCTTCAATTGTTTTTTCTTTGGTTTCTGTTATTTTTCTTTCTTATTCTATCATACTTTCTTCTTTAATTTGTTTTGTATTTTTTCTCTTTCTTTTCTATTTTTTCTTTTTTCTGTCATTCCTTGATTTTCTCTTTTTTTTTAGATTTTCTTTTGCTTAATTTATTTTCCTTCTTTCTTTCTTTTTTCTTTCTTTCTCTTTCTTTCTTTATTCTTTTTTATCTTTTATACCTTTCATTTTCTATATTCATTCTTTCTTTCCTTTTTTCTTTTCTTTTTTCTTTTAATTTCTTTGTAGTTTTATCTGTTTGGCTTATTCTTTCTTTCCTTTTTCTATTTCTCTTTCATCATTCTTTATTTAATTATTCTTTTTTGTTTCTATCTTTCTTTTTTCTCCTTTGTTTTTCTTCTTTCTTTTTCTTTACCTATATTTCTTCTTTTTTCCTTCTTTGTCCATTATCTTCATCGTATACATTTTTGCTTTCCTTATTTTTATTTACCTTTTCTTTATATTTCTCTTTCTTACTTTTTTCTCTTTCTTTATTCGATCTTCATTCTTCTTCTTGCTGTCTTCCATTTATTTTTCTCTACTTTTTTCTCTTTCTTTTTCTCTTTCTCTATTTTGTTTTCAATATTTCTCTTTCTTTTCTCTCGTTATTCTTTCTTTCCTTCTTTGTTCATTTGCATCCTTTATTTTATTTCCTTTTTCTTTCTCTTACTCCTTCTACCTTTCTTTTCTATCTTTTTTCTATCTTTTTTCCTTTTTTGTTTTTCTTATTTCTCTTTCTTTTTCTATCATTATTATTCCTTCTATCTTTTTGTTCTTTTATTTTGCTTTCCTTCATCGTCTTTCCTTTTACTTTCTCTTTTTATCATTCTGTCTCTTTTCTTTCTTTATTAATTCTTTATTTTCTATCTTTCGTTTCCTTTGCATTTTCTTCTTTATCTTACTTTTCTGTATTTCTTCTTTTTCTTTACTTTATTTTCCTTCATGTTTTTTCTTTCTCTGTATCATTCTTTCTTTTTCTTTCATTTATATCCTACTTTTTCTTTCTTTTTTCTTCTTGTTTTTTCTTTTATATTTTTCTTTATATTATTCATTCTTTCGTTTTTACCTTCGTTTATTTTCTCTTTTTTTATCACCTTTCTTTGGTTTGCTCATTTTTCTTTTCTTTTTTCTTTTCTCATTATTCGATATATAATTCTTTCTTTCTTTGTTTGTTTTATAATTACCCATCTTTTTTATTCTTCTCTTTTCCCTTCTTTACACATATTTTTCTTTCTTTATTTGTTCTTTCCTTCCTTTCTTGCTAAAAGCTTCATTGTCTCTGATATATCTGTACTCTGCCTTTTCTCACAATCACAATACAATGCTACTTAATTTTGGGAGGTAATGTCAAGGTGAAACACATTTCTTTCTTTCTTTCCTTCATTCATTCATTCCTTCCTTCATTCTTTTCTTTCATTCATTCATTCCTTTCTTTCTTTCTATTTTAATTTCTCATCTTTTCATTCTCCATGTTTTTCTTCCTTACTCTGCGAGTTTGTGTGTATGTGTATGTGTGTGTTTAAATGAGTTCTAATGCAGCTGTTGTCGGATAGGTGTAAAGTAAGGCGTCTGGATAGCCATGTAGTAGTGTTACCGATGTAAATATTTATAAGTTTGGTTGGATCAGGTACACAGTTCCTTAAGGGACATTTGAATTTTTAAATAATGTTGGTTCTTTGTAGTTTTGATTTTGCAGGTGTGTTAATTTTTATGATAAGGTTAGTTGTTTTTTAACTATTTGTAATGAATAATTTAATTTTTTGTTCGATTCAACTGGTGTAGCGTATTTCTTTATGATATTTCTAAGGGAAGATTCATCTTGCTTATAGTTCTGCTTTTGTAGAAGTTGATGTTATTGTTTTTGTTTGAGTGTTCAGTATCGTTATTATTTACTTTGAAAAGAAATAGTCTAATCTGGTGATCGATGAGGTAGTTAGGAAAACCATTGTTGCCTGTTTTACATTGTTCAGTTCTTTAAGGAAAATTAGTTTATTTTTATTTATGCATATCTGTCCTGATTTTTTTACCTACGAACTAAGTAATAACAAATAAACCTTAAACGTTCTCGGAGAATACAGTAACACGTTCACCGCCTCATTATATAAAAAAAAATACTAGTATAAACTCTTGCCACCTTAATTTTAAGAGTGGATGCCCAATTAGATAAAAAACAGCAGTTATAAAAATTTCCTGAAGACAGCATACAAGAATTCATCCTCTCGTCTATTTTCCTTGATGCAGAGCTGTGATAGACTCATGAATATCCGAGCTAAGCTGACTGAAAAAATAGACTCTGGATTATTTGGATATTCTTCCCAAATATGTCACGTAACGAGCAGTTTCAACACTTCTTTGTGATGTACTTTATCAAATGCAGGCGCACAACCTTCTGTATTTGTATTACACTTTTTTTTCCCCACCGAAAATGTTTCTTAAACAAAATGGTTAATCTGATGTATCGTTATTTGATAAAATATTCGGTAAACATGGCCATTTATATGTTATATTCGGAAGATGAGAGGGACGAGAATTTTTCAACAACCTTTGTTTTGTTATTTTACATATAAAGCTAAATCGAATATCGCATGACCTCGAAAGAAATAATATTATTTTTATTTTTTTACATATATTTTTCAGTCGTTTTAATATATTGTTTTTTTAAATAACCACAATTTTACAAATATTGATCCAAGCTGTTTCTGAAAACACACGTTATTTTCTTTTCTCACTCATACATTCTGATGATGACTCTTGCGAGTCGAAAGCTTGGGACACAATATGAAGTTTGGGCAATTGTAACAAACAAACTACATTTCCGAAAGACGTGATATGGGGATTTGTTAAAATGGATGTCTCATTTAAAATTGGAAAATAAAAGACTTATTTTTCAATCTATCTACATATATCTATGTGCAACAATAATGATAACCTTCGTTTCTCTTTTCAGGTGACCTTTGCGTAAACATGCTTATTAATTACTCATGGGAACGATTTGCTTTTTAGCTCCTGATGCATTTTATCTGTTACAATTTTAAGAACTGTGGAGTGATGCAAAATAAATAACATAAATGTCCAACAAACAGAATTGACAAAGTTCGCAATAAAAAGAATAAAGAACAGAACAAAAATGAAACACTATATGCAAGGCTAATTAACAGGTAAGAAGGCAAAAAGTTCACAAATTAAGAATTCGTGACTCTACTCTTCGGCATAACCTCGTCTGGGTTCCTCTCTACTCGAAGGCAGAGAGTTCGACAAGTCAGTCGCGAACCGCCTCAGTCAGAAGATTTGGACTGAGTCATGTTAAACTGCAAATCAGCCTATTTCATTGGTTAAGAAAAAATATCCCAGCATACATTTGTGTGATTTGCCTATAAAAGGGGAGGGGCAAGTGTTCTGCAGCCATTCCTATGCCGATTGCCACCGTTTGTTTTGTAGGTTCTGTGTGTATTGTGGTATCTGTAGGATTGAATAGTGATAGATGAGTTATTTTGGTGAATAAGTCAATTGTAATGAATGAATGAGTCGTGAATCTGATTAGCTAGGTCTACGTTAGTTACTGTTGACCAAACTTACCCTACTTCCCCTTTGGCCTTGTGCCACAATTTCTGTAAAAAACAGAAAAAATAATCATTCCTATGCCGACCGAGCTTCTTGATTCTACCTATCGGCAGAATAGGCCAGCCATTCTTATTTTTGTGTGATGGACGAGTCCTACTAATATCTGTTATTTTTAGTTTGAATGTTTTGTCATTTAGTTTAGGAGATCATGTACTCACCGACCCTCATTTCATGTTCATATATTTTTATAAGAAAAAAAGAAAAAATAGAAGAGACATCTGAAGTTTGAAATTCTTATGTCATGCTGTGTAGTGTGGTTTCTGTAGGATTGAATGGAGATGGATGAGTTACTGGGGTGAATACGTATATTGTAATGAATGAATGGGCCATGAATCTGATGACCTAGATCTAGGATAGTTACAGTTGACCAGCTTTACAATATTACCGATTTGGACTTATGCCACAATTATTCTTTTATAGGCAATAAATCAACATTCTTATGCCGATTGAAATCAACAAGAACTTTTGTCCCACTTCTCAGGTTTCCTCTGCTTAAACATGGCTATTGATCTCATATGGGAATGATTTCACTTTAGTTCCTGGCACATTTAATGTGATACAATCATAAGCAAATTCGTTTCACTTTTCAGGTTACCTCCGCGTAAACATGTCTATCAATCACTAATAAGTATTACTAGTTTTTAGTTACTGATGCATTTTATGTGCTACAATCCTGAAAAGATTTGTTTCTCATTTCAGGCTCCAGCCGTTTAAACATGACTATTAATCTATGACAGCAATGATTTTCTTTTAGTTCCTGATACATGTTATATGCTATGATTTTTGTTTCTCTTTTCAGATAACCTTTGCGTAAACACGGCTCTTAATTTGTGAAGGAACGATTTGCTTTTCGGTCCTGATGCATTTCGTATGCTATAAGCGTGAGAGACTTTGTTTCTCTTTTCAGGTTTCTCTGCGCAAACGTTGATATTTATAGTGCCGCGTTGCCTTTTTAAAATATTCAGTGAAGGGCTTTCTTTTCTCATCTTCTCTTCTTCGTCCTTCTATCTTGTCTATTGATTACGATTATTTTTTTTTCTCTTAAAAGCATCATCATATTCTTCAGGATGAAATGGGACTAAGAAAAGGAAAAAATAATCAGTTTCATAGTAATGAAAAAGAAAAAAGAAAAACTCTTTCACTCGATCGATGTCCCTACCACATAATAATAATACAAAAATAGACAAAGTGAAGGCAATATATCTTGAGATAAAACCGTTTCTCTTTCAGGATTATTATTAATAATAATATAAAATAGACAAGGCAATATATCTTGAGATAAAAATGTTTCGTTATTATTATTATTATTATTATTATTATTAAGAAAGAGAAGAAGAAGAAAAACATGAAAAATTATGATAATTGCAAGGACAATGAAAACACCATAAACGTTAGATAGAATGTGCGCAGAAACGGAAAAGTCACACTTGGCGCATGCGAAGTGTCGCTTGTTGACGTAATCACTTCCTTTTGCTTACAGAAACTGGTAAAACACTTATTTCGTTTTGTTTCCAAAAATGGGTGCCGATTTTGAAGAGGCACCGGAAAGACGGTCAAAATGCTTACTATCCTCTATTGATTTGTTTTTTTTTTTATGTTGTTGTATTTTGCCTCTTATTTTTCCTCCTCCTCCTCCTCCTCATTTTTCTTCTTCTTTTTCTTATTATTATTGCTTATTGGGGTTTTCTTTCAGCGCAATATTCTTAACCCGACGCTCTAAATCTTTTGCCGCCCCTTCTTTTTAACGTTTTTTCTTCTTCCACTCTTTGTATTCTTTCACCATAATATCCGCCTCAAGGTACGTTGCTTCATTGCATGGTGGCTTTATCTTTTCCCCACACCCAATACTCAGAATGCATTAAAGACCTCGAAAATGCGAGGATAATAACTCTCAAAGAATGAGTGAAGATGAAGACACACAAGCACTTTGTGTATAACTGACATTAACACATCAATATAATAGAATTTTATGAAGCTTTTCGGAATGTTTCATTGCATTCTGCGGAAAAGTAACATATACATATTTAAAAAAATTATAAAATACATACATATATATATATATATATATATATATATATATATATATATATATTATAAATATTAAATATTAAAAATGACTTTTAATAGGAATACATTCAAAATGACTCCAGTTGTATGCCTAATATGACTAATTGGGTTAAAAAAATATAATATTAAAAAGACTAAAAATAAAAAATACCAGTCCCCCCTAAATGTAACTGCAGAAAAAAGGCGTCCTGTCCACTTAAGGCAAGTCTCAGCATGAACGCGTAGTTTACAAAGTGGAATTATGCAGAAATAAACCTAAAATTAGTGATGAGAACAAAGACGTTCATATTGATTCTACTAAAGCAAATTAAAAAAAAATACTATAATCACATAAGCAGTTTCAAAAACGAAAATTATAGGCATAGTACTACCGTTTCTAAACACATATGGAATATAAAAAAGAAGGCATCCTCCTGATTCTAAAATGGGAGATAATAAAGAAATGTTATAGATATAAAGTCGGCAACAGGTATTGCCTCCTATTCATGGAGGAGAAACTAGCCATAGCTACTTTTAGTAAATCTGATATGTTACTTAACCAAAGATCAGAAATCCTTAACGGGTGTAAACATAAGAAAGCATCGTTGCTGGAGTAAATGAATAGGAATTATTTTAATTTAATTTTTTTAACGTCGTATGGTTTTATGCTAATTTTAGGTTTTAATGTTTGTTTTAACCAATAAATATATGCCTTTGTCAAATCTTCTTCAGCCAGTGCACCCTGAAGATCCATTAAGGTGAAACCTAGGTAGGTATTTTCTGGCTCACTAGGATTTCACGCTTCAAACTTAGCGTGGTTTCAAGATCGCATTGAAGTATGAAAGTGACAGACACCATGCATTGTCGATACATATGTCCACATTGTCTATATCTATAAACATGCTCATTTTTAATTCCCTGATAAATACAAACACACAGAAATGCACGCACACAAACACATACACAGACACACATATGTATATACGCACACACAAGTACACACACACTCACACACACAAACACATATATACATATATATATATATATATATATATATATATATATATATATATATATATATATATATATATATATATTAGGATATTACACCGAAAACATGTCAAAGTCCTTTTGATTTTGACATGTTTTCGGTGTAATATTCAAAAATAAATAATGTTGCTCTACTTTGTATTGAGACCTCTTTTAAATTAAATATTACGAACGTGGGAACTGTACTCTATTCATTCTCATCTTACCTGGATGTGTATATATATATATATATATATATATATATATATATATATATATATATATATATATATAATCTACAGACAGACATATATATATATATATATATATATATGCAGAAATATAGTCTTAAAGTGTGCTATATTTATGGGGTAAAGTGCTCAATATCAGAGATAGAGCGTGTGTAAATATAAAAGTGGACATGGAAGTCAGCACTTAGAGGCGACAGTCTGTTTCATGCTAGTGCAATCGTCAGGCGATTGCACTAGCATGAAACAGACTGTCGCCTCTAAGTGCTGACTTCCATGTCCACTTTTATATATATATATATATATAATCTACAGACAGACTATATATATATATATATATATATATATATATATATATATGTAGTCATCCATAGACAGACTGTTTTGCTGTATCACAGGTCCTCAGTGTGGCTAGACGTCCGATTACTTCAAGCCGGGATCGAAACCTGACTGATTTGACATCAGTCAGATATCTTACCTCTAAATTGTGTATTTGAACAGGGCTCACTCTTTTGTACAAGTTTAATTAAATCTGACAGTCAAGTTATTGCGGTTAACATTTTTTTATTTAATTTTTCCTGTATCCTTAGAATTTTCTCGGACGTTCTGTATGGATATATCACAGTGTTCTAACCGTGTTTGTAAAATAAAACATAAATATATATATATATATATATATATATATATATATATATATATATATATATATATATATGTATGTGTGTGTGTCTGTTTAATTTATTATTGTATTTTTTCCGATTTTTCGATAAGGTGTTGAGTATTTTGCCCGAATTTTTGGATAAACCGTCTGAAGTTCATATTTTGTTATTTTTGTTCAAGTATTTTTGGCTTTTCGCTCTCATTATCAAGAACCAATGTAGGGGGTCTGGATTGTAGTTAAATTTCCAAGCAATTTCCAGTGGCACGCAGACGCAAATGACATCACGAAGTCCGAACCAATAACTACTATAAAGCAAAGAAGATATTCAAATGTTTCAATTTTAACATATACTAAAGTATATATATATATATATATATATATATATATATATATATATATATATATATATATATATATATATATTATATTACTATATAAAATATATTGTAGAACCGGTATATTGACCTTGACTGGTATAAAAATACGTATGTTTCTGGCAGGCTGAATGAGGGAATTTATCAAAGCAATGTTTTGTCTCCTGTACAGATACTTTCTATCTGAGAATATATATATATATATATATATATATATATATATATATGTGTGTGTGTGTGTGTGTGTGTGTGTGTGTGCGTGCGCGCGTGTGTGTAACAAGATCTGTCTACCATTTACATATTTTAGAATTAGCTGAAATCGTTCGGTACTAACATTCATTCGACAGTTTTTCAACTCACTAAATCTGAAAAAGAAAACTACAAGAAAAATGCATAAAGTACTTAAAAATACAATAAAACTATAAGCGAATTAATTTGCCAGTCATTTTTAGTCATAACTAGACTAATCGTGACACTTTGAGTCACTCACGGTTCAGGTTAAAAAAAAATGAGGTTGTCTGTTTGAAGTAAGTTGAAATAAAAAGACTTACTGTATAAAGGACTCGTGTTTTTAAATCTTATTCGCTGGAACTATTTTTAAAATCAGATTAACTTAAAAATACTTTTTAAATATTTAACATATTGTTTGTTTAAAGAAAACTAAAATATAAATAATTACTCTACAAAACACCTGGACGAAACAGGAAAGCGGGATCTCTTTTAGCCTGTCTTTAACTTAAAATATTTTAATTAAAAAATTGTCTGTTTGAAAAAAGTCAAGATAAAACTATTAATGTATGAAGAACTCGTAAATCATTATGCACCGGGCGGACGCATCACACAAACACTCAAGCACGCTAGCAATCACAGACTTTTAGTATTAGATAGATAGATAGATAGATAGATAGATAGATAGATAGATAGATAGATAGATAGATAGGAACAAGCTGAATTAGATAGATAGATAGGCATGAAAGAAGGAAGGAATGAAGGAAAATATATATATATATATATATATATATATATATATATATAGATAGATAGATAGATAGATAGATAGATAGATAGATAGGAACAAGCTGAATTAGATAGATAGATAGATAGATAGATAGATAGATAGGAACCGGCTGAATTAGATAGATAGATAGATAGATAGATAGATAGGCATGAAAGAAGGAAGGAATGAAGGAATATATATATATATATATATATATATATATATATATATAGAGAGAGAGAGAGAGAGAGAGATAGATAGATAGATAGATAGATAGATAGATAGATAGATAGATAGATAGATAGATAGATAGATAGATAGATCATTCCATCTTAAAATAAATCAACAATGTTTTAGAGCAATTTTTGAATATCAAATTGAAATTTTTTGTTAAAAAGTTGAATATTTTTAATATATTCGAGATTATGGATAAAAAATAGTGAATTTTATCTGGTGCTTGTTCGAGACTTAGCAGGAGAAAACAATTTCACTTACTTGGACGAAAGAAAAAAAGACAACCACAATGATGCCAGCATATGCGAAAGCTTTTCCTCCTCTATTTGTCAGTCGTGCTTAGTGGAATTTTTAACATATATAAATTCTGGTAGAAAAAAAAACAAATGTTGATAAGATACCGAGAGACATAAAGCACTGATTGGGACCTCTAATCAAGGCTTGCAACTCCCAGTCGAGATACGTGTGGGTAGTATGTCAAGGCAACGGCCTTATATATATATATATATATATATATATATATATATATATATATATATATATATATATATATATATATATATATATATATATATATATATATGACGGCCTTATATATATATATATATATATATATATATATATATGACATTTTTATGTAGGTACCTCCAACAATTCGGTATACCTAAGGTTTAAATGTATTTTTTCATAAAGGAAAAATCCTTTTAGAAGCTTTTGAACCACTTCAATTGAAAGCTAAAGGATTAATCTTTCTAATTCCAGAAACAATACTGTGGAGAATTTCAAATAGAAATTTAAATGATTTTTAGTCGATGCTTCCGAAAAAAACAATCGAAACGGCCATTTTTAACTTTTTTTTAGTGAAATGTAAACGAACTAATTTTTCAGTTTTAAAATTCCCGCTAAAATAAGATATACATTTCTGAAAGGTTACTTTCGTAAAATTAGCAAATTTAAAGTTAAATTAATCTGTTCTGAAGCAAAAATCACTTACTTATAGCATAAAATTTTCTAGACAAACATTTCTTGACCTTGGGGTCTTGTTATTTTCACGTCTACATCGATAATTTGATGACTGAAAATGTGTTGACATGTTTAGTACGGTGCATCAAATGTGACATAACTGTTTCTTTTGTTTCTTATAATAATTTAAAATACTATAAACATTTTCTTACATTATTAAGTTACTGCTATGTCTTTCATTATTGAATAGCTAAGATAATGATAACTAATTTATTAATTATTAATATTAAATTAAGTTATTATATTTCTAATTTAATAACTGCGATAATAACTAATAAAATTATTATTATATTATTAATTGAAATATCTCACTGAGTTATTAATTGTTTAAATTGATAAATGAGATAATTTTATTATCTCAATTTAATTTTTAATTTAATAACTGAGAGTGAGATAAGATCTTTACATGTCAAGGGGCTTTGCCCAAGGAGGAGACAAACTTTGAAACACGTGACATTTTAACCATAATGTGACTTATGAGATATCACACAAGCAAAAAAATATAACATTTTGACGCACTAGAAAAAACATTTTTAATTATTGTAAAAAGCTATGGTAGCATTATTTGTATTAAGCTTTTAATTTTCGCTTAGTAAATATAGTCTTCACTTACAAACTCAATAACCGACCCCATGCGCTGCATGAAAGAATTTTAAAACATTTTTAAAATTAAAGGAAAAAATGAAAAAAATTAGAAGAAAAATGCAAACAATTCTTGTAAAAATTCTTTGTTTATCGAAAAAAAATTTTTTCTTCAGATAATAATGTCCTTAATGTATATTATTTATAAAAGCAAATAAAAGCCTATCTAATTTGATAATTAGAGTGTTTATTGCAGTTTTTATTTTACGATATGGAGCAGATTTTTTAAAAAGTTGGCATTAGTTGGGGAAAAAAATTGTCTATTCAATTTCTCCATGGAGTCCTGCTTATAAAAACAAAGTTTGCGAACTCTTTGAAATTCTATAAAATTTCATGAAATTAATTTATGGGGGTGGGTAACAGATGTAAAAAAATAATTTGAATAAGTCCTGAATGTTTCATTTAAATTAGACAATTATTTGATTTTTGCAATAATTTCAAAATTAATGGGTTTTCTCCCGAAACTGCTACACTAAAAATTACGATGACCACAAGTCGTACGGTTTTAACAAAAAAAAAAAACGAGATTTTTTACCCAAATTTAAAACGTGTTAGAAAGAAGAAAAATTTGTTTTAAAAATATTTAAAAAATAGCTTGTTCTTTCCTCTTAATAATAACATAAATATTTTAATGATGAAACTTTGTTTTTATTAAGTTTCGGACCTGTTAACATTATGCTATACTGATTTTTTAGCGAATTGTTGGAGGTACCTATATGTTTATACATTCTTTTTATAGATACAAATATTTAAGTAAATGCTCTGTTTATAATAAATTGTATTAATAACATTTACCGGCCTGAATGCCTGAGAAATTTTCATAGAAAATATTTGTCCTCCGAAAGGAATCGAACCTGTATCCTATACGGAACCGTCATATACCCTGACGTGCCTTAACCGACTGAGCCACAAAGGATCGTTCGGTTAGCATGGTCGATTTCACTGCTTTTAAACCACAATGTTCCGTGATTCTCTCACGTACATTCATATCTGCTCATGGCGTATCCAAATGTAAAAAAATGACGTCACACATTATGAAATGGACAAAGTTCGACAATTATTTTAAGACATTTTTATGTTTATACATTCTTTTTATAGATACAAATATTTAAGTAAATTCTCTGTTTATAATAAACAGTATTAAACAACATTTACCGGCCTGAATGTCCGAGAAATTTTCATGTTTATACATTCTTTTTTATATATGTGTGATGTCATTTGTTTACATTTGGATACGCCATGAGCAGATATGAATGTACATGAGAGATTCATGGAAGATTGTAGTTTAAAAGCAGTAAAATCGACCTTGCTAGCCAAACGATCCTTTGTGGCTCAATCGGCTAAGGCACGTCCGGCTATATGACGGTTCCATATAGCATACAGGTTCCATTCCTGTCGGAAGACGAATATTTTCTAGGAAAATATTCCGGGACATTCAGGCTGGTAAATGTTATTAATACTGTTTATTATAAACAGAGCATTTACTTTAATATTTGTATCTATAAAAAGAATGTATAAACATTAAAATGTCTTAAAAATAATTGTCGGCCTTTGTCCATTTCATAATATATATATATATATATATATATATATATATATATATATATATATGTCTGTGTGTGTACTTAAGTTATTATATTAATCTAGACAATTCTACTACTAATAAAATCATTTATCTATCTAAATGCTAATTCAACCACCCATCTCTTTAAATGTTAAGATATTTGTTCAAATACAAATATTCACAGGCCTTACCTATAAACACATCGTATATAAGAATACTAAGCAAGGCGGATCAGCATAATTGCTAATTATCCCATTAGCCAACATCATCGATCGTCTTTCTCTACGTCCACAGATTTATTCATTTTCAGTTTTATGCTTGAAACTCAGGAGATATTTGCTATTTGTCAATGAGAGGCAGTCTATTGCCCGTTCACAATCTGATACACATCCAGACGATTACATAAAATCCAGAAGCCAGATTAAAACAGGTGCGAAAATGTGAGGGGGAGCTGAAAAGTCTTCCGTTCGGCTTTCTTCTTAACATCACAGTCTTAAAGTTTGATCATGTCAAAACTGAAAATGATAATATTGCCGTGATAAACAATACGAGAAATTAGACCCGATTAAACAGTCTGATAATTCTATATATATATATATATATATATATATATATATATATATATATATATATATATATATATATATATATATATATATGTGTGTGTCTATATATATATGTATATATATATATATATATGTGTGTGTGTATATATATATGTATATATATATATATGTATATGTATGTATATATATATATATATATATATATATATATATATATATTGATAAACAATACGAGAAATTAGACCCGACTAAACAGTCTGATAATTCTATATATATATATATATATATATATATATATATATATATATATATATATATATATACATATATATATATATATATATATACATATATATATATATATATGTCTATATATATATGTATATATATATATATATATGTGTGTGTATATATATATGTATATATATATATATGTATATGTATATATATATATATATATATATATATATATATATATATATTCTGTTTATACGATATTTTTATAGGTACAAATATATAAGTAAATGCTATGTTTATAATAAACAGTATTAACAACATTTACCGGCCTGAATTTTCAAGAAATTTCATAGACGATATGTGTCCTGCGACAGGAATCGAACCTGTATCCTGCAAGGGACCGTCATATAACATGACGTGCTTGGGCATCTCGAGGCGGTGTAATGGTTAGCAAGCTTGTCTCGCTAGAACAATTACGACTGAGTAGTGGGTTCGATCCTCACTGATTGCCTCATACTTTCGGCTTTGTGCCACATTTAAGCTACGCTTGGAAAATCACAATAACATGACGTGCTATACCATTTAGCTAGAGAGGAAGCGTCTGGTTGACAAGGTCAAATTACTGTATGACGGTTCAGTGTAAGATTCAGTTTCGATTCCTGTCGGAAAGTATACGCCGTTTTCATTAAGTATGCGTTGTTTTCCCTTGTCCTTCTACCCTCGATCTATCCTGTGAGTATCAGATTTTCCAAGCCCTCTTTCCTTATTATGTATCCTAGATATTTCAGCTGCCTCTTCCTCATGTTAAATATAAGTTCCCACTTTGTTTCCATTTCTCTCTAAAACTTCGTTGTTGTTCCGATATTAGGTTCATTGTATCCTCAGCATCCTTCTGTAGTACCACATTTCTCTTTTATTTCAAGTCTTTTAATCATCTTTGAGGAGATTGTCCAGAATTCACGGCCATATAGAACCACAGATATCACTTAACAGTTCAGTCCTCTTTTCTTTGTTTCTAATGATATTTTTCTGATTCTTAATACTTTGCTTAGCTTTTGGAAGGCATCTTTGGCTGTCCCAATGCGTCTTCTGATTTCAGTGTCCTGCTGTCGAAGCACTTTCCAAATATTTAAATTTCTGCACTTGTTTGATTTTAGTATCCCCGATTTGTAAGTTGCCTTTTGTCCTCACCCTTCTGCAAACTACCATGCAATCTGTCTTCTTGCAGTTGATGTTTACTCCTTTCCTCTCGCTTTCCTTCGCTAACTTCTGCAGCTTCCCGTGTGTGCAATCAACACTGTGTCATCTGCATATCTTATATTGTTAAGATTGTGCCTGTCAATAATTATCACAGAATTTCCTCGCGGTATCGGTTGAATAAGTCTGGTGAGAAGACACATCCTTGTCTTACACTTCTTTCCGATGAGTTGAATAAATACTCAGAATTTAATAGCGTGAGGAAGGGAAAGTCACTCACCTATCATTACAAAGAATTCACAGCTATTTTAAAAATAAATAAACATATGTAGAGAGCCGTAACCGTTTATATCCTGACGCTTCTGATCTTCCTAGGATTTCTACTTCTCTCAAAATCACTTCATTGTATCAAGGCAAAAGTTAGGATTTTATTTTGCAACAAGTTTTTATAGACAGAAGTAAAAGTCGTTAGTTTTTGATAATTCTTAAATTTAAGAACGCTCATGAATACTCTTAAGGTTAACTGAAAGTCAAGGTAAACTATGGAGGATTCTGAGTGATATAATTTACTGCCTAATAAACAAAAGTTAGTAAAAGTTAATGTTGTTAATTTTTAATTTTGTATTGTAATTTATATATATATATATATATATATATATATATATATATATATATATATATATATATATAGCATAATGAGAATCCACGTATACTTTCTTGATGAAAGATCGGGGCAGATCTGAAATATCAAATATATATATATATAAAAATATAAATAAATACTTTCACAAAAAAAAACATTCAAATTTTTTTTTAATTTGCAACTTTTCAGTTGTTTTCTCCAGATCATATATATATATATATATATATATATATATATATATATATATATATATATATATATATAATTGTGTATTTGGGCAGCAATCCCTCTTTCATACAAGTTTCATTAAAGATGACTAACAACAAGGTATTGCGATTAATTTTATTAAAATTTTCACGTGTTTGGATTATTTTTTCTTTTGTGTACATAAGATTCGTAAATATTGTCCGAATGTTCTGTATATCTGAGCGTTTTCGGCAATTCTTTTAGCCATTATCAAGATTTTTTTTCTTTTTTAAATGAATGTATACATTTTTAAATATTCGGCTCCATCTACAGTAAGCACCTGACTCCTCATGCAATCATCTTCTTTTACATGAGCCAGAACAGCCCAAAAATGGAGTACCATGGCTATATTTGGGCGAGAGCTTCCCGGTCCTCATTTTCTACTCAAAAGCGTCTCTCAGTCCTTGTGGGTGACAAATTATTTTCCACCCTCCAGCCTCTCTCTCTCTCGCAGGTGGTGTGTGGCAAGCCTCTCACTACTCTATTGCTATTTCCATGGAAAGTGTACAGACGAACTGCATTACATATTTCCGTCAGTTCTAAACCTCACGACCAGGAAGCAAATGATCGATTGCTCCTCCGTATTCCATTGTTAAGATGTCTGAACGCCACTGTAAAAAAATGTATATTTTTCTTTTTTATTATCAATATTTCCATTATATTCTGCCATTTGTTTTTTACATGTGGGTTAGGCTATATATATATATATATATATATATATATATATATATATATATATATATATATATATATTTGTGTATTTAGGCAGCAATCCTTCTTTCAAGCACATTTCATTAAAAACGACTGACAAAATGCTTTTATTTAGTTTTTTATATAATTTCTCGTGCGATCTAATAAAGTTTTTCTTTTCAGAGGATAAATTATATAAAAATTGTCCGAATGTTCTTTTCCGAGCGCTTTCGGCTATACTTTTAGCCATTATCAAGGATTATCTTTCAACTGTTAGAATTAGAAATAGTTTGTGTGTGTTTTATAAAGTGATTCATTTTTTTGTTTCAATATAATAGCATCATCCACTTGCAAAAAAAGGCTAAAAATAATGGAAGCCTTACTTATAAAATTAAACAAACCAACCCTTAATAATATTAACTTTGAACATGGACATAATATCTTGACCGTGTTTTGAAACAAAAAAATGAATCACTTTATAAAACACACACAAACTATTTCTAATTCTAACAGTTGAAATATAATCCTTGATAATGGCTAAAAGTATAGCCGAAAGCGCTCGGAAAAGAACATTCGGACAATTTTTATATAACTTATCCTCTGAAAAGAAAAACTTTATTAGATCGCACGAGAAATTATATAAAAAACTAAATAAAAGCACCTTGTCAGTCGTTTTTAATGAAATATATATATATATATATATATATATATATATATATATATATATATATATATATATATATATATATATATATATATATATATATATATATATATATATTGTGTTTGGTGCGTTTAAACCAGTTTGAAGATGCAGGGCAAACCAACTGCTAAATTAAATTTAAGTTTATAGCTGGAAAATTGAAATGGAAGTTTTTTCTTTCAAACTTTTCTTAATTCTATTGCTCCGTATGATTTGTTATTATTCTCATACATTGAGCCCTCAACTCGGAGTTTTTATCTGAATATTTATTTCTTAGGAACACCTCGGGATTATTCACATAGCCAATATATATATATATATATATATGGGGAGCGAGGGAGTGGAGAGGGACGATGATAGACGGAGATCTAGGGGGTTAGATCTTATCGATTACTTATGAAACTAGGAACACATGAAGCTTTAACAGAGTAAGCCAGATTGATACGATAGCCTTAAGATATGACTCGATTAAGAAAGCTAGCTGCTAACTAAAAACATAGATAGCGAGATAGATAGATAGATATCAACAGGATTAGATAGATAGATAGATAGATAGATAGATAGATAGATAGATAGATAGATAGATAGATAGATAGATTTCTCATTTGGCACTATATCTAATCTCTGAACTTTTGACATTATAGTATTCTAATTTGTTGCTCTCATTTCTCGTTTGCATTGTATCTTACGCTGCCTTTCTCTCACTCCCAACACACCAGCCGCATTTATTCCCCTCCTCCAGAAATCCCTTGCGGATAAAAATACCATTTTGTATTCTGCTATTCGCTTCTAGGCGAAATCAAAAGGAAACACCAATGTGGCCGCCTAAACAATCTGTTTCAATGAAAGCCAACATCTTAAACCAATTCTAACAAAATGGTTTCCTCGTGAGAAAGATCTACATTTCGACTCCTTATCAATGATTTTTTTAGATATGAAAGCAGACTCCATTTTACACACACTCACCTACAAAAGCACCAAACTCATATCAGCGAAACGCGTCGTTAAAAAGGAATTTTTACACTTTATCCCATTATTTACATTTCTGTTTCGAATACTATTCTGCATCCTACTAATACACACACACACGCACATATATATATATATATATATATATATATATATATATATATATATATATATATATATATATATATTTAAAAATTATAACATAAGTATATCATAACATCAATACAAAAATAGCCATTTTGTTTCAACACTTCTGCTGTCTTGTCAAGTGAAGATGTTGATTTTAAAATAAAAAAACTTTTTAAAGAGTTCAAAACTAACAACTATCCCCACTAAGGGAAATATTTTAACATAAGATGTAAAGGCCAATCAAATTAAATGTATATGATATTACAAATAACGCGACAATGCATCCTAGATACAATTTATTAATGCTTTAAAAATAATATTAGATTATATAGGAAATCAAGACAACTAATTGATCTCCAAATTATTATGTAATCAAAATTAAAAGTTTCAAATATTAAACTCTAAATATAACCATACATCAAGTTTAGAAACTTACAAAATTATTCAAAGGAAAATGAGGAGAAAATATGCCTAAATTTTCATGCATTGTCCTTATTAATTTGTTAAGTTTTCACTCCGAGTTTGAATGGAAGTAAGAAGTGCAATGTGTGGCTACAGAATTGACAGGGTTGGGATGTTGTGGGTGAGGGTGAAAGGTTTATTGGTAAAAAGACATATATATATATATATATATATATATATATATATAGCATTTGTTCTTTTTTCAGTTCATATGGAATATGGCACATAGCCCTGGGGATTCCAACCCTGCGACACATATATATATATATATATATATATATATATATATATATATAGAGAGAGAGAGAGAGAGAGAGAGAGATAGATAGATAGATAGATAGATAGATAGATAGATAGATAGATAGATAGATAGATAGATAGAAAATATTAGTTGTCAATATATATATATATATATATATATATATATATATATATATATATATATATATAGGCTCCTGAAAAATTAATTTCGGTCGAGCTCTCTGGGGAAGGAATTGTGGGATTGTAAACAGTGACTATTAAGGCAGATATAGCGAGACTCTTCGGTAAAGCGAATTGAGTTCAGTCGATCACTGTGTGTTTATCTAAAAATAAATACGCTAAAATTCACCTTCATCCCTGGCGCCAATTCAGTCGGGTTTCGATCCTAGCTAGAAGCAACCGGACGTCTAACCACACAGAAGAGCTGTGATACAGCGAAACAGTCTGTCTGTTGATGGCAATAATTATATATGTATATATATATATAAATTGCCAAGAGGATAGAATCCAGGTAGAAATCAATGTCCAGGACAGAGTAAGAATATATATATATATATATATATATATATATATATATATATATATATATATATATATATATATATATATATATATATATATATGAATATGTAAAGAGAACGAAAAGAATATAAATTCAAACGTTAATAGCATTAATTTAAAAGAGAGCTCAATACCATGAGTTGTCGTGAATATTTGTTTGTCCGTATGTAACATTTCTATAATTTATATATATATATATATATATATATATATATATATATATATATATATATATATATATATATATATATATATAGTTCAACTCCGACCCGAAAAGTAGTTACATATCTATGTGACCACGAAACTCGGAAATTAACATGACGCAAATACTACTCAGTTAAATGAAAAAACTTTTTCATATTAATTCTCTCAAAACTAAAGCCACTATACGAAACTTAGAACGGCTCATGATTAAACATAATAGACATTCGTTTTCTGTTATATTTAACAATATATGTTGTTTTTTAAATATATATATGAAAAAATTTGAAAATGCAAGTGGGGTCATTAAGAATATTTATTTAGAGTAACATTACAGGTTTCACAGTTTCAAAAAATTCTGGTATTTTTACTTTTGTAAATGTTAAAGAATATATGTCAGGGAGACATCACGTGACCTAAAAGCCCGTATCTACGAACACAAAAGAGATTTAAGTTTGGACAATCATTCAAACTCTCTCGTAATACATAGGCACAAGACTGGCCATAACAATTTTTATCTTACTAATGCCACCCTAATTAAATAAAATAACATATTCTTTATGGAGAAACCAGTTCGATGGTTTATTAATAGCAATATTACCAACTCATATTACCACGTCAAAAGCATTACATCACATCGCCAACCATTATTCAATCTATTGTTAAAGTATCTAACGGATGATTATCTAAAAGAAACGGTATGTATGTAAAATCTTTCCCAAATAAATATGGGAAAAATACAAACATAGTAATACTAGTCCTACACACACACACTTACAAATATAATTTAACATTTCAATCCCACATAGAAAAAATAGGATATTTATAAACATATACATAAAGAAGGCCTTCGATAGATTGTGGCATGACGGTTTATGGCAGGTCTTGGGGAATTTCGGTATAGAGGAGGGTCTTATCCAAACCACCGAAGCGATGTACATGACCTCCAGTGGTGCGGTCCTCCTCAAAAGTCAAGTGGGTGACTATTATCAGTTGGCGTCCGTCAGGGCTGATTTCTTCCCCAAACGTTGTTCAATCTCTTTCTTGAGAATATCATGCAACAAACCCTTCAAGACTCAGTTCACTATATCCATAGAATGTCGAATCATTAACAACTTAAGCTTCGCTGATGGCATTGAGTTGTCGGGCGGCAGCAACTCTGAATTGAAGGGTCTCACCAACAGACAGACAGACAGACAGAGCAGGAGCATATGGGATGGAAGTGTGTACTGAGAAGAGTAAAGTCCTGGTCAACATCACAACCAAGTGGACGCCTTCAAATACCTTGGCAGTATCCTCATAGAACAACAGAGATCAAGACCAGACTGGCTATGCCAACATCAGCATTAACAAAACTCTGTAAGATTTGGATGAGCAAATCCATGAGCTTTCCAAGATGGACTTAGGACAGGCAGAAGCAATGTGGATCAGATCTTCAATTGCTGCATTTTTTTTAGAAACATCAAAGGGGTCTGTTCCACAACTTCATAGATTTTAAGAATGTCTTCGATTAAGTGTGGCATGACAATCTATGGTAGGTCCTGAGGAATTTCGGCATAGAGGAGGGCCTCATCCAAATCATCGAGGTACTGTATAAGACCTTCAGCAGTGAGTTCTTCCGCAACAGTCAGGTGGATGACAATTTCAAGATCACAATTAGCGTCCGTCCGTTGCTTTTCCCAACATTGTTCAATCTCTTTCTTGAGAACATCACGCGAGAAAACCTTCAAGACTTTCAGTTCATTATATCCATAGGAGGGAGAATCATTAACAAATTACTTTTCGATAATGACACTGACTTGTTGGGCGGCAACAACTTCGAATTGCAGGGTCTCACTAACAGATTGACAGACAGAGCAGGAGCGTATGGAATGGAAGTGAGTACTGAGGAGAGTCCTGGTTAGCAGCACAACCAATATCAGTGTTCAGATTCTTCATGAACGGAGAACAACTGCAATAAGTGGACGCCTTTAAATAGCTTGGCATTACCCATTCAGCTTTTGGACTGTCTCCTCCTACATCTATCCCCTTCCAAAGATGGATACTCTACAACAGAGATCAAGACCAGCCTGGCTATGGCAACATCGGCAATGGCAAAACTCGGTAAGATTTGGATGAGCAAAACCATCAACTTTCCAACCAAGATGAATCCCTACAAGTCCATAGTGCCGTCCATACTGCTCTATGGATGTGAAAGCTGGGCAAAACATTTGAAATGAAATGTTTCAGAATCCTTCTCGATATCTCCGGGAAGGAACACGAGACTAATGATTTTATACAGGACCAAGTAACACAACTGGCAGACCCCTAGTATCCCCCTCTTGACAACAGTAAAGAGGAGAAAGCTGTTGTAACTAGGACATGTCATACGCCACAATACACTACCCAAGACGGTCCTTCACGGTACCTTATAGGGGGTAGATGTAGGAGGAAAGTCCAAAAGCTGAATGGACAACATCAAAGAATGGACAAGGATGGACACTTCGACGCTGTTTTGTAAGGCAGGAAACAGATTTGGATGACGGCGGCGGCTGTCTGCATCTTCATCGCTTATGTCTCCTCTAAGATCGGTTTGATCATGAGAAGAAGGGAGGAAGAATATATAAAGCCATATTTACGCTTGTTGAGCTAAGCTTGGTATCCATTTAATTCTTGAACTTCGAATATATGTGTATGTGTGTTAGTATATATATATATATATATATATATATATATATATATATATATATATATATATATATATATATATATATATATATACATATATATATGCACATTTCATTGAATACGACAGTCAAGGTGCTTTTATTTAGTTTGTTATACAATTTCTCATGCGATCTAATATTTTTTTTTTCTTTTCGGATGATAATTTTAGCCCATTTTTGCATGTAGATGATGCTATTATATTAGTGTTCTCAACGAGTATGTTACGAATAGTGTCCGGTAGGTCTCCGTGAATATTTAAATTCATTTAAATATTTAACTTTAAATATTTAAATTTGCAAAAAAAAACAACACTTATTTGAACATGGACATAATATATTGACCGTGGATTGAAAAATGTAAACATTTTACAAAACATATAAGCAACAAAATATTTCTTCTTTAACAGTTAAAATATTTAATCCTTGAAAATGGCTAAATGTATAGCCGAAAGCGCACGGATAAAAAGAATATTCGGATAGTTTTTGTATAATTTATCATCCAAAAAGAAAAGAAATTATTAGATCGCATGAGAAATTGTCAGTCGTATTCAATGAAATGTGCATGAAAGAAGGATTGCTGCCTAAATGCACAAATATATATATATATATATATATATATATATATATATATATATATATATATATATATATATATATATATATGTATATATATATATATATATATATATATATATATATATATATATATATATATATATGAGTTGAAGATCAAATGTAGATCAGATATGGATTGGAATCTAGAAAATGATAACATGAAATAAAGAATAAAGTAGGAAACAAATCTCAATCTAACATGTTTTAATTTATTAAGGCTTCGTCAGAGATTGAAACAAACAAACAAAAACAAAACTATTAAATGAGCTATATAACAAATTTTTACTACGTTAATAAAAAGACCGATCAAAATAAAAATAGATAAATAAAAAGATAAGAAATAAAAATAAAAAAATAAATAAATAAAAACAAGCAAAAAAATTTAACCCAAATAAATAAATAAACGACTTCCGGTAAAATAACCGCCAATATAGATTAGGCACAATGTACCACTGACCCGTATATATAAATGGCCGAGAAAAATAACAGCACTCATGGCCTGACGATTGCATCTAGCATGAAACAGAATGTCGCCTCTAAGTGTTGACCTCTAGGTTCACTTTTATATTTACACACGCTCTATCTCTGATATTGAGCACTTTATTCCATAAATATAGCACATCTTAAGATTGTATATATATATATATATATATATATATATATATATATATATATATATATATATATTTGTACTACAAGCCGAAATACCCAAGGTTTTTCCAATCGAGTACCACTATATATATATATATATATATATATATATATATATTAGTGTAAACATTAAATAGTTCATTTACCATTTGTGCCTGATTAATTGGGCAACCATGAAACTCTGAATCGCACTACAAACGTAGGTATCTGTGTATTTATTAATATAAAGTGGGATTAACAACATATAAAAGATGGAATGGAATCCGTCATAATGATAACGTAAAGAACAAATATGAAACATGTATCCATTTAACAGTTTTAATAAAGGTACACTAGAGAATGAAATATGTAGACAAATATTCTGATATTTTTATTTTTGTGTTTGTTTTTTTTTAATTTTCATTGGTTAAGCAGGTTTAGTACAATTTTTGTCGTTAGTATAAATTATGGACTTAGTATAATCTATGGCGTTCCGAAAATGAAACATGGTAGCTTAAATCTTGAGTTCGGAACGCCATAAATTATACATGTTATGCATATAGTTAGTAGCAAAAGTAGGCCTCGTGGTAACAGTGATCTAGACTGAACGCTGGTCAACCGGCACGCACTCCCAAGTCGTGTAACACACTTCTGTTGTATTTACTGTCAATACACTATTAATCTGCAACCTCATGTTTTATTATTTCTTAACCATTACTTGGTCAGAACAGTAACACATTATTATTAAGATATGACTCGGATTTACTTTAATCATTATTTTTTTCACCAATCTTCAACAGCCTGCAGATTCGTTCTACGGCAACACCTGCGATGCTACGTTCTCCGTAATCTCGCCCATAGAGATTTTCTCGAATGTCGTGGCTTGGTATATTACGTTGTTTTGTAAACAATTACCGTTTAAGGGAGATTCGTTCTTTATTCTGCAGTTGCACGTGGGTTTAATTTGTTCGTGTGGTTTGTTGATAAAACATGAACAAAAAGACAAAGAAACTAAATGAAATTGGTTAGCGTATATTCCCAAAATATATTTTTAAAAGAGTAATTAAATTTAAATTCAAAATTTTCTTTGTGCGGATGTGCAGTCGCATCAAAGAAAATAACACTTTAGTCCGACAAATTCCCAGTGGCTAACACGCGTCCTTTGACATAGCTTTCCCTAAAACTATGCTTCATCTAATGAAACATGAAGATAAATATTTACATTAGTTACGCTGTTCGGACTGCTGTCCTCTTATTTATTGTCATCTTCAAGATGTTTCGGCCGTTGTACATTCCAGCCTTTTTCAGGTAACTGGAATTTCGAAGTGAACCCTTTATTTCGTCCACGGGGGTAGATTGTTCTAGTTTTACGTACCATACCCCTTAGGGATGTCTCAGATTTTTCCCTTCGACTCAGTTCTCTAAGTTTTTGTTTACCACTGCAGTAGCCAGGTATTGAAGTCATAATACTTTGGGTCACGTCACTGGATCCAACCAAAGCTTTTATCCACTAATAAAGAGTTCAGTCCAAAATTCCAATAACCTGAAGAAAGCCGGAGCATATAACGATCGAAACGCCGTGAAAATAGCAACGTAAATAATTTCAATACCACATCTCAGAAATAAAATAGTAATATTGGTATAAATACATCACTATATTAAATGACGAGGCTTACAGCCGCATCACATTAAAACATCGGTTCCCGTATGATCACCAAAGTTAAGCAACGATCAGTATCAAGATGGGTAACCGCTTGAGAATACCACGCGCTGTAAGCTTGGATGTGCGAGTGGTGTAATAGATAATGGCTCGGAATTCTTGATCAGAAAGCCGAGTTTCAATTCCAGTTGGATTCGTTAGGCGCAAATACTCTTGGGAAAGGCATGAATCCACCTCTTCTCCACCTGCATAATTAGTGAGACTTGTATTACTAAAACATTATTATCTCAAAAATAGAAAATAAAAAGAAATAAAATTGTGTAGATTCCGCCATTAAATGACCCATAGAGGTGTTGATATGCCGCTAAATAAAAATAACAATCTATGAAAATGATGAAGATTAAACAGTTACTAGCCACGAATTAATAATTATGATCGAAGACCATTTACCGAAATACAAACAATACTTCTGCGAAATTTTAATATTTTCCACTTCTCAATAGGCGCCATTGGTAGAGTCGGCAAATACAAAAACATGGCTGATATAATCCACGTATAAAAGGCACAGGATTTCCAGGCAAAGTAAGCTGAGAGGTTACTTTGGCGGTTTTCTTATCTTAGAATATTCTAGCTCTGAGATAAATATTCTAATGGCCAAAATAAATTATAATGTGATGGATGAGAAGTAAGGAGTGTCGATGCTAGCCGTATTGCATGCCATTTTGGTGGTTTTGTCGCTCCTGAATAGCAAATCTTTGTGAAATCGGCTAGCCTTATGACGGGGAAAATAGCTCCCAGTTCCATACGAACCGGATTATTTCGGCAACTGTAAATTGGAGCCTGTAAGTTTTCTAACAGAGATCGGAAAGGTACGACACTGAAATCTGAAAACGCATAGGCATAGCGAAAGATGCATTCCAAAAGCTAAACAGAGTAGATAGATAGATAAATAGATAGATAGATAGATAGATAGATAGATATGAGTAGACTGAGATAGATAGATAGATAGATAGATAGATAGATAGATAGATAGATAGATAGATAAGAGTAGACTGAGATAGATAGATAGATAGATAGATAGATAGATAGATAGATAGATAGATAGATAAGGGGAGACTGAGATAGATAGATAGATAGATAGATAGATAGATAGATAGATAGATAGATAGATAGATAGATAGATAAGAGTAGACTGACAGAGATAGATAGACAGATAATGAACAGACTGGTATAGATTGATATATAGGTAATGAACAGACTGTGATAGATAGATAGATAGATAGATAGATAGATAGATAGATAGATAGATAGATAGATAGATAGATAGATAGATAGATAGATCCTAGCATGCGGTACCTTTGGAAAGAATCTGGAAACCATACCACGGGTTGACTTGTGAACACTTAGGGTCCGTCGATATCTGTGCTAGTACGAAGTCACGATGTCACAAGTCGTCGTGACGGAGGGTTTGAGTGTACTGGCCTTGTTCAGATTGTTGATTACGCTAGGTAACACGTTCTCTTCCAGAATATCTAAGTAAGATCTGTTCAGAATAGTTGCAGTATAAACCACAGGTGGGATCTGTGGGTGTTGAACAAACACAAATGCGCCTGAGTGAGTGTCTGCAATAGGTGTTTCCTCGAACACGAGTGGCCAGCTATTATATATGCATATATATATATATATATATATATATATATATATATATATATCATACATTTCATCTTCAAGGCGAAACATAATGCTCGTCAAATATTTCAGAACTCATCCCGAAAATTCTCAAAATCGAGATATATTACTCTACCTATCACATTTACAATTGAAAAGAATGAAAATAAAATATGTTACACTACTTTCTAAACAAGAGGTGACTTAATTAATACAAAGAAAATAATAATAAATTGAAGGAGGAATGATTGTCACAAATAATATATCGAAGAATTGAAATAAAAGATTATATGATGAAAAGAAAGATATTTTACAAAACAACACATTCAGTGTGCATATATATATATATATATATATATATATATATATATATATATATATATATATATATGTGTGTGTGTGTGTGTGTGTGTGTGTAACGTAAATCATTCATACGAAAAACAAATACTGAAGCTAATTATATGGCAAGAATCACTCTCGCAAACAATATTTAATAATAAAATACAATCAACTTCGAATCCGTTAATGAATGGTATGATCCTTGTTTATAAATTCAGTATTTGTTTTTCGTATGAATGATTTACGTTACATAAATTGAATACGCACTACATAATTGATATTAAAATAACCTGATCCTAAGTGCGAATTCCTGATAATAACTGTGACATTTACTCTAACTATTGAACAATTTAGTTCATGCCACCTTTCTTCAGTACAAGAACGCACAATTTTCAAATTTAAAAAAATTTCAACCTCAGCATCGCGACTGCACGCTCCAAAATTATTCTTACATTTAACAATATCTCATTGCTAAAAAAAACACTCTTTCGGTCTGCACTATCTTTCGATGTCTCATTACTACCTGAAATTTAACAAAAACACACTGAAATGTCTACCTGATGATGGTCGTTCGAAACGACTGAAAGCCCGGCTAGTAGAAAAATAAGACCTGATAAAACCGGAATTTATAAACAAGGATCATACCATTCATTAACGGTTGATTGTATTTTATTATTAAATATTGTTTGCGAGAGTGATTCTTGCCATATAATTAGCTTCAGTATTTGTTTTTCGTATGAATGATTTACGTTAGATAAATTGAATACGCACTACATAATTGATATATATATATATATATATATATATATATATATATATATATACACACACATATATATATATATATCATACATTTCAGTCACGTGTGAAACGAATTCGCGTTTTTAAAGGTTATTGTACAATGCTACGATCTGTTGCTACAATCCAATCATCTACCGCTGAATAACGTTTTATACGGGCTTTGCTGATAGCGTAACACTTATCGGGGTTTAAACGTGAATAGGAGAAACTTATTCCAGTTTCGACACGATTTGTTTCCTTCACTTAACCACTAATACTTAGAAGAAAGGCAGAAATCCATCTCTACCCCGTTAACTATTGGTTAAATAGCAGAGTAGATGAGACACTCTTGCCTTTATTTGGCAACCAGTCTAGGACAAAGATCATTATTAATTACAAACTGTCGTGAAGACAACGGAAAATCATTCCGATTGTTTTTTTTTTTTCAGGGAATCATGACAATTCACAGATAATTAGAAAGATATGTTTTGTGAGTTGGAATGGAACTTTTGTAACGCCATTTACCAGTTAGACGTAGATGGTCATGATTCTCCACAGCGAGAGTTTTTCTTTCTTTTGACAGGTTGCGTCACAAAGCTATAGTGTCAAGTCAACCTTGATATTTAATCCCTGTCTGGTTGTGGTGAGGTGAGAACGGTTCATGTCGTTCTTAAAGACATTAGTGTGAAACAGAATGCAACAGACTATCTCGGAATTACAACTCGGCTAGTGGATACCACTTTCCACGTTGTTACCCACTACACTACCTGGATATACATGAATTAATTGATTGCTTTGCTTTTTACGGCTTATCAACCTTTGTCCATATTATTTAGAGCTAGAAAATATATATTTTTTTAGATTGTAAGAAATTTTTTTGAGAAAATAATGATTTACTGATACAAGTTCTACTTATTAACTCATAGTTGCGAAGGGGACGTTGATTCATGCCTTTTCCAAGGTATCTGCACGTAAGTGAATATAAAAAGCGCGACTGTAACTAGAATTTGACTCCTAGATTTCCAACTCCAAGCCATTATCCATTAAACCAGCCGGACTTCCAAACTTACAGGTATTACCAAGCGGCCACCCATCTAGCTACTGACCATGCTTAATAAACTGATTGTACAAGAACCGGTGTTGCAACGTGATATGGCCGTAAGCGCGCATATTTTTAAGAGATATTTATTAAATAATTTTCTTTTTAAATCGCTGATACAGGGTTGGCGAGAAAGCAGTGAGTAGATTCGTGTGCTCTCTTGCAAACCACTTTCCAATAGCTATCTTGTAACTATCCTGGCAGCAGTGCTAAAAATCTGTTACTCTCGTAGTCAACCTTGACAGTTGCCAATCAATCAGGCAGCTATCACACAGGACCAAATATCCCCATGCTTTCACCCATACACAAACCGTCAACTAACTTACCCAATCAAGCATCGTGTCTGAATGCTCACTAAGAACAACCCCGACCCTCATTTTCAACCCACTTGCCTACGTCCGACAATTCTTTGCTTCTCTTTCCTTCACATCTTAGAAGCGACAATATTTGTAAAGTTTGTTCTCTAAGCCGGTACTCATGAATATAAACTCCATAGCCTGCGGTTACAAACACTGCACTGTCGTCTCTTTACCGGCTTTGCTCTACGCTTCTCGTCTTCTCCCTAACGCCGTGCGTTGCCTTGGGCAAGTTTTGTGGGGTTGGCGTTGAAGCGACCACCATAAATTGCCCTACAAGTCTAAATGATATTTTCCCCGAATTAACGGCGATCCATCGATAAGCATCTTGATGTGGTTGTGCCGAAACAATTCCAAAGACCTCTAGTGACTGCTAACAGACAGACATTCGGTTTTTGGTTACCTGAAAGAAATAGGCTTGTCTGCCTGCGGAAGGGTTCACACTGTCGTTTACCTCGTGTCATGTTATTAGAGATGTTTGATAAAAACGCCCCCGACAAGGAGGAATGAAGGGGAAGTCAAAGAGAGGAAACATTATTTTCTTTCTTTTTTATGCCTGAAGCCATTTTTCATTGGTCAGTTCTCTTCTGCATATGAAGGAAAAGCGAGAGCCTAACCAACTATTTTAACCCACAATATTTTCCTTATTATTCAATTGGCATCTTGCCGTGGTGTAATGGTTAACAAGCTGGTACGGTTAACCGTTTCTCGTGAGTTTGAGTCTCACTGTGTTCCCCATAACGCTTTGTACCGAAACTAAGCTAAATTTAGTAGAAAGAAAGAAATAACTTGTTGGTATTAAGTAATGGTTAACAGGCTTGCCTTTTTAACGGAGTTGGATGTTAAATTGGTGTCACAAACAGGTGTCCTTGTTTAGTAAAGAACGAATGCTCCTCATCCTGGGCTAATGGTTAATGAGGTTTTATTCCAGAATATATCTTGTGAGTTCAATCCACACCGGGTGCTCCATAGTTTTTTTTTCAAAATCTATGATAAAGTTTCTAGATAAAAATGGCTCGAACGAGTTTAAAGTTTAGTTGGCTAATTTGGTTCGAATCTACGAATGAATTATGCATATGATCTCCAATGAAGGGCAAAAATGCGCGGCCTGGTAGCAAGATAGATTACGCTTAGTAAATAAAGAGTGCTTCAACGCAGAGCAATGGTTAACAAGCTTGTCTTATTCGTGAGTTCGATTCTTATTCTGTACATACGCCATACTTTTATTTTTGGGATTCTTAAACTCAACAAAATAATCTTATTGAAAGATAATAAAAAGATAATCGCTATGACTGGAAGTGTTGCAGTGTTTTCAGAAAACATTTCCCGAGTCAGTTTGGACGATTTTTTAGTATCTACAGTTTCTTTTTATAAAACAACCCATGCCCTCCACATAAACCACACAAGAGGAAAAACGTTGACCTTCGATTTCGAAGCGAACAGATATATATTAGTATATGTAGCCTATGTATATTAGTTTCTGGACTTTGAAATGCTCAAAATATATTCTCATATAAATCAATGATATTGGTGACCTTGAGTCACGGTATTTCGTATAGTTGGGAAAAGCGTAGGTCATTCATCCTCTATGGTACCTAGAGATTCCGGATTTAAGCGCAGTACCTGATTGGCCGCAAAGTCTCATCAATTTACAGTTGAAATGGCTAAAAGGAACCGGAAGTTCTATGCTAATAGTTTCTTCTCTTCTAGAGGAATTCTCTTCCGGCTTCCCAGCCAAATTTGATCTTAAAAATTTGAAATGCAATGTCAATCGTTATCTACTGACTTATTGTCGTTTAATAGTATTTTTTCCCATATTCTCTAACACTCAGTAAACACTTGCGTCTTATTGCCTTGCTTGGGGTGAAATGATTAAAAAAATGAAATAAAATAAAATTATTGTTTCATGCAAAAAAATTCATTTTTTTTTTTTACAGATTATTAAACCTTTCGAGTTTATTTGAAGCCTAAACGGATTTTGGATTGTAAGAATAATTCTTTTCTGCGCAAGTGAATATTGCATTAATAATGTTGTTGTTATTTTCAAAACCTACTATTTAATCCATGGTTGGGGGCACGGAGATGGATTCATAGCTTTTCCATGGGTACTTACGCATATTCCAAACCTGACTGTAATTCGAACTTGCTTCTCTGATTTTGCATTCCGAGTCGCTATCCATTACACCACCGGCATGACAAATGACAGCCTGACAAACCTAAAGATATGTCATAGCAAAAGTGCGGAGTGTTTGTTTTTTTATTTCCCTCGCATATATATCGTGATTTTCTCAGAGCACGAGGTCGAAATTAAAGGGCAGGCAGTGAGGATCCAGTTCACTACTCAGTCGTAATTGATCTAGCGGAGAGAAACATTCTAAGAATTACACCACGTCGAGGTGCCATAATGATTTTCTAAGCGTAGCTTAGACGTGGCACACGACCGAAAGTATGGAGCATCCAGTGAGGACTCAATTCACTTCAATTCAAAGAACAAACATATATATATATATATATATATATATATATATATATATATATATATGTATATGTGTGTGTGTGTGTGTGTGTGTGTGTGTGTGTGTGTGTCTTATATATGTTTTATATTATTTCCCCAAGCAAAGGCTTGCTTAAAATATTTTCCAAAAATAAAAAAAATAAAAATGTATTCATCCGCTTTTTTTTTATTTTTACAAAAAATAAAATCCAGGATTTTGACGTTTTTAATTGGGTTATTTGTTTTGTTTGTTTAACGGCATATCAAATCCTTTATAGGTCATTTAATGCCGACATTTAATTTTCTTGGAAGCTTGGCAGTAATGAAAATATTATATATGTTATTCTGCTTTCACAGTTGAATAAATGGTAGATGATCCTCAGCTTTTGTGCATAAACATGTTTGTATGGACGTGATTACTAGAGGCGGCGTATTGTGTGTGTGTTTTCTGTTGTAGCTTTGTTGAAGTTATATTTTAGAATGCAGTTTGGTTTCTTTAAGAAATTGCAGGATATTATTTGGATTAATGTCAAATAACGTTATTTCATATTGGCTGCTTAGTTAATTTCATTTAGCGGCATATCAACATCTATGGGTTATTTAATGTCGAAATCTAAACATTTTGAAGACAATTTTATGCCTTCAACTACAGACAACATGTATTGTTGGTAATACTACTGTAACATATATAGTTTGTCATTTTATTATATGTACTGTTGGTAATTTTCTATATAATAATGTATTGCTGGTATTTTTACTATAAAAATTGATGTTTATGCTTTTATAGTGATTTGTTTTTGTTTCGGTGTTCAGTATTTGCCTATAGCTAGGACTACCACATCGGGTAGAGGTGATGGTCTGAGAACAACTGAAATTTAGAGGTGATACCACACTCCTCAAAAACTCCAATCTCCCGATCAGAGACCCTGCTGCCAGGTGTAGTTTATCGTCATACTCAGGAGAAACTTTCTTACGTCACCATCAGGGTAAGTAGAAAAAATTGCTAAGTTTAGTAATTTTTTTAAACGGTGTATCAACGCCATTTTAAAAAAATAATGTATGATGAATGCACATGGGGCTTTTATTGCGATTTGTTCTGCGACGTAAGCAAAAGATGTTGTGACGTAAGCAAAGTGTGTTGAGACGTAAATAAAAATGTGATTCATATATATATATATATATATTTAAGGATGTGGGCTCTAAAGTTACAATTTTTTTTTATGGAAGGTTGTTCTATTTGGTCTGAGTATTGGTTTACTATTTTATTTGTTTTTCTTTCGAAATAAACATCGGACTATTTCTGACGGAATTTCTTCCTTGTCTGAGAAGGATTATTCGTCACTTAGAAAAGTCGATCATTAAAATTAATCCACACAAAATGTCCGTCGGTTTTAATAGTATTCGCCTTAAAAACTTGCTACCTATATACGCAGAATGTTCAATTATCTGTATAAGTTAGAATATATCTCCATTCGCAGTGAAATAAAGGAAGGAAATTTATCTATATTTACAGTAAATCTGGTTTTTGTTTCCAGAAATGTTCTATCCAGATAAAGGCCAAGACATAATCAGTATTATATAAACGGCCCATTCTACTCTGAGATGAAAATTCGCACTTTTGCGTATATTATTTTGACTAGGCATCTAACGAAAGAAAAGCATAAACCAATAAATGAACGGCAGCGAAACGAATGAAAAAAAAAATGAAAATCAAATGGAAATCGGGAAATTGGCTGTTGTCGAAACAAGAAAAATAATAAATAGAAATTCGTCAGACAAAAAAGAAAACAAAAAAAATGTAAAGAAAGTCAAGCACTTAAGGTGAGAAAAGACGAGTAGACATTTTTTAGCAAAGAACCTCATGCAAATTTCATATTTTTCTAATATTATTTTCTTTGTTTCTTAATTTATATTCGGTGATTCAATTTTCTTAGCTACGTGATTTTTTGATTTTTTTAAAAAAACATCTTTCGTTTCTCTTCTTTACTTTCAATAATATTTGAATAAAACAAACGGAGAAAATTACGAAAGGTCGGAAGAAGTGAGTGTATGTGTCAGGAGTTCTTTAAACAGCGCTGAAATATTGTCATCGGCCAAGTAATCAAAAAAAAAAAATTATTTCCTATAATATTAATATGTTTTATCATTCTGTCTGGCAGTTTACCGAAATTGTTCATCCTCAATGAAAAAAAGCATAACAAGAAATCATGATTTCGATAAACAGAGTGGATTTTCTAGATTTTTCAGCGAAATCTATGCCCTGAATTGCGTTATCAATATTTATGTATTCTTTTCACTGTTCGAAATGATTTCTCGGTTACGAAGGCCCAGTTACCGATAGAAGTAACCACAATAAAGCCAAGTGCTGTTTCATGCCTTCCAGCACTTTACAGAGTAGGTAAGCTTGCTTTTAGGCTTTTTTTTTCTCTTTCTTTTTTTTCAGTATTGTCGATTTTATTCGAGAATGTATCTGGATACTAGATTTAGGTTTTGGTAATTGTCCGTTGGTTCTACAAACGGTTTTTCTCTTTAATATATATATATATATATATATATATATATATATATATATATATATATATAGTGTAACCCGGATATAAGAGAGTTTTCGGGACCGGATAATACGTCTCTTATATCCGGGTTTCTCTTATATCCGGGTTTGGTCTATTTTGTTTAGGTAAGTATGGCTCTAATTTGGGACCAGAGAAAACCTCTCTTATATCCGAGTTTCTCTTATATCCGGGTCTCTTATATCCGGGTTACACTGTATATATATATATATATATATATATATATATATATATATATATATATATATACATATATATTTATAAAGAAACGCTCTTGCGTAAGACTCCTTTTTGGGATATTAGTAAGTTTTTCTTTTTTCTTTTTTGACTAAGAGTGTGTTTTTTTCATGTCGACAATGTGTTAAATTTCTCAGAATAAATCTGTAGAGAAAACAAATTGTATAAAACAGACAATGGAAAAATAATACTTAGTCCTTGCCAACGCATTTCGTCATTTCCCTTTATCTAGGCAAGTCATGATAAACAAAAGCGGAATGTTGTGTAGTTACATGAAATTAATTATTTTAAGACCCTCCTGTGTAAATCTCATATATATATATATGTATATACATATATATATATTATGTAAGTTCTTTTTATATCGTCTGATAAGCTTAATAACATTATCATTAAACAATGAAAGAAAATCACAATATTGATACATATTTTTTTAATCCAATCTAAGCTTTCGGCTTACATCAGCCATTATCGAAGATGACAATTACACAATATATTAATCAATGCACGAAGAAGAAATTGATGATAGTCTGTTTTTGTTTACATGGATGATTTCCAAGCAACGATAAACACGTGCATATAAGACGCTGAAAGCGAAAAGTTGAAACCTAACCTGAACAAAATAAACTATGAAATCTCCACAAATATCCTTAAATGCCTATAATTAGTAACAGAAGTCATTGGTATATACCAACGGCTTTCCATACTCAATACTCATCGGATTCACTCTCTCGTGGTCATGTGTGACGTCATGAGCTGGTGTGCGATTTTCGAAGAAGAAGAAGAAATAATAATAGGCTGAAATGGACATTGCTCAATATTATTACCGATCTATCATATTTCTTTGGTTGTGTAACCGTCACACATTTTTGATTTCATTCGTTACGCAAAAAGACATGACGTCTCTACAGACGTCACGATGTTTATTATGTGACATTAGTGTGTGCGTGCGTATGTAACCAATAAAAATTAAACTAACATTGAATTTATAAGTGTACACGTACACGCATAGATGCAACATATAATAAACGTGTGATGCCTTCTCAACGAAAAAAAAATAGAATTTAAAAATCGAAACATAACACCACATCATTCCATACCACACATTTCTGATAAAAGCAAATACAATGTTCAGTTTATAAAGTTTTCTTTCATGTTTCTTTTTTTATCATAGATAGATAGATATTAACAGCCTGAGACAGATAGATACATAGATAGATAAGAATAGACTGAGATAGATAGATACATACATACAGTCAACGACGAAATTATTCGTACACCCTTCAATTTTGAATATTTTTATCCGTTTCTCAGAATCTAATGCCCGGATGATGCCAGGTTTTTTTTATATATTAATACGCACAAAACAGGATTATAAAATTCAATTTTCAAAACAATAGGTTAAATACAACAAATTTGAGAAGGGAATTATGCAAAATAGGAAAAGACAAAATGATTTGTTCAGCATGAAAAATAGATAAATATATATATAAGGATAGACTGAGATAAAAAGAAATAAAAGAAAGAGTTAGGAATAGAGTGAGATAGATCTTGCTAACTATTCATACTTATCTAGCTATATTGCTTGGTAGCACTATAGTTATGAATAGATAGATAGATAGATAGATAGATAGATAGATAGATAGATAGATAGATAAATAAATAAATTAATGAACAAATAAGAAAAGTTTATTAATCTAAAATGTTTCATAATTATTAAAGCTGCATCAAGGAATGAATTGCGGAGGGAAAAAACATTCTAGGATTTTTATGCTGTTTGGTTCATCACTTGTTACGCACGATCCCAATGCCGTTGGGGTTTTGTTTGTTTGTTGTATTTCGAACTTATTCTTTCAGTACAACGTAAAAATATTTCAAAATAAAATGTACTTTTCTGAAACTTTATTTGGGGAATATTGGCTGATTTAAAGCTTAATTAATCTAATTTGAAACACATATTACTTACTTTTAGTTTAAATATTACAGAAATGCATTTTTAACACGGAAGTAGATGTTTTAATAGGTCGGGACAGGTCTACTGATCGCCTGACAACCGGAAATTTACATAATCTTTCTACGGTAGACATATCTGTAAAATTACTTCAGGAAAATAAAGTGGGCGCCTTTTGATATATATATATATTTTTTAACTATACACTAATTTTAAAAATTTAGAAAGATACTCTAAATAATCTAAGGTTTTATTGAATTTTCTGCACCGTAGAATTTAATTTATGATAGTTACTGCTCTTATTTTCTGATTATGTTGTTTATGGACGTCCGTATTTTTAAAAAAATCAGCATGTTTAATACCCACAGAAAAAAATACTTCTAAAATCTTTTTAAAAGACTGAGATCGCTAAATTGCAGTAAGCTTTTTCATTTATGATTAGCAAATATAATTTTTTGCCTAACAACAATCAATTAATACAGAATTTAAAATGATGTAAAACTTCATGAAATATTCTAATTCAAATTTTGACAAAATTAAAACAAATATTGTAAAATTTCATTATTCCTCGAAAAGTGTTCCTTAATTTTTTTTTAATTTTATGATTTCGAGCAGATTTAAAAAAAATAAATTGATGATTTAAATTTCTCAAAGATCCTGCTTATAACTAATACAAACATTAAACGGAAACAAAAATTCCTCGAAATTTCATAAAATTAAATAAGAGAATGGGTGCAACTAATATATATATAAATATATATGTATATATGTGTATGTGTGTGTGTGTATCCAGGTAAGATGAGAACAAATAGAATAAAAAAATGTTATTAACACCTGATATAAAGAATCTTTAGTCAACAGTTGCATATCAATTTATCAACTAATTCTATACGTTTAAATTATTTACTAATTTCTTAAAGAAGCTATTTATTTGTTAACTATCAAAATGTTTTTTTATGTAGGAAACTCACAAAGCATATAACTCGTCTAGCTTTTTGTGAGATTACCGCTTAGTTTTTATTAGGAAATGACATCGTCTAATATAGAATATGCATTCATTTACATCCGCTCCTGTTTAACGTCTGTTGCTGTCACTAATTTCAAACCTACGGGTCATGACCATTTATGGGAAATAATTTCTTAATTTATGCTTCTTCCCTGAGTTTAAATTTAACGTAGGTCATATTTGATTGGTTGATCTAAACAAAGCCCAGAAATCTTATAACCAAACCTCCTCTTTTGTTTGAGAGGCTGAATTTAGCTTTTAAATCTGATTAAATCGTTCACTCGTCAGTAATTTACAATCACCTGAGGAGATGCGTTGTATACGCATCGAAACACCACTGCAACTATGTAGCGATTTTGACATGTTTTCGGTGTAATATCAAAAATAAATTAAAAAAGTACACACACACACACAAATATATATATATATATATATATATATATACCAATATTTTCTAAAAAAGAAACATTTAGCAAAATAATTACATTAATTTGTGAATAATCCTGAAAGTTTTATTAAAATCCAACAATTTTTAAGTTTTGCAAGAATCAATGAAAAATCAATGAGTTTTTCACCGCAAAAAGACGGTCGCTGGCTGAAGCCAAAAATAATAAACTTTCACCAAAATTTTGAACGATTCGAAAAATATAATCTAATAATCAAAAACTCTTCTGGTCTTTCCTCTTAAGAATAACATAAAGATTATTATGATAAAACTTAGTTTTTATTAAGTTTAAGTCATTTTTTCATCATATATGCTCATTTTTTTTATCGAAACCTGGGTTCTTTATACAGTTAAATATTTTATTTGTATAGATTATTAAAATAACTAAGGGAAGTAATCCCACATAAATTTACTGACTTAAGATGATTTACCTCCCTTCTCACTACAGATGGAAATATATAAATAAATAAACATTGATTATCATTATAGGGTTAGATTTATGGCGAAAAGATGAATAATGAATATATGAACACAAAAGTGACTATTTACAATACAATACACCATAACGAGAATGACTATAATGTCAATGTCTATTTTAATTAAAAGAGAAAGCAATTTACTAAGCCGATAAATCAAACACATCAAGTTTGCGTCCATGTTCTTACAAAATCTCACATTAGCATTTCTTCTGTTATTACAATATGAGATATTTAATAACAAAAATGATGAAAATGTAAATTAAAAGAAAATTTGTCCTTGTTTGATTTTGGTATCGCCGCTTTATAATTTGTATTTTGGGCACTCGTCCTGATGAAGCCAAACGTTACTTCTTAATCTTTTCTTCTCGCCTTTAAGATATCAGAGAAGCATTAATTTCCCCAAGTATTTACTTTCTTCTGTTATTTGGACTTTGATTACAGGTGTCCTTCTTGCTACCATCTCCCTTAAAACTCCCGCATTGCTCATATAATTCATCTCTGACATTCCCAGTATCCTTCTGTAGAATCGCATTTTCTGTAGTTTCTTCTTAAGTATATATTAATAAATATGCATAACACACCACGCTGAGTTGTCACCACCTGACGATTGCATAGTGCATGAAACTTAACGTTAATATATACTTAATAGCTCTGTCCCTTTGCATTGAGCACTGTTTTACTTACACCCACCAAAGGATATATGAGTGTGTGTGTGAGAGAGAGCAGTTGCATGTACATTTATTTATAGTTATTTATTTGATTTTATATGATATATATATATATATATATATATATATATATATATATATATATATATATATATATATATATATATATATAATCTAGGTGACTAGAAAAACCTTCGAATTCTTGATTTAACAATAGCCAAATCAATCTCGAAGGGAAAAAAGTCTGAAACATGAAAGTCTGTCGAAAATAATCGCACAGATACAGGTTCCAGGCCCAAAGAAAAAAAACCGATACGAGTAAACAACTAACTAAAGAGCTCAATACAAACGTAGAGCAGACCTAGTCATATAGTCATATATATATATATATATATATATAGTCAAAACCTAATGAGCCAGACAAACCTACCAAGGTTTTACTTAGGCAGATCTGCCTAAGTGAAACCTTGGTAGGTTTGTCTGGCTCAGATCTGCCTAAGTGAAAAATTGGTAGATTTGTCTGGCTCATTAGGTTTTGACTATATATATATATATATATAAATGCATAGATATAATAATGGTCAGAGTTGGATGAGACCAGGAAACAGTAGTATTAAAAAAAGTGCTCAATAACATTGTAAACCAGAGATCGAAAATTGTCCCGTTGTATTCATACTAATAAGTTCCTTTCGAATTCATTTGAAGTAAAATAAAAAGATATATATTATATAAATAAAAAATATATTTCATTTAATCTCCGACCGATACATTTCCAATACACTTGATTTTCCCCTCTTCCTCAACTTTTACTACACCTCACGTCGCTGTGCGTTTATTCAATTATTTACAATTTTTTTTATTTACAAAATATAGCGTTTATAAATTTCTATTTATAAAAAATTCAGCATTATTAAAACAATTAGCCACAATCGCCTGAAAAAAACGAAAAGTTGAAACCAACTTAGCGGATATATATATATATATATATATATATATATATATATATATATATATTACTCTTCATTTTAAATTGTTACTCGCTTGTTTTTTGTTTTTTTGTACCAGAGATTTAAGATACTGGACGATTTATTTCACCCTGTTCGGAGGTTCTTCTTTTTTGGGTTTTTTTTTTCCAATTTTTCCTTTCTTTGAAAATTGTGCAATCCAGGCTTTTTACAATCCAGGCTTTTTTTTAAAAAAATATATGTGATCAGACTGAAATAGATAGATAGATAGATAGATAGATAGATAGATAGATAGATAGATAGATAGATAGATACGTGATGAGATAGAGAGATAATGAACAAGATGAGATAGATCTATAGATAATGTGCAAGATGAGATAGGTAACGAACAAGATGATGCAGATAGATAGATAGATAGATAGATAGATAGATAGATAGATAGATAGATAGATATGAACAGACTGGAATTGATATATAGCATTATAGTTTTCTCTTCACGACTCTGCTTGCTACTTTACCTTCATTTATTTGTTCATGTCTAAGTGTAGATTCAGGCGTCCGCAGCACCAAATTGGACAAGGAGAAATCCAAACCCACCACGTCATCTTCACCCAGGAAAAAAGAAAAATGAACACTCGCCAATTTACGTTGTCATATTCTTGTCGCAATAAAACTGAGGAATCCAATCAATTGTAACAAAAAAAACTATACTTTTACATCTTACTATTCTTCTATGTCTCAAGAAATTGATGAAATAATACAAGGTTGGTAATCACGGTCTTCAAATCAGAAAATAGATTGGATGAATAATGTCGAACCGATGTTGGATCAGGCATTTAACTTCGAGTGAATATATGTCAAAAATGAATTTATTTGACAAATTTCATATTGGAAAATATGTAAAAAATACGAGTATTAAGCGATTTCAATCTGAATTTCTGAGATGATAAGTTATTATTTACGTTGTTTTTATTTATATTCAATTTTTCTTACAAATATTCACTCAGTGAAGGTCGGGGAACCACTTATGTTAGAGTGTTACGTTGTTATGTTGTATTAGCTTACGAAAAGACAAGTGTTATGAGTATAGGGCTGAAGTTGACATTAAAAGTAACCGAAACACTGTCCTAAAAGAAAAACATTGATAAACCTCTACTACTGTTCAAATGACCAGATAAGCGTATGAACCGGATAATAGGCGTATCTATCTACTCCTATTATAAAGACTGTTCCAATAACTTGGACCGATTTTAAATGTGAATTAAGTTTAAGCGTCTAATGATTTTCTTCTTTTTTTAACAGATTTGGCGGACATTTTGACGATATTACTTTTCACACATAATTGCCATGACTTAAATAACATGATCCAATAAAGAAATAAATACATTTTCACCAATAATACTGATTTATTTACTGTTGACTTTGATCCGTCTTAATGAAACACCCTCATATATAATCCATCTTAATGAAACACCCTTGATTTTTAGTTATAATCTTGTTATAAAGACTGTTTTCGTTTTTCCGTTGACCATAACTAGTGATATCACATCTCGTGCAACTGCGTGTCATCGCTGATCCATGGACAATTCCCCCAACCCCAACGCTGCTTCACTTGCCGAATAAATGAAAATTATCATGTCTACGCTTCCTTTCTGGAGGCACTCGTGATACTGTAGTAATGCCATCGTTTTTTTTGGAGAAAGCGAAAGAAATTGCTTCTTGTAGAGAACCGATCCGAAAAGGTCGGCAAGCGACTTGCCAGTATCAATTTATGACTTGTCTCAGTCAACTGAAATCATAGCAAGCCAAGGAATCAGGAAGCGAAGAGTCGTCTTCATTTTTCTCTTGCTACCACCGTAATGTCGTCACTTGTTTTTCGGTCTTAGATTAAAACTTAACAAAAATCTGCCCGTCATTCTCAGGATTCCACGCCCACAGGGTTCAAACTTGAGCTGTCAAAGTTTGTCATTTTATGCTGGTCTACTCATTCTGTAAAATTCTTCTAGCACTGCTATGTTTTTACTGCTTATCAACCTTTTCAGGTTATTTAAAGCCAGAAAATATTTTGAAATTGTAAGTATTTGGTGGAGGGGTGATAATAATGATTTAGTGATACAAATGTTACTAATTCATCTATAGCAGGTGGAGGAAAAGGGGTGTATTCATACCTTATCAAAATTTAATAAACAAACATTATAATGTGGATATAAAGTAAGGTATCAATTTTATATTACAATCAATATATAATCTGATCTCCCACTTTGTGACCAGGTTATTTTTCTATATATTTATATTCCAGAGAATGTAAATGAATAATCAGTATTTGACTGATTGATTCGTTTTCTACGTTTTATCAACCGTTTGCAGTTTATTTAAAGCCGAAAAATATTTTTAGATTGTCAGAATTTGTAATTTTGGTTTAATGATACAAGTCCTGTAAATTAACACATGGCTGGAGAAGAGGAGATATATATATATATTTCCCAAGGCTATTTGCGTATAACTGAAATTGAAACTCGGTTCTCCGATTAACAATTCCAAGCCATTAACCACTACACCACCTGTACATACCAACTTACAGCACCTTGTATTCCCAAACGGACACCCAACTAGGTACTGGCCAGATTCATTGTTGGTTGATTTCGGTGATCTTATCGTAAGTGGTGTTTCAACGTGACCCCAGAATAACATAGGAATCGTCCCGTTTGTGTTTGTACAGTAACGGTAGTTTTGTTCTTTGCCATTACTGAAAGTCTGTGCCTTTTTAACAAGATAAATAATGAACTGCCATGATAAACTCTTCTGTTTTCAGTTTCAAACTAGAGATCCACAAATTTCTTGTTATTCAGGTTGGTTGGGATCTTTATCTGATTCGGTCTATAAGTCCAATTCCGACCAATAGAGTAATTTGGGCCGAAAGTGCGATTTGGGCTGAAACTCCAATTCAGGCTGAAAATTGTGTTCTTCAAGTCACAAACTCTGTGGAAGTTCAAATGAGTTGAATTCTTCAAATCCCAAACTATGCGGAACTTTAAAACCTCACGTCACGAAACCTCTCACTTTGCCTCTAATTCCTTGGCATTTTGAAGAAATAAAATTGATTTCCTCAATTCACAAAGTTTTGGAGATATTTTAAACTGAATTTTAAAACATTTTTTTTTTAATTCAAAAAGTTTTTGTGGAACTTTAAACTAAACTTTAAAATAAATTAAACATTTTTAAATTACTTAAGTTTTTTAGTTATTTAAGAAATTTTTGTAATTTTTTAGACTTTTAACTGTTATCGCCTCATCCGGACACAAATCTCAATCCTAGATGGTCAAGCACCAGGGGATGTACAGATTTTTAGTCTCAGGATCATCCTGATTCCAAAAAGGTAAAATATGTCTACGTAGAGAAAGTGTGGCCCGAATAAAGGGGTTTCAGGCACACGGACGGGTAGACAGAAATTGCCGTTTATTTATTTAGATAGAATAGAATAGAAGAATGAAAGATGATAGATAGAAGATAGATGATATATTTGAAGTTTTTACTGTTTCCTCGTCACCCGGGCAGAAATCTAAATGCCGGATGGTCAAGCACCAAATGAAGAGCAGGTTTTCATTTCCGGGATCATCCTGATTCCAAAAATGTATATGTGTATGTAGAGTATGTTTCGCTGGAATCAGAGCGGTTTCAAGCACACTGATGGACTGACAAAATTTGATAATTATTTAAGTAGCATTTAAACGGACTCATGCTCATAAATAGGCTTTGCCATCCAAAACAATGCATGTAGCCCTGTCAAAACACATACCATGAAGCTAAGGAAAGGATCGTTTGCATTGACTCGGTGGTCCCGACTACGGTCGACTCCTTTTCTTCACCATCCAAATGAATAAATATTCTTAACTTGGTTCTTGAAGCATCGAAAATAAAAGCCAGTTGTTTTCCCAATTGAGATATACGAGTCTGATCTGCGAATGTCAACTGTAAGGCTCAGAACAACATAATATTTTGAAGTGAACCTATAAACTGTGGTATCATCAGCATATCTGACTACTTGGGTTCGGATAATGTCCCTAGGCTGATCGTTAATGAAAAGTAAAAAAGAAACGTCCTGAGCTTTTGGGATTACGTAGACACTTCCAGATATGCCACTGGGATATTTGTGTAGCGGGCTCCTATGTCACCTTGTCTAAAACCTTACAGATATCTAAGGTAATGGCTTTCGTTATTAAACTACCATCGAGTGCTTGACTAAATCTGTTCGTAGTATTTGTAGACGTTGCCTGCAACAATTTCCTTCTGTTAAGCGTTAACTCGGCGAATTTGTCTCGGCTCAATTCAATGCTGATGTCATCACTGAATTTATTTAATGATGCTAAACTGATGTCTGCGGCGAGGAACATTGTTTCACTGTGCCGTGTGAAGAAAGATTTCTCGTCAAAATCCATTATGCATATATATAGATCTACCATTCGTCCGTGTATGGAATACTGCCTTCGTATCCGGCCTGCACACTTTGAGGATCTTGACAACATCTAGATCCCCACGATCCCTTTCTTCTTGACGTGGCGTGGCTTACTTCTGTTTCTTCTATAAATACGTTCATGGCAACTGCACGGATGATGAACATTTGTTCCTGGTGCCCCGACATGAATTAAAGCGTGCTACTAGATTGGCAATTCTGTCTCCGGATTACTTCGGAAGTGTGCTGGTCAAACTCTCTGCCTCCGGGCATAGAGTTTCCCCAAACAAGGCTATGTCGAAGGGCAAAGTCTCGTCTCGGGAGACAGCTACCCAGCCCCGTTTTTACGGGGTCTACGGGGTATTTTTGGGCGAGTATACGGGCTCGGATACACCACAATAATCTCGGCCTTGTGCCACATCGAACCGCGTGGGGCGGTTAGTGAATATCTCACTGTTTTAATGTTGAACTAGCTCGATGCAAACGGCACTCCCTACTCTAACGGTTTTTATTTCTCGCACTTCCCACCTGTGGAACTCCCGATTTCTTGCTTCGCTGATAATAACAATCTTCACAAATTTAAATATAACGTCAATCGCCATCTTCTAGAAACCTGCTCCTTTTTTTTTTTGCTCAATCCTCCCCATTTTCAATCTTCTCATTCTGTCTCGCTTTCACTTCCTGCACCCCACTCCGTTCTAGTGACATTATCGCCCGCCTTGCAGCGAAACGATTAAACATGGTTGATTTTAACTCTTAAAAGGAAGTTGAAAATATTTCAGTAAACCTCATATCTTTTTTTTATATAATTAGGCGAGATACTATTTAAATATTTTAATAGTCTTTTTACCTTTTATCAACATGGCTGATGCTAACCTCCAAAAGTTTCATTCGTTGCGTTTTCATGACATGAAGTGGAAAGATTATATTGAATCCGTTACTATGTCTACTGCTACTAAAGTTGATTCACTGTATCACTGTATCGTACTAGACAATTTTTCTATCTTACATATTTATAAGTCGACCATTCGTTTATACAATGAATATTTCCACAGCATCTGATCTGATACTTATGCTATATATTTAAAGATTCATGATAATATAAAAAGAAGAATCTGAAATGTTATTGGTTTTGACCTGACATCTCGGCTTCAGTCATTTTCTCACCAGCGTAATGTAACTTCCCTGGGCCTTTTCTATTAATATATTCGTGTCAATTTTTCTGATGAACCCTTCTCTATGGTACCTAACTTCTATTTAAGCGCAATATTAGATTGGCGGCAAGATCTCATCATTTTACAATTGAAATAACTAGATGAAACCGTACGTTCTATGCTAATAGTTTCTTTTGTAGCACTTCTCCATTGTGGAATTTCTTGCAGGCTTTTGCTTTCCGCTCAACTTCAAAAATTTATCAATCGCTATATTCTTCCTTTCTAATTCCAGTTCTTTTATTGTTCTCTCTCCTTAATAATGTTTATCTTCTTCTCATATTCTCCCAGACTCAGTAACCCCTTACTGGTTTTATTACATTGCTTGGGGTGAAATAATAAAAAAGAAGCCTTTTTAGGCAACGCTTGCATTCTTATTTTCTTCAATGGCAATGACTTTTAGTAATTCATCTTTGTAACCGTAAAAACATCAAGGATAAATTTTACTTTTCAAGAAAGCTTTCAATAGATTCAAGGAATTGCAAAAGTCATTTATTTGAAA
>OZ038512.1:12603038-12618038 GCA_964036315.1 Acanthosepion esculentum
CAGTTGAGCAACAAAGAGGATTTGATTGTAAATTTCATATCCGAATGGAATTCAATGCGTGGAGATGAGATTTGCCAGAACCTAATCAAGTCAATGCCCAAAAGGGATGAAAATGTTATTCAAAATAAAGGAGGACCCATAGATTATTAAATATTTCGAACTATATTACCTATTATAAATAAATTATACCTATATTATTCTTTATTTAAAGCTGTTCGATTATGTTTCTATTGATTACTAGTTGCAGAAAATAAGTGAGTCACTTTTTTTTTAACAGAGTTTTTCACTAAATCTCATTTATATCCAAAATTATAATTACCAATAGAATACCTTAGGGTGAGTAAACTTTTTGACTGGGTGGTCGAGAAGGGGTCTTTATATTAGTAAGATTCAAAATTAGTTTGACCCCAAAAACAATAGACGAAAACATTTTTAAGTAAAAAAAATCTGACTTTGCTAACCAGACGCTTTCGTTAGCTAAATAGTATCGCACATCAGGTCAAATGACGGTACGATTTCTGTTGGAGGACACACACTTTCTTCGAAATGTTTCGAACATTCAGGCCGGTAAATGCAATTCATACTGTTTATTATAAACAGAGCATTTACTCAAATAAGTGTATCTATAAAAATAACGTATAAACAGAAAATATATTAAATAATTGTCCATTTCATAATATGTATACATATATATATATATATATATATATATATATATATATATATATATATATATATATATATATATATATATAGTGTATCGGGGCAGCATTTGTATTCTGTATATATATATATATATATATATATATATATATATATATAAGATTCTGAGGATGGCTCATGTGAACCGAAAGCTTAGGACCAACTTAATAAAAAAATATCCAAATGTTGGACAACTTTTGTCTTTATTTTCATCAGAAATTAAAACAAACATCAGCTTTAGTACGGTTCTTGATCAGACATAATAGACATTCATTGTCTGTTATATTTAATAATAATAATAATAATAATAATAATAATAATAATAATAACAATTATATATATATATATATAATTATTATTATTATTGTTATATTTAATAATAATAATAATAATTATATATATATATAATTGTTATTATTATTATTATTGTTATATTTAATAATAATAATAATAATAATAATTATTATTATTATATATATATAATTGTTATTATTATTATTATTATTATTATTAAATATAACAGACAATGAATGTCTATTATATCTGATCAAGAAACGTACTAAAGCTGATGTTTGTTTTAATTTCTGATGAAAATAAAGACAAAAGTTGTCCAACATTTGGATATTTTTTTTATTAAGTACATATATATATATATATATATATATATATATATATATATATATATATATATATATATATATATATATATATCCAGAATACAAATATTTTGGAAATTATACATTTCTAAAAATTATGTATGAATAAACATGTCAGTTCCTTAAGACAAGTAGTACACAAAAATCACTTATCTTTATCGTTAATGACGAATATAACGATTAAAGACCACATTCATTTTGGTTGACACACAGACAGATACACACTTACAGCGGAATAATGGTGCACACACATTCGAACAAAAGCACAGAGAGAACACTTCAAGAAATTATACACAATACAGAAATAGCGCGCCTTTATGGAAATATATGTTTCGCAAGCGAATTATAAATACAAAAGCAACAAAATCTCAGCCCAGTAAGTGACGTTGTGTCTTTCCCTTTTATAATCGTTTCTTCACATACTTTACTTTCGCCTTGTAGATCAGCCATCATTGCAAATTTTGAAAACACGACGTAGGAAACCCGAGGCAAAATATTCAATGAACAAACTGATGATGGCAAATAACTCTCGACTGATACATCGTATTTGAGATGAGAGGCCGATAGGCCCCACAGCGTATTTCTGCAACAAGAGATGAAGGGCGGCAAACAGCGAGGAAATAGTTTAGGGTAAGGGGTGTGGCGAAAGCCGAAGATATTGAATAGTAAGCCGTTTTGGGACGGAGCAGGCGATGGAGATTGGAACTGGTTCCAGCAGAATCCTGAAATAAAATAGAGAGGAACGTAGGTAGGCAGTGGTTGGCTGAAACATTAGATTGGAACAATGTCTGTCTGCCTCCAATTTCATAAGTGAGCAGAAGTACAAGACAATGGTATTTGATTCCGATTCGCCTTCTCATAAATGCGTATATAAGAGTAAGAACGCACACACGCATATATATATATATATATATATATATATATATATATATATATATATATATATATATATATATATATATATAGTTGCGTTGATGTGAGTTTGTGACCCCTGATTTCACACCCTTTGCGATCGTCAGACATACTAAGTGCCGCGAATTCATAATATATAAATAATGTATAAAAATTGCATATATATATATATATATATATATATATATATATATATATATATATATATAGGTAGGTTTTTATTATGCTAGTTCTTTTTCCGCAATAAATGCTACAATGTTCAGGATATATTTATATTCATTGACTGTTTTTTACCGGTTATCAAACCTTTGCGCGTTATATAAATCTAGAAAATATTTTAGAATTTTAGGAATTATTTGGAGATAATAATGACTTACTGATACAAATTCTACTAATTAACCCATAGCAGGGGAAGAAAGGTGAATTCATACCTTATACAATGTTGTTTGCGCGTAATATAATATAACGAAACCAAAGGGAATTACAACGCGACACTTCGTTTGGTTGATTTTGTTTAGCGGCATATCAAAACCTCTATGGGTTTATTTAATGCCAAAATCTAAATATTTCGTATGTCTCCAACTGCAGTTAAATAGGTATTGTTGGTTGGCTGATTTTGTTTAGTGGCATATCGAAACCACTATAGGTCATTTAATGCCGAAACCTAAATATTTTGTATGTCTTCAACTAGAGATATATATGTATTTTTGGTTGGTTGATTTTGTTTAGCGGCATATCAACACCTCTATGGGTTATGTAATGCCTGAATCAAATATATTTTCTATTCAATTGTATGTCTTCAACTAAATATATTTTGAACGCAACTATGTCTTCAACTAATGATAACATTTATTGTCAATAATCCTACAATAAAATATATTGCTGGTAATTTTCCTATAAATATGTATTCCTGGCATTTGTTTAATATAGAAATGTAATGCTGGTAATTTGTTATATAAAAATTTATTGTTGTTATTTTTAATATAAAAATGATTTTTTTATACTTTCATAATGTTTTGTTTGAGGTTCACAATTTGCCCAGATCTTGGTCCCTAACAGGTGCCACCACATCGACTCTCTTATGAAATTCTATTCAGATTATAAATATATCAAGTAAATTCTAGCCTGAAATTGTCACCTTTAAAATGTCTATTGATAATAACTTGTTTTGTGCGACTTTGTATTATGTAATTCGATATAGGAAGAAGAAATATTTTGACTAACTCAATTACACCCTCTACTTCAGCATCTATGGTTGGATCTAGCGACCCGAGTTCGAATCCTGGTCAAGATATATTCATGACAACATACGAGGGTCATTCAATAAATAACGTGAATTTTTCGGTATAAGGACTTCTAATACAGATAGAAACTTACTCTTTTTTCGTTTTTTTTTTGTTTTACTTCTTTTTCACATGGATTTAATTTCTTTTGCAGATTAAAAAAAACTTTGAGAGTTTTGGCGATTAACAACGATGGCCGACCAAGAAGCATGCTCCAGGATTGAACAGCGGTCAGTTATCAAATTTTTGGTTGCTGAAGGGTGCAAACCAGTTGAAATTCATAGGAGAATGTCAACTGTGTATGGTGCCACATGTTTCCGCAAACAGAAATGTCGACAAGTGGGTTAAATTGTTTAAAGAAGGACGGAGCAGTGTTGAGGATGAAGACAGACCTGGGAGGCCCACAGAAATGAGATCTCCTGAGGTGATCGAATCAGTCAATGACCTCATTCAGTCTGACAGAAGGGTGACAGTGAATGATATTGCAAGGACTTTGAGCTTATCTGTTCGGACAAACGCAGGGGTCATCATTCAGAAGGAGTCATCTTGCATCATGACAACGCAAGGCCTCACACAGCAGCACAAACGGTGGGATGGGAACTGCTCCCTCATCCCCCTTACAGCCCAGACCTTGCCCCTTCAGACTTTCACCTGTTTGGTCCTTTGAAAGCGTTCAGGAGAGGCACGAAGTTTAAAAGTGACGATGAAGTCAAAAGTGTTGTGAGCGACTGGCTGAGACATCAGTCCAAAGATTTTTACGCTGAGGGAATACGGAAGCTTGTGCACAGATGGGAAAAGTGTGTGATAGTGCTGGGAGACTACGTTGAAAAATTTTAAAAAAAGTAAGCTTCTATCTGTAATAGAAGTCCTTATAACGAAAAATTCACCTTTTTTATTGAATGAACCTCGTATATACCTTGAATCTACGTCTTCTCCTTCTTAACCTACCCGAGCAATGAAGGGCAGTACAGACTGGGGCTTTCTTACCGAGTCTAGGGGAATTAAATAATTCAAAGATGCATATAACCATGGTGAAGCGTATACGATGCGGCCATGGGGAAGATCACAGAATTCCTGGGTATGACGATAAACTACATCTGGCAGCAAGGTCTCTGATCTGCAGATTGGAGGTATTGAGGAGCGTGTAGCCACCTCTTATTTGTTGTTGTCTCCAGGTCCACCCTGACCCGGGGTGGTAGCACCTGTTAAGAGGTCCTAGCTATGTGCAAATATTGAACCCTAGACAAAACACTATGAAAGTGTAAAAATACATTTTCATAGTTTAAAATAGCAGCATTGCATTTTTATGCAAAAATAACAACAATACCTATTTATAGTAAATTAGCAACAATATATTTTTAAAGCAACATAAGTAGAAATACATTTTATCGGCAGTTAAAATTGCGTTCAAAATATATTTAGTTGCCGCCATAAAATTACGTTCAAAATATTTAGATGAGGTATTTTATTTTAATATGTGTTCCTTGACATTGGAAAATATCAACTAACATTGAGGGCAACAGAGATAGTAAAAGGCAGCGGAGTCATTTACCTGTAGGCCTTGTGTGAATGGGTGGGGCAACGTGGGATAAAAATGCTAAGAGTAACAAGAGAGAAAAAGTTGTGGAGAGGCATGAGCGACTATGTCCCGAAGAGACGCGGTAAACAGAAGAAGCTATCTATACAGAAACGTGAATTACGTTTATTCGGTCATGTTGCCGGTGATCCTCTATGGGGAGCAGCGTTGACCCATCCCTGTTCCATGGGGTTGGAAATTTGGAAAAACACGCGTGCTAATGGGATACTTGGAAGTCAGCCGAATTCTTCTGGAGCCAGTTATATTGAAATGACTCTCGTTTTTTGGGGGTTTTTTTTCGTTTTTTTTTTTTTTTTTGGTAAACGCGTTATATCTTAGGAACTGAACACAAACGCAGGGAAAGATATTGCCGAATAGAGAAATGGAAATTCTAAAGAATAAAACATATGGAAGATAAGATCGATAAATGTATATATCAAACTAATAATTGGTAATCAAATGACAAAATAAAATAAGAACGAATCAGTAATTAAAACAAAAAATCATTATGATTAAAATATATTGAAAGTGCGCCAATTTCGGAATCTCCTAAGGGAAATCTTTACTACTGCCAGCAAATTTTCTGCTGAAACTAATCTCTTACAAACAATAACATTAATTTTCACCCTGTACTAGGCTCAAAAACCACTCGAGGTACACGGTTAAAGGGTAAGATGATTAGTTTATGGGGATATGTAGAAAAGATATGAGTTAACACTTGTTGAAATGCCCGTTGTAGGAGAGACTTTGTAAATCACAGATACAACAACAGTAATTGCTTCAAACAATACTAAGTCAGACACACTTATTCCGATAACTATATTTTCCTTTTCGGGTCACGTGATCTAATTATTTCAAGATGAGGTCGACTGTGCTTGCTCTCTGTCGATCCGTGTTCAAACCCAAATTCAAGCAGCGACACTTTATTCCTATATGACAATATTGATAAAATTTTATTTGATTTCTTGTTGTGTTTTTCCATTGTGTTGGTTGGTGATATCACATAAATAAGTAAAATATTAACAACGAACACATACACACTCATACAGGCACACGCAGACACACACACATATATAAAAGGATGTCGGGTGGAAAATAATTCATCGCCCAGCCTATATACATATACACACACATATATATGATGGACTCTTCCGTCGAACTCGACGTATGAGGGTCAGACAGATCAGTTCCCAGAAACTGAAAGCCCGACACCCACACAGGATTTGATTTTAGTAGTGAACGCTTTGTGCAGGGCCATCCACACTTTTTGGAGGGACGAATACAGAGACCTGGTACAACGGATGCCCCGTTTTGAATTGTCCTTCTGCTAGATGGGTTGCCATCCAAGGCTATAGAACCCAGTCTGTCCTACTATTTACCCATAGTTGGAGGGAGAAGAAGAAGATTCACACCTTTCCCAAGGGTGTTAGCACGTAAGTGAATGTAATAGATTCGACTGGAATTCGAACTCGGCTCTCCGATTCCTCAATCCAAACCGTTATCCATTACTCCACCGTGCCTCACATATATATTCGTCCCACACTCTCATACATGCACTCTCACTAAATTTTATCTTTTATTCCCGGAGTTTCTGTTTTCTTTTTGAATTTGTAGGTCTGATGAATTGTATCGTATTTACGATTCCAATGGAATAAATTATCACCATGGAATATTAGTGTTTAAGCCTTTTTATTATATCCTTACTCTGTCCTGGACATTGAGTTCTACCTGGATTCTATCCTCTTGGAATTATTTTTTATACATATAGATATGTATGTGTATGTATGTATATATATTTTAGATATATGATTGCATATGTATGTGTATATTTACCACTAATATTACATATATATATATATATATATATATATATATATATATATATATATATGTCGTTCTGTTTAATTGTATGTTTATTTATGTATTTTATTCTGCTAATATCCATCTGCCTTCTCAGTCATTTTTGATCTATCTAAAAAAAACTAAAATATTAATATTGATAATAAAGCTAATAATATTTATTGTATATTGTAACTGAGAAGTAACTCACTATCTTATGTATGAGTAACCAGCCAAGACTCCTGACTTAACACTCTGTGGTTTTTTCTTTAGGATTTGTTAAAAGAGCAAGTTTACTCAACCAAACCAAGAATTTGGAAGAACTTGAAGGGTGAATAGAAGGAGAGTTCCTGATGAAATCACTTGACGCGATTCCAGGGTGGCTCGACAAGCTAGTAGCGAAATCTGGGACCCATATCGAATTTTATAATGGGGAGTCAATTTTCAATCACCTTATATATTAGTCAGCCTTTTGACGAAATGGTACCATGATGCCAAAGAAGTTGACAGAATTTTCGAAAACACTTTGTCCTTTGTCAACGAGACAAGAAATTAAAAAAAATGAAGTGGAATTTTCTTTTCTGTGAAATTTGTTTGTTTGTTTATGTGTTCTGTTACCGAAGAGATCTGATAGTTTTGTGTTAGTTGTTGGCTACGATTGTACTTTCTACAAAACCTCGAAAAACCGGAATCGAGTAAAACAACTCGCACTTCCAATTGTTCTTCTCTTTCAATGTTTATGTTTATATTTCTCTGTTTGCTTTATTAATGTCTTTCTGTGTCAATTTATTGATATACAAGGTGTATACAGAAATAATTTTGCATACTTTGGGAGCCGGTTCTTCACACCCCAAAAGGACAAAAATCCACATAAACTTACGTATTTTTTATGCACCGATCGATCGTTCGATAGATAGATCTATCTATCTATCTATCTATCTATCTATCTATCTATCTATCTATCTATCTATCTATCTATCTATCTATCTATCTATCTATTTATTTATTTATTTATGTATCTATCTATCTATCTATTTATGTATCTATCTATTTATTTATTTATCTATCTATCTATATCTCAATCTCATTCTGTTCATATCTATCTATCTCATTCTGTTTATATCTATCTATCTATCTATCTATCTATTTATTTATTTATGTATCTATCTATCTATCTATCTATTTATTTATTTATGTATCTATCTATCTATCTATCAATCTATCTATCTATCTATCTAACTATTTATTTATGTATGTATGTATGTATCTATATATCTATCTATGTATTTATCTTTTTATTTATTTATCTATCTATCTCATTCTGTTCATATCTATCTATCTATCTATCTCATTCTGTTTATATCTATATATCTATCTATCTACCTATCTATCTATCTATCTATCTACCTATCTATCTATCTATCTATCTATCTATCTATCCTATTTATGTAAGTCGGTAATTGTTTTATTTTTTTAGTTTTTAACAAATCTATTTTCTTCAGTCATCGCCTTTTAATATGAAATCAAATACCAACTCCTGATTCATCTCAGATAACATCTCAGATTGTAGATATCGGCTCTGTTCTCGAGAACACATTCATCACGTGACATATGTTCTCTTCCGGTGTTGAACACCTGTTCCCGGAAATGGTTAGTAAATTGCATCTTCCCATAATACATTCACTTGCAAATTTCAACAATATATAAGAAAACAAAGCAATCATTACAGTCAATCAATGACATTTTATGCATGCAAAAGAGTGGCAAGCGTTAGCCTGGACATTTATATTTGAAATGTTTTACTTTTCTGTTCATGCAAAAGTTTTTCTTTTTTGTTCCCTTTATGCAAGCAGTTCACTTTCGCATCAAAGCGATTTGTTCATCAACTAGATTTTCAAGCATTAGAAATTATTGATCACGGCATAAATTGTAACGGTCGTGAAGGTTTCTCAATAGGCATAAAAACATGATGTTAAAGTTTAGAAAAGCGCCACTCATATACAATTGTCGGCTTCTTGATTGTAAGATAACACTATACGTTTTCTTCAGTATACATTATAAACGAATTGTCATTATTTTTCTCACAACATTTCGGCCGTAACTTCCTCTGGCTTTTTTCAGGTAGCTATCCTTTATTTAAAACTAAATTGTTTTCTTTCGGCTGACTATGTATAGAGCTACCTCGTCTCGTCCCTTATTAGGACCGTTCAGTTATTGATAAAGGGTGTTTCATTAAGGCGGATCGAAGTCAGCAGTAAATAAATCAATGTTATGGGTGAAAATATATTTATTTCTCTATTGGGTCATGTTATTTAAGTCATGGCTAATTATGTGTGAAAAATAATATTGCCTAAATATACGCCAAGGCACATCTCCACTCGATGGAGAACCAGAGTGTTTCTCCTGTTTGCTTTGAATCTTTGATTCATGTTCAAAGTGGTGAACCCAGGTTTCATCTTGAGTTACTAATCTGCGGTGGAAATTCTCAGGGTCAGCCTAGAAATGAGTTAGATATCTGAAAATATCAACCTTTTTGGGCTTCTGCTCTGATGTAAGCATTCTTGGCAACCATCATACAGACAGCTTGCTCATCCCCAAGGTCTCAGTTAAAACAGTATGGACCGAACCAAAACTAATGCCTATGGGCGTAGGTATCTGCTGGACAGTAAGACGTCTGTCATCCAAATTCATATGGTCAATGACATCAACTTGTTCATCAGTGGTTCAGGTTTTTGAATGACCTGACCGTGGGTCATCTTCTGTATTGTCCCTCTCCCGCTTGAATTCTGTAGCCCACTTCTTCACAATTTCATAGAAAGGGGAGTCCTCAGGAAGTGTCTGTACCACGTCCTCAGTGATTTCCTTGTCTGTCGGACCTTTCTTTTGCAGATACTTTTTGTACTTTCTCCTTAATAGTACTTTTTATCATATCCTCTAACACTCAGTAACCCCTTTGTGTCTTCGTGGCTTTATTGACTTGCTTAAGGTGTAATGTTTAAAAACAATACCGCTTGCGACAAAAGTAACATCCTTTTTTTATTAACTTTATTTAAATTACAGTAGTTTAAGACGGCTTAAGTTTATTTATGGTTTACGCGTTCTGGAAGTGTTAAATGTTCATTTAGAGCTGAGGCGGATAGGACGACGTGAATTCATTGAGTGGCCATCACGACCACCAGACTAAACACCACCAGATTTTATCGTGTGTTGTGCACAGAAAGATCTTGTTTATAGGCTCAAACCGAAAACTGAATTAAAACAAGCATTTCCTGATAGATTTTCTGAAATTAATGTAGAAATGTGTGAAATTCTTTGTAGAAGTGTTGCTGACATGATTCATCGTTGTGCCTCAAATGTATGAATCTAAGCACAATATTAGTTTCGTGGCAAGGTCCCATCATTTTACAGTTGAAATGGCGAGCTGTAATCGTAAATTCTTTGTTAACAATTTCCTCTATCGCAGTTCTTGTTTGTGTAACGCTCTTCAAGTTCCTTGCTTCCCAGCTAACTTTGATCTTCAAAAAATTAAATACAATATCAATCGTTATCTAATATCTTCTTGATCATGTTTTGTTTATTGTTCTTTCTCATTGATACTCTTTTTAATTCATGATGTTGTGGTGTTCTCCCTCTAAAGAGTCTATGTTGGACTCTTCCGCCTACTATAAGATTAGTAGGAGAGAAGGCCTTGGGGGGGACGAATAGATATGTTCCAACTGTGCTGGTTAAACTCTCTGCCTCCGGCCAGAGAAGATTCCAATACGAGGCTATGTCGAAAGGCAGAGTCTCCTCTCGGGAAACAGCTATACGGGGTCTACGGAGAATTTTTGGCTGAGCCTACGGGCTGGGATTTCCCCACATTAAACTCGGCCATGTGTCACATCCTACCTCGTGGGGAAGCTGGTAACTCTAACAGTCGAATAGATTGAACGCTGAGTCAACCGACACACATACACTAGTCATGTAATACTCTCCTGTTGTACTTAATGTTTAACATATGATATATCTGCAGCACTTGTTTTGTTATTTCTTTAACCATTTACTTGGTCACAACAGTCAGTAACTTCCTCGTAAGACACAAGGAAGCTACTGACTGTGGTGACCAATAAAGCCACTAAGACAGTGGCTTTATTGCCTTTCTTGATGTGAAATGATAAAAAAAAACTATAAGCACAAATTAAATTGACAAAAGTTAATGTAAGAATATTCGCCAGAATGTAAATTAGCTCAAAAGCGGTGGAACTAACTTAAAGAACCTAAAGTTAAATTGCAGGAATAAGTTTGGGAATGACAATGACACTCTTCTGAATTATAGAAAATTGCAGGAGAAACGGTTCGTTCTGAAAATGTTGCCGACTCTAATACGACACGAAGACCGGCGCTAACGTATTTTGATGAAAAAATTCTTCCCTATTTGTCTTTTTAATTTGGATGAGTAAAGGTACCTGTGGACACAGTGAACACGTCCGACCAGTGTATACGTGCGTGCTCACCATTCTACGTGTGTCTGGGAGAATTCAGTAACAAAAAAAAATATTGAACGAATAAAAAGTGTTATTTAGATGTCCGTAATAGAATGGACTATGCTTCGTTTAGCCATAACAAAATCAGTTGGAACATGGGATAAATAAAGAAAAAGAAAGAGATGAACAAGAAGGAAAATGCGTGACGAGAACGATACAAGAAAAAAATACGACAAATCACAAGAGTAAATTTATACAAGCAGTAAAACACCCGATGTGATTTTCACTAATGAATCTGTAAACATACAAGTATTTATTAACTAACGTTTGATCTAAAATATTAAATGAATAATTTTCATTTGATATGTTTAATAAATGGCAGATAATGTTTTCCACAAAGAATGAGATGACGAAAATTTCTTTTTTGATTTTAGGTTTTGAAGAGTTCATCCCATGCAATGCCTTCACCCCTATTATTAATTTTAGAGCTGACCAAACGCGAGAAGAACGAATAGAAAATTCGTATTTCAAAGAAAAAAGAGGGACGTTTCTGCATAAATCCTTGGCTTGCCAATAAACCGTATTGAGTGTTACTCTGCCGTATTGTTAAGCTAATACAAACATGCATACATTCGAAGGGAACGTAAATGCGGACAGAATGGCATAGATAGATAGATAGATAGATAGATAGATAGATAGATAGATAGATAGATAGGTAGATAGATAGATGTGAACAGACCGAGGAATAGAGTGATATACAGATGTGAATAGACTAAGAAAGAAAGAAATTACGAAACAAACGGAAATAGAGAGATAGAAGGCTAATGTATAGAAAGATAGTAACATACGTATATATATATATATATATATATATATATATATATATATATATTTTAGAATTGGACATAGTCCGACAATTTATTTAAAGACATTTATATTATGTTTAACGTTCTTTTTATAGATACAAGTATTTAAGCAAATGCTCTGTTTTATAATAAAATTTTCTATGAAAATTTCTCGAACATTCAGGCCGGTAAATGTTATTTAATACTGTTTATTATAAAACAGAGCATTTGCTTAAATACTTGTATCTATAAAAAGAACGTTAAACATAATATAAATGTCTTTAAATAAATTGTCGGACAATGTCCAATTCTAAAATATATGACGTCATTTGTTTCCATTTCATACGCTAGATCAGATATGAATAGAAGAGATTCATGGAAGATTTAAGTTTAAAGATAGTAAAATCGACCTTGATAACCAGACGCTCATCTGTGGCCGAACGGTTAAGGCACATCACGCGAAATGATGGTTCCGTATAGGATACAGGTTCGATTCCTGTCGGAGAGCGAAAATTTTCTATGAAAATTTCTCGGACATTCAGGCCGGTAAATGTTATTTAATACTGTTTATTATAAAACAGAGCATTTGCTTAAATACTTGTATCTATAAATAGAACGTTAAACATAATATAAATGTCTTTATATATACAGGCAGCATATCTTTATTCGAGCATGTTTGGTTAATTAACATGGATATATTTTGCCTATTCATTTTATATTAATAATCTCAAAATCACGGATTAATTTCTTATTAAACTCATAAAAGAAGACACCGTAGTATTTTCATTTATTTTATAAATTTATCCGAGAGGATTAGAATAAAATAAATGGACATGTCTAGATTATTCGACCAAACATATATATATATATATATATATATATATATATATATATATATATATATATATATATATATATATATATATATAGCTCTGGACAAGTAAATTTCTGTTTCGGGACTTTTTTCCATTATCAAGCGATGTTCGGTAACTTACTTTTGATGAAAATGATTTACATTTGAAAACAGAATGGTGTTTCATTGAAGATTTAAGATGTGGGTAAATAGGTTACTTTAGAACTATCTTAAAGTGGCATCTAGTAAGATTAAATCTTTTTATATAATTATATTGATCTTATATTACAATATTTATTATATTCAATTGGTCATAAATCATGGGGATATTAAAATTAAAAATCAAGGAATTAAACAAATATTATATGTACCGTTATATATAATAAAATAATGGATGCATTATTAAAATATATAGATTTTTATGAAAAATGTTATTAACTATATTTTAAAGTAAATATTGTACAATGCCTATTACAGTTAGTTTATTTCGTTGATTTAATAGATCATTATTCTTAGGAAATTTAATAATATGTAGTTTATCATGTAGGCACTGTGGACATTGGTCATTTGGTGACTTACAAATTCTCGTTAATGATTTCCATATCCTATGGATATCCATACAACTGAATATGTCAGCTCTATCACTGACATTGAGCGCTTTCCACTGAGTACTACACATACAAATAATATATATATATATATATATATATATATATATATATGTATATGTTTGTGTGTGTGTGTATGTGCCTGTCTGTGCGTGTGTTTGTGTTGAGAGAGAGGGAGAGGAAGGCAGGGAGACAGAGACCATAGGCCAATATGTTTGTAGCGACCGTGTGGATAAGCAACTTTCAACCCTGTTTTAGTTTGCTTAACTCCGACTGATCATGGATGATCGAATTATTTAACATATTATCGCGTAGCGACTTTTTTTTAGTAGGTTACATAAAATTTTTATTATTAGTGTATAAAACACTTTAGGAAGAGAAAAGTCCCTTTTTGCTGGTAAAATCGTTTTGTAAAGGTCATCAAGCTTTAACTTCTAGCCGTTTCTTCGAGAATCCAGAAGACTGTTGCCACACACACACACACACACACACACACACACACACACACACACACACACACACACACATATATATATATATATATATATATATATATATATATATATATATGTAAAGAAGATTTTATAGTGGTTCCAACGAGAGAAAAGTGTGTATATTAAAAAGAGAGGTACCGCAAACGTTTTTGGTTGTAATGTGGATTTTAAAAAAATATTATCCTTCATTTTTCATAATTTTTATGTAAAATTATGAAAAATAAAGAATAATATTTTTTTAAAAAATCCACATTACAACGAAAAGCGTTTGCGGTACCTCTCTTTTTAATATACACACTTTTCTCTCGTTGGAACCATTATAAAATCTTCTTTACATATATATATATATATATATATATATATATATATATATATATATATATATATATACATATAGATAGATAGATAGCTATATATATATATACATATATATATATATATATATATATATATGTGTGTGTGTGTGTGTGTGTGTGTAAAATAGCTGCCTCTCGTATTCGAAGTTACCCGTATATTGGGGTGGCTAGCAAATCCCTATTGCAGACGCTCGCTCAAGCGCATTTGTGCTTGTTCTACACTCACAGAGACAACATGTGGTGCAGACCTTAGTTACAGTTTCTGGGAGAGACCGTGTTATCTAGTGTGATCAACAATCTGAACAAGGCCAGCACACTCAAACCCTCGGTCACGATGACTTGTGACTTCGTGTTCCCGCAGTTGTCGACGGCCCCCAAGGGTTCCGTTTACCAAATTTCACTCACAAAACTTG
>OZ038512.1:12623038-12643038 GCA_964036315.1 Acanthosepion esculentum
AATTTCATTAATCGAGTGAAAACCCGAACTAACATCAATATTTTTCCTAGAACTCTCTTGAGAGAGTCATGTCCGTCTATCTTCTGAAGCAGGAGTATCTAGTTATTAATATTATCAAATAAATATCTACATTGTACATTTGTATATCTTGTAGTCTATGTAGTTTTATCAAGTCAGTATATTTTTATTCTGAAAATCTTATCCCGTTTCACTTAGTCAGTAAGGATTCTTTGAGCGTATACAATTCTTTATTTTCTTCTTTCTTTCCTTCCTTCTTTACTTCTTTCTTTCTTTTCTTCCTTTCTTTCCTTCTTTCTTTCCTTCTTTGTTTTTTCTTTCTTTCCTTCTTTCTCTTTTTCCTTCTTTTATTCTTTCCTTCTTTATTTCCTTCTTTTTTCCTTCTTTGTTTCTTTTTCTTTCTCTTTTTCCTTCTTTATTCTTTCCTTCTTTCTTTCTTTCTTTTTTCTTTCCTTCTTTGTTTTTTCTTTCTTTCCTTCTTTCTCTTTTTCCTTCTTTTATTCTTTCCTTCTTTATTTCCTTCTTTTTTCCTTCTTTGTTTCTTTTTCTTTCTCTTTTTCCTTCTTTATTCTTTCCTTCTTTCTTTCTTTCTTTTTTCTTTCCTTCTTTGTTTTTTCTTTCTTTCCTTCTTTCTCTTTTTCCTTCTTTTATTCTTTCCTTCTTTATTTCCTTCTTTTTTCCTTCTTTGTTTCTTTTTCTTTCTCTTTTTCCTTCTTTATTCTTTCCTTCTTTCTTTCTTTCTTTTTTCTTTCCTTCTTTGTTTTTTCTTTCTTTCCTTCTTTCTCTTTTTCCTTCTTTTATTCTTTCCTTCTTTATTTCCTTCTTTTTTCCTTCTTTGTTTCTTTTTCTTTCTCTTTTTCCTTCTTCATTCTTTCATTCTCTCTTTCTTTCTTTTTTTCTTTCCTTCCTTCTTTCTCTCGCTCGCTCGCTGCTTCTGTGTATGCCTGACTCTTCCAATGTTAAAGTAGGCGGTTCCGACGTTAAAGAATAAAAAAAAGTATCAGCAAATGGCGCCATTCTTACGTGGTGTTGTATTGTGTTTCTTCATCTCAAAACAAGTTCCCCCCCACTGGCCACGCTGTCTCTAAACCCGAGCCTTTGACGCGGCGGCCTGACTAGTTTCGGGTGCGTGGCAAACTGCCGATGGGAACAGGTACTGATTATTAAAAAAGAAAGTAATAGGGTGACATCGCAACATTACATTGTGAGAAAGCAGAAGCGTTTAGCGGAAAACAGGGTGTCAGAGAAAAAGGAGTTGGAGGCGAGACGGACGGCATGTAATATAACAAAACGATATAATAGTTAGGCTTATACAATAAATGCCAAGGTGAAAGGGAATGGGTGTTTAGTGGGGATTGCTCGAGAAAAGATGAGCCCAGCAAATGAATAGAATTCGTACTTAAGCTTTTCTTTGCTTTTGTGCTTTTTATAACTCACAAGTTCTGTTCCAGAACCCCGGACATCAAACGGTGTTAAATGGTGCTAAGACGAAGAAAATGTTTTGACGATTATCTTTGTCAGAGCGATATTTTTTTCGTTATTTTTATAATATCTAAGTATTAAATTATATACGTCTCTATAGAAATCATCATTTCTATAGAGAGGGAATTATCATATTATACAAAGACAACACTTATTGAGCTAGAAAAGAATTATGAGGCACTTAGTGAGTACCGCTCTCAATGCAGTAACAAAAATATTGCGATTTTTTGTGGTTTGAGCCTAATTATAACTGACAGGTGACAGATAATGTAACCATATTTACTGCCAGAGAATGAATAACAGAGAAAAGGAGATATATATATATATATATAGAGAGAGAGAGAGAGAGACAGTGAAAGAGAGAGCGTAAGGGCAGAATCTCGGGTTATGTTTGATTTAGTACACGTAAAGGATATAGCAATGGTCACACACACGCGCGCGCACATACACACACACGCGCGCGCACACACACACACACACACACACACACACACACACACGAGAAAGACTTAACATTTATCTCCCTATTACTATACATTCTGCATCCAGTTTCCTTATTAGTTATTCTTGGTTATCACAGCGAATAAAACGTGTGTCTTTTTGACTGTGTTTATTTTATCATTTCAACACAAGTAAGGCGGGAATGCCACTAGTACGCAGAGAGTTACAGAGAGCGAAAGAAAGAGAAAAGACTGAGTACAGGTGTGATTGAGGAAAGGACAAATGATGGACGGGGTTCAAGAGGACAAAAGATGGCGATTGACGTAGGATTTAATTTTTTGAAGATTGTATTTGTCAGGGAAGCAAGTGCGAGAAAAGAAACTGTTGGAGTAAAAGTGGCGGTTGCATTTAACTATTTCAACAGCAAACGGGTGGGACCTAGATGTACACCTAGCGTAGCATTAAACCCCCATACAAGAGCCTGAGGGAAAATTAACGATCAGGTGTATGACTCTCTAATTATGCCATTTAATTGTTTTACAGGACAGTAAAATGATAGAAGGATATCGAACTAATCATTGCAGTTGGTGGACAGGGTTTCCTGGATCACGAAAAAGGATCCATTTCTTAAGATCATTTCACCACAAGCAAGGCAGGAATTCCCCTAGTCCACAGGGTGTCAGGGTGAAAGTGAGAGAAAAAACTGGGTCTCGTGAGGATTGAGGAAAGGACAAAAGATGAACCGGATTCAAGAAGATTGACAATGACGATTGACGTTGTATTTAAATGTTTGATGATTGTAGTTATCAGGAAAGCAAGTAAACGGGGAGGATTGCAACAGGCGGGGAGTGCGAGAAAATAAACTGTTGGGGGAGAAGTGGCGGTTGCATTTAGCTATTTCAGTGTGGGACCTAGATGCTAATCTAGTAGAACGTTTAAATTTATTTAGTCGGGCCACCAGGGAAAAAGACTCATCAAAAGCAGTTACCATAAAAATATTTGTAGAAAAGACAGAGAGAATTCACAACACGTCGGTGCGACAGTAACTGACGTCGTTCAAATTTTCGTCACTTGAAATTAAAGAAAAGATTCTATCTGCACGTTTTGTAATTTTGAGATATTCCACTTGTATCGTCTTTTCCGTGTTTAGATATGACAGCAAGGGAACAGAGACTTAAAATCAAGGTTTTACTTCACCTAGATTGGCTGTCTTAATAGATTAACGCTGAAAGAAATTGGTTGACTTCTTATACCGTTCCAGAAACTATCTGATTCCACCTGATCTGGTCTATCTTCGCAGTATGTAGTATTACTACCATATCTGGACCGGAGCTGCCTAAATCTCACCGTTGTCTCAGAAAGTGTCTGACAGCCATGACTGGCTTCTCCTGCTTGTGTGGCATGGTCCTATTGCCAGATATAGGGTCTTGCAGCAGCGATCCCATTGACCCAGGGCAACACTTATCTCCTCAAGAAACTTGAAATAGACGTCCATGTTGATTCTGAGACCCAGTGATATGATGAATGGGGGCATATATATAATCCATTTACCCTATTTACATTATTCGAACTGTTGTCCTCACTTTCCTTGTCATATTCACGACGTTTCCGCCATAGTACGCTCCAGCTCTCTTCAGGTGATAGGAATTTCGAACTGAGCCCTTTATTTCGCACATCGGAGTAAATGTTTATAGTTCCAGGGGCCATACTTCTTCCGGTTGTCCCAACTTAAACTTAACTCTCTAAGTTTTTGTTCATCTCAGCTGTAGCCAGGTATTGAACTCAAAACCCTTTTGGTCAAGTAACTGGATTTAACTAACGCTTTTATCTACTGGGCCATGTGTCCCCGAGGACGAAATAAATGGTTCAGTTCGAGATTCCAATCACCAGAAGAAGACCGGAGCGTACAACGGCCGAAACATTGTGAATATGTAAACGAAGATGAAGACAACAGTCCGAACCAAGTAAATAGTGTAAATAGTTACAATACCTCATCTCAGAAATATAGACAGATTCTGAAAAAGGCCTGAGCATACAACCGTCGAAACGTCGGGAATGTTGCAACGAAGCTGAGGACAAGAGTTCGAACAATGTAAATTGTAAATAATTAAAATACCTCATCTTAGAAATATAGACAGATTCTGAAGAAGGCTGGAGCGTACAACCGTCGAAACGTCGGGAATGTTGCAACGAAGCTGAGGACAAGAGTTCGAACAATGTAAATTGTAAATAATTAAAATACCTCATCTTAGAAATATAGACAGATTCTGAAGAAGGCTGGAGCGTACAACCATAGTCTTACTACATATGGGACAAGAAATATATAGATATATAGATAGATATACGCATTGATAATTCTTATGTGGTTTGATAATAAATGTACAGACATCCATCGATTAATACGGAAGAGATTAATACGTTTTCGATTTGTGCGCTAAAATTTTATATACCAAAATTCCATTAGTGCATACACAATATTCGATTAGTGTTCGAGAACGTTGTTCCGTTTAACCATAGTAATTAAAAATAGATTTTTTCATAGTTAGCAGCACTAATCGGAGGATTCATGTAATATTTGTTCAAAGATCGCACTACAGCACTTGTATACGTAGTTTGGATTGAAAGAAAATTTTAGAATTAATCTCTGATTTGGACGATGCTGCATCAAACTTCAAAATAAAGGTAACATTTAAAAAAAAAAAGAGAAATTATTTAAAAGGAAATTCAAAGGCAAAAGGTACTAACTTAAGTTGGTTAACCGCCCTTCCCACTACACATGGGACAGGAAATATATAAATATATACACATTAACCAAAAATTTAAAAAAAAATGGAAGAAATAAAAAAAAATGAAAGAGAAAGAAAAACAGGAAAATAAAAGAAAAGTCTAAAAGAAAAAAAAATGAAATAAAGAATAAAAATGTCAATCAATCAAAAAAAAAAGAAGAAATAACTAGAGAAGATATCGTCTTGTCCAAGTGTCGAAAAAGAACCTTCTCTTTGCATCACGTCTTTTGTGAATGCCTCACGGGATGCTAAATTGATTGATTTCATTGGCTTCCGTGCCGACGTCGGCCACTCGTTCTCCAAATCGATGCCTGGCTTCGTTCAGCATGAGTCTAATTAAGCTACTCGCCTGTGGAAGTTGGCCTATCATTTAAAATACTGTTTCTAGAGGCGTCCTTTTCACCTCATCTTTCTCCTTGCTTTCCTAGTGTTTTTATTCTATTTTAGTTGTCCATGTTAATTGCTTTCTCACCGAATCGGCCATCATTGCTTGACCGCAATTGTGAAAACCTTATCTTTTCTTTCGCGTGTCGCTATTATTGACATTTTCAGCTCCACTCTAACTTTAGCCGTATTTCAATTATATTCGATGAAGGAAGAAAAAGGGTTCAATAAAGAGGGGAAAACCAAATAAAAAGCAAAGCCCTTGTCATCATTAGGATTAAATCTTGAGTGTGTATTTTATGTCATATGGCTGGATCCATGGCACAATTGAAAATTAAAAGGACAAAATTTAACAAAAAACAAAAAAGATATAAAATCCTATATCAACAAAAGCGACAAGGAATAACTCGTTTAGCCGGATCAGTCCCATTATTAGAGCGCTAGACGCAAGGCAGTCAGAGCTCTTTCCAAGAGACGCCAGGCAGGCAGAGCTCTTTCCAAGAGACGCCAGGCAGGCAGAGCTCTTTCCCAGAGACGTAAGGCAGTCAGAGCTCTTTCCCAGAGACGCCAGACAGGCAGAGCTCTTTTCCAGAGACGCCAGGCAGGCAGAGCTCTTTTCCAGAGACGCCAGGCAGGCAGAGCTCTTTCCCAGAGACGCAAGGCAGTCAGAGCTCTTTCCCAGAGACGCAAGGCAGGCAGAGCTCTTTTCCAGAGACGCCAGGCAGGCAGAGCTCTTTTCCAGAGACGCCAGATTAAGTTCATCTATTGAAGTGTTTCTTAACCTTTTTAAGCAACGGTATACCTAGGTGCAAATGAAAATATCACGATACACTAAGCAAAAATTTTAAATGGTATACATTTAAATATTATCAAATAAAACCATAGATTTAAGTATTTGATTTAACATAATCAAAGAATATTGAAAAGAATTATTTGAAAAAATAGTTTAATACTTATCCATTTATTCAAATACTAACGCTGTGCCGTTACTACTTTCACATACACAGATATATATGTTTCCCGTGACAATATTTCGCGACACAGTTAAAAGGAACGCGCGGCAAAGCACGACAGGGTGGTTCCGAATCATTGATCTATATACACATAAATGCATTATCATTAATATATTATGTCCTCTGTCTGATCATATCCGTGTAATGGTAAACAAGTTTGTCTCGCTAGAACAATTACAACTGAGTAGTAAGTTTGTTCCTCTCTGGGTGCCCCATATTTTCGACCTTGTGCCACATCTAAGCTACACTTAAGGATACATCAATAAACACGGACTGTTGTAAAAAAATGACAGTAAATATTTCTAAGCCCTTACGATTGATACGTTTATATATATATATATATATATATATATATATATATATATATATATATATATATATATATACATGTCATCCACAGACAGACTGTTTCGCAGCTCATCAGTATGGCTAGACGTCCGGTTGCTCTAGAAACCCGACTGAATTTTCGTCAGTCGGAACTTCTCCCACTAAGCCGTCAACGCACGGTACGGGATGAAGGTGAATTTTAGCGTGTTTTTTTTTAGATTTAGATAAACACACAGTGACTGACAGTGACTCAATTCTGCCGAAGAGTCGTGCAATATTAGCTTAAATAGTCACTGTTTACAAATTCACACGTCAAACCAGAGAGCTCAACTGAAATTAATTTTTTCAGGAGCCAATATCTTTGTCATCCACAGACAGACTGTTTCGCTGTTTCACAGCTCATCAGTGTGACTAGACGTCCGGTTGCCTCTAGCTAGGATCGAAACCCGATATATATATATAGCATTGGTCATATTTATCTTTCCGTATAAGGAAACATTTAACATTCAGAGACCGAACAAAAAGCTAGGAAATACCAAAGAAGAATGTAAGTAGACGAGAGTAACTTCTACTTCTTTTATAAGACGATCATTTCTCTCCACAAGTTCCTATGTTGTATTACTTTCAGGGTAATGGTTATATTAGCCTTTTCCTTATAAGGAAATATTTGGAATTCATTGACCTAGCAGCCGGTACTACTGTCGGTTAAAAATCTATAAAATCTATCTCTAGAACAATTTTTCAGGAAAATAAGTTTCCCAAGTCCAGTCGCTGCTATTGCTCTTTCAGTATCGATGGAGGTTTCCTTCCTTGATTTTTGTTTGGGGTAGTGTGGAACGTCAGCATCTTGATTATTTCATCATTATCCCTACGAGTTACATGAGCTATCCCTTTTAGTTGTTACTGCTGTTGAAAGTCCTGATGTTGCTGTTAAAAAGATGGGTTTTATGTTATCTGGAACTACTCTTTGTTTGTGATTCTGTAGCACTGGTCAACGAGATTGGATGAAGGATGGTCCTCACTGAAACCTACCCGATTCAGCCGCTCGAAGCCTTTTTTTTAACTATCGATCTGAGAAAGGGGTTGAATAGAGCCGATAGTGGTAATGCGGAAATGAGCTATAGAGGAAACTTATTACATTCATTGACCAAAAGGTTTACGCTACTCTAGGTTAAATTTATAAAATCGTTCTCTGAATACCTTTTCAGGGAGATAGACTAAAATATTCGAAGATGATATATTCCTTACTTGGATGTGCCCATTATTAACCTATTATAATTGTGTTTGTCATGCCCTTCGTTAGTTCGCACGACCGGTACGTCTTGCCAATACCACATGAATAATGGACTATTCTTTTTTGATAAATACAACGCATATCAAGAAAGAAAGAAGTTTTCGACGTTTGTTTTAGTGAATTGGGAAAAAAGTTGTCAATTTCAGTGATTTTCATTTGTACCCACTTCTTAAAATAACGACCAGCATTCGTAATTATCATTGTGATTGCAATATTTTGTTAAAGTTGTTAAGCTCAAATATATAAGGATGCGATAGGAAAATTACTACAGATACTTTTCTGACGTAGAACACATCATGAGCTTACTCAATCATTAAATTAATGATTAACCATTTAAGCCTTGCGTTCCTGAACAAATTTAACCCTTCTGCCTGAGCTCGTGAGTCAAAATTCGCAAATAATTGATATGTAATGTTTCACGGTAGATATAAAAATAGTTATAAGTTTTTACCCACCGTTCAAACGGTGGCTGGTCATTAAGTCATTTTTTTTACCACAGGAAAGCGGTGGTCAGGGCTTAAAGTGTTACGATTCATCAGAATATTAAAATAGGAAAACACTGAAATTTCCACGGATCTTTCCAGTTATTATTATTAATTAATTAATACACTTCATTTTATATTCTCAAATATACACTCAAAATTGTTTTCAGCAACGTAGTTCCCCCCTTATAGTAGATGTGGAGAAAAAATAATAGGAAAGCGATAATAAATGTTTTTTATCGTGCCTGAACAAAAGACTGGTAATACATGCGCTGAGGTCAGTAACGTCCGCTGGATATATAATTTAGCCGAGTTCAAAAAATTTTATTCAATATCAAAATTTGACGAAGGCAGCAAGAGTAAACGAAAGTGTTATTATTTCAAAAAACGGTTTATTGTGTTCCCACAAGTCAACTAAATAAAAAGAAAACATAAATATATATAAATACAATATTCGTCATCACTTTTACAAAATATATTTTAAAAAATCCGTTAAAATCAACGTATGAAACAAAAGTACCATGGATAGTAAAATAACTATGACATCAGAATAGATTATCCTTCCGCTTGGAAACGTAATTTCTTTTTACTGTTTCGAGTAGAATGCAAACATGTTTATTGGTGCCACGAAGATCATTTGAAACCATTCCCTACGACCATACTTTGTCTGGATTGGAAGCGATCGATCAGGAATTGAAAACTGAAATACACCAATCTTGGTAAACATATTATCGACAGACAATATTCCAAGAAACGTTACTTGAAGAATTTCTAGTATTGTTCCGCTTAAACGTTCCTATAGCAGTGCTTAACACCGAAGCAAAGACAAGAAAATAAAAGTCAAACAAATAGCAGAAAATAAAATGGTAATCAAAACTGAAAAGAGATGTTTTTTATTTGTTTTTCTTACTTATTTGTATTTTGTTCTTTCTTTTTGGGCAAAATGAAATCAGTGTTTTATTCTCAGGCTAACGTAATAGTGCCTGTCTGAGATGTGTTCTATTTGTATTGTATGTCGTATAAATTCTGTTGCATTACATACATATATATATATATATATATATATATATATATATATATATATATATATATATATATATACGTATGTATTTTAAATTAGAGAACAATTCTGGCGGCGAGTGACCCAAACAGGTAGTCTTTAACGCAGATCAAATAGACTTAATGGATTAAAAAAAAAATAAAGTAAGGTGAGCGAAAGAATGAAGCATTGAAAATCCCAGAATAGACTTCGTAATCATTTCGGTTTTATTAAAAACCCTCTCTCTGATTGAACTTGCTCGCCAGTGAGTTGGGCAGCTTGGTAATTTCCTGCTCTTCTTCCTTTCCGATTCCATCTCTTTTTCTCCATCTCTATCTTTTAATCTATTCTTTAGATGGCTTCTCTATTTCTTTCCTTCTTTCTCTCTTGTTATTTTACTTTCTTGAACTTCCCTTTTTTCCCTTCTTTTTTCTTTCTTTTGTTTCTTTTCTTTCTTTCACTCTTTCTTTCTTACCAATTAATTTCGCTCGTTCCCTATTATTTTATTTTTCTTTCTTTCTTTTTTACTACCATTCGCTGTTTATTAGTTTTTGTATTTTTTTTTTTGTTTTTATTGTTTTTTTTTTTTTGTTTTTTTTCTATTTTTGATGTTTCGTTTCTTTGCTGACTGGTTCTTTCTTTGGTTGTTTTTCTCTTTCTGCCTCTTTGCTTTTCTTTCTTTCTTTCTTTCTTTCTTTCTTTGGTTGTTTTTCTCTTTCTGCCTCTTTGCTTTTCTTTCTTTCTTTCTTTCTTTCTTTCTTTCTTTCTTTCTTTAGCCAATTGTTTCTTTCTACCTCTTGTATTTTTCTTTTCTCTTGTGATTTTAAAATCATTTACTATCATTCTTTTCGATTTCATTCATTCTTTCTTTATTTTTTTCTTTCGTTCTTTCTTTCATACGCATCAGTTGACTTCTTCCAGTTGCTTTCATTTTCTTTCTTTCTTTGGTTGTTTTTCCTCTTCTTTCTTTCTTTCTTTCTTTGATTGTTTTTAACTTTCTGTCTATCTATCTATCTATCTATCTATGGTTGTTTCTCTCTTTCTGTCTGTCTATATGGCTGTCTATCTTTCTTTCATTCATTCTTTCCTTCTTCCGTTGATTGTTTTTCTTCTGTCTATGTGGATGTGTATCTTTCTCCTTCTTTCTTTCTTTCTTTCTTTCTTTCTTTCTTTCTTTCTTTGGTTGTTTTTTCTCTTTCTTTCTTTCTTTATTTGTTTTCTCCCTCTGTTTTTCTTTTGTTGCCTCTCGTTTCTTTCTTCTTTTTTTGTTTTCCTTTCCTTTTCTCATGACTTTAAAATCATTTATTATCCTTCTTTTTGGTTTCAGCAATTCTTTCTTTCTTTCTTTCTTTCTTTCTTTATTTGTTTATTTATTTATTTCATACTTATCAGTTGACATCTTCCAGATGTTTTCCTTTTCTTTCTTTCTTTCTTTCTTTCTTTCTCTCTGTCTATTCATCCTTCCCCTATTTTCTTCTTTTTCTCTTCCCTCTGCCTCTTTTGAGCAGCAGCTCGCGTGGCGATTAGATCCGTAAGGAAGGAGATATATGTTTTGGCATTTTTTTTCTCATCATTTAACATCTATTTTCTTCCTTTAAATTTAAGCGACGTCACTTTAAATGGCATCCTAAAGTCTGTTTATCTGTAGAAACACTTTTCGAGCACTTGCCCATACTTACATGTTTTAAGTCCGTTAGAGTAACGACCTGTTGTCCAAAGTATCTGGGGTCACATCCAATAAACAAAACTGATAAATAAATAAAGACATAGGTACTAATGACAAAATGAATCCCCAAATCAACAATTCTAATAAGCAAAAATATTATTTCCTCATATTTATGAAATCCAGTATCTTTCATTATCTTTGACCGTCAATGACGTAAGAAATGACGTAAGAAATGACGTGAGAAATGACGTAGGAAGTGTTCTTAGCGCCCAGGAGTGAATACAATTTTGCCAGCACATCTGATTTACGTCTCAAATAATTTACTATTTATTTTGTGACTTATTACATTTTCAATGACAATAACAAAGAACCATTTACAACGTTCGGACCGTTGTCCTCATCTTTGTTGCCATATGCGCGGCATTTCGGCCGTTGTACACTCTTGCACTTCTTCAGGTCATATACATTAAGATTTCGAACCGTACCCTTTATTTAGTCCATGTGTATCTTGTTCTAAGTTCATGTCTTTTTAGATATCTCAATCTCATTTAATTCCAATTTAGTACCTCAACTCTCCCTCTGCTGTGGCCAGGTATTGAACTCACAACTCTTTGAGTCAAGTCAATTCTTGAATTACTCGTGCATTAACAAACGCTTTTATCCACTGGATCTTTGGATAAAAGCGCCGTGAATCTACTATCTATATTTCTCATGTTGTCTGTCTGTGTGTCTGTTGTGGGTGTTGTGACTTCGCCCAGGCCGCATTGCTCACCCGATTTCAATGCGGTTTTCACCGCAAATGGCTGCCGTAAGGACATGACGGAGCCCAATTTTTGAGTTCGGACTCAGGTTCCGAAAAAATCAATAAGCGAAAAAATTTGCTTACAGGAATGATCACATTTCAACCAAATTTGACACCCTCTTAGAGTCTACCATTAGAACTGTTGTCCAGAATTTTCATGACCACGGACTCCTAAACAGCGCGGAAAATCGATATAACCCAAAAACCGATACGCACAGATTGCGCCTGAACCGCATGTCGGTTTTTAGCGAAAACCGACCGGATTTATGAGGAGGCCATTGGGAGTCACCATATGAAGTTTCAACTCTGAGCGCCTCCTAAACAGAGTACAAATCGACAATCGGTCAACCCATAAAAATGTTTGTCCGGTTGGGTATTTCATAAATGAAGATTAATTTAAGGTCATGGTATGCGCGGGAAGAAACAGGTCAGTCCGTGCAGTGGAGTGGAAGAAAACATTTGACCTCAAATTCTGGAATGGGTGCAGGGCCATTGAAATTCGGCCTTTTTATCCCTGCTACCAGGTCTGACTTTGAGCCACAAATGACATATTCGACTTTGTCAACACTTTTGCTTTAATCGTCGCATCTTACCAAAATAAGCACTTCCTTTATTCGCGTGTTTACTGGAAAAAAAAACGCATACGTGCTGAGTGAAAATGGTTCCATCCTCAGCTGTCCATTTTCCAATTCTTTAAACCTTTTCCCCTAGCCCAGGCAGCATCCCAGCCCTGACGAGGAGTTTTTGCGCTAAAACAGCAGGGCTTCCCCAATCCATTTCAAAAGTAATGCCGGCAAACGGTTAGCGGCTATTCGTTGTCGCACAAACCAAACGAGCAAACGCTTGATTGCAGCTCCTTGCATTCTCATCGCCGGCATCACGTGCGTTAGAGCCAAGCTGCATATGCAACAGGCAGCTTGCCAAATCATGCGCGCGTACGTGAATGCGCACTAGCATCTTCCATTTTGCGTGAGCTCATTCAATGGTCTAAGTCATGGCCATTGTCCAGGCTAAACTAATCAATGACAAGTCACACTCCCTTTAAATACCTTCAGCGCGGCTGCATCCGCACTCACGTCTTGATTTGATCGCCATTAACGCATCTGTCCTTGGATTAATTGACAGCTTCCTGCTACCGCAAGTTACCTATTTGCTTAAACGTTTGCATTACCTATTTTAACTCCGCGTGCTGCCTCTACTGCGCAGCCCAGTCCATCTTAGCGTTCCATACCTATTTCTACCTTTTCGTAGTTCAGTTTTGCTATTAGACAGTTAACTGCTGTCGCAAGTTACTTATTTATTCAATCGTTTTTCCAACCTATTTTACCTCCACGTTACAGTTTTCACTGTAAGTTGAAGTGTGCTGCCTTTACTACGCGGCCCAGTACACCTCAGTACTTCACTGCCTATTTGCTTAAACGTTTGCATTACCCATTTTATCTCCGCGTGCTGCCTTTACTGCGCAGCCCAGTCCATCTTAGCGTTCCATACCTATTTCTACCTTTTCGTAGTTCAGTTTTGCTATTAGACAGTTAACTGCTGTCGCAAGTTACTTATTTATTCAATCGTTTTTCCAACCTATTTTACCTCCACGTTACAGTTTTCACTGTAAGTTGAAGTGTGCTGCCTTTACTACGCGGCCCAGTACACCTCAGTACTTCACTGCCTATTTGCTTAAACGTTTGCATTACCCATTTTATCACCGCGTGCTGCCTTTACTGCGCAGCCCAGTCCATCTTAGCGTTCCATACCTATTTCTACCTTTTCGTAGTTCAGTTTTGCTATTAGACAGTTAACTGCTGTCGCATGTTACTTCTCTTCTGCCTTTACTACGCGGCCCAGTACACCTCAGTGTTTCACGACTTTTTAACCTTCAACGCTTCAAAGTTTTGGTTTCGTAACCTCTTCCTACAGCGACGTTTTCGTGCTGCCAGAAAGCACGGCAGGAGAAGCTAGCTAGGAGAAGCTTTTTTCATACCGCTCCACTGCATTTTTAGTTTTCGTATACAACGAGGTTGCACCGCTTCAGCTTCGGCATCAACTTCTATTCGCATTCTTACACAGCATTTCTACAACCCTTCTTATGGCTCCTACACGACGAACATCCGCACGTCAGCAACTCAAGACCCCTAACACCGTTAACGTTACACATGCAGAACAGGCGACTGCCGAGGAGAACATAATAACTCCGGTTACAGATGATCATATAGCGTCTACTTCAACCTCTGCTTTGCACTCTTCTGAGTGCCGTGGCGATGACCGACCCGGCAGCTTTGCTAAGCGTGCCAAAATACCATGGCGAGGCAACCTTAGCAGGCGTTCTAAAAGAGCCTCTGCAGCAAAGAGAAAGCGGGAGGAGGAAACCGAGGTAGAGGCCTCATTGAGGCTTTCCAGTCAATCTCAACGGAGGCAGTATGTTTTGTCACATGAAACGCTTGGTGAGCGTAACTACCGTTTGTACTACAAATCAGTTTACACATATTCTTTGAAAAGTAAGAGGAAAGTACCTAAACGCACGATTTTTTAATCAAGCACGGGCAACGCCGGGCCATGTTACTAGTATAGCAATAAAGATGCTAAATCTGGTTTGGTTTATTTTGCATATCAACATCTCAATGGGTTATTTAACAGTTTGAGCCCTGACCACCGCTTTACCGGTGGTAATGACGTAATGACCAGCCACCGGTTGAACAGTGGTAGAGAAAAATGACTTAATGCCCAGCCACTGGTTGAACGGTGAGTAAAGATTTGTAACTATTTTTATATCTACCGTGAAGCATTACATACCAATTATTTGCTAATTTTGACTCAAGAGCTCAGGCAGAAGTGTTAAAATTGTTCCGGAACGCAGGGCTCAGAGGATTAATGCCGCCAAGATGTTTAGGATAGGATTTGTATGAATAGAATATGTATTCTTTGTCAGAAATCAATTTGTAGATCAGATTTCATTGACGTATTTTTGTAAAGAGGGTTTTTGTCGAGAGTCAAATGTATTGCTGGTAATATTTTTCCCAAAAATGTATTGCTGGTACTTTTATTATAAGAATGTATTTCTACACTTTCATTGTGTTCCGACCCCAGCTTAGGGGTTCACTATTTGCCTGTAGCTGGGACACCAACAGGTCCTACTACTCCGGGTCAGGATGGATCTAGGAACACCAATTAAGAAGTAGTTCCCCACTCTTGAAAACCTCCTGATCAAAGGCCTTGCTGCCAAATGTAGTTTATCGTCATAGCCAGGACGCGTGTAAAACCGTCCGAAAGATGTAAATAGTGTAAGTAGTTACAATATCTCAGAAATATAGACAGATGTTGAAAAATCAACTATCACGTTGCCAGGCCACAAATAAAGTCCCAATATCGTAATTGTATAACTGAAAAGAATTGAATTTAAATTACAACACGGCTGGCGGCCAAATCAAGTTGAAACACTAGTTCTCGTACGATGACCGAAGTTAAGCAACGTGGAGCCTGGAAAGGTAACCGCTTGGGAACACCACATGCAGCAAACTTGAGTGTGCTAATTTTCGAATAACTTATTTTGAAATTTGCTACAATTTCAAAATAAGTTATTCCAAAATTCGCTTGAAAATGAAACAGTACTAGGGATTTTACTTTAATTCTATAATTAAATTTGGAGTTTTTAGTTTCTGTTTTTGAAACATGGTAATTCCTGTGTAGCGATGGAACCATATCTTTATATTAGTATATATATATATATATATATATATATATATATATATATATATATATATTATGAAACGGATAAAATCCGACAATTATTTTAAGACATTTTTATGTTCATACATTATTTTTATAGATACAAATATTTAAGTAAATGCTCTCTTCATAATAAACGGTATTCAACAACATTTATCGGCCTGAATGTCCGAGAAATTTTCACAGAAAATATTCGTCCTCCGACAGGATTCAAACATGTATCCTATACAGAACCGTCATTTAGCTTGACGTGCCTTAACCAATTTGGATACAGAGGAGCGTTCGGTTAGCAAGGTCGATTTTAAACTACAATCTTCCGTGATTCTCTCACGTACATTCATATCTGCTCAATGCGTATCCAAATGTAAACAAATGTCGTCACACATTATGAAATGGACAAAGTCCGACAATTATTTTAAGACATTTTTTATGCTTATACATTCTTTTTATAGATACAAATATTTAAGTAAATGCTCTGTTTATAATAAACAGTATTAAACAATATTTACCGGCCTGATTGTCCGAGAAATTTTCATAGAAACTATTCGTCCTCCCAATTCAGGCCAGTAAATGTTGTTTAATACTGTTTATTATAAACAGAGCATTTACTTAAATATTTGTATCTATAAAAAAGTATGTATAAACATAAAAATTTCTTAAAATATATATAAATATTTGTGTATTTAGGCAACAATCCTTCTTTCATACACATTTTTTTTCTTTTAATATGATATATTATATAAGAACTATCTGAGTGTTCTTTGTATCCGAGCGCTTGAAATGGCTAAAAATGTATAGCCAAAGCGATCGAATAAAAAGAACATTCAGTCAGTTTTTTATATAATTTATCATCTGAAAAGAAAAAACAATTAATATGTCACATGAGAAATTGTATATAAAAAATCAAAGAACCTTGTCTGTCGTATTCAATGAAATCTGCATATATATATATATATATATATATATATATATATATATATATATATACATATATATATATATATATATATATATATATATATATATATATATATATATGAGAGGGAGAGATCAGAGAGAGAAACAGAGACAGATAATGTGAGCGGGTTTGAAACGGATAGGCTCACCCTAAAATTAAATCCAGAATTTTAACTGATTGCAAATCACATAATCACTAAAACAGCAATACAAAAAATAATTAGTTAATATTGAGAGGGAGGTATCTATATAGAGATGGATAGATTTGCGATAGATAAAGTCATCCAGATGATTTAAAAAAGAAAATGCCATCACATTTTAAAAGATATATTTACCAAAATTACACAAAAGTATCTTGAAATACTAAAGAGTAAATTTATTCAATAAAATCGACATTGACTTCAACCACGACTTCCAGACGACTTCGGAATCTCCTGCAACTTTTCTGGACGGTCTCCTTGTTGCTGAATGTTGCCATAATCCTTGCTTTCAGTTCATCTTTGGTATTACAAAGAATTTTCTTGGTCTATTGCTCAACTGCGCTCCACACATAATAATTAAATGGGTTGCAGTCTGGAGATTTTGATGGCCAGATATATATGGGGGTGATGTGGTTGCAGAAATTGTCTGACAACTATGACTGGATTCTCCTACTTGTGTGGCATGGTGCAGAGTCCTGTGGCTAAACTTAGCGTCTTCCAGCTGCCACTCTCTTGACCAAGAGCATCACTGTCTCTTCAAAACACTTGATGTAGGTCTCCGTGTTGAATCTGAGGCCCTGTTGCAAGTTGATTATACATAACGTTGCCATCACTAGTGATCACTCCAAACACCTTCTTAATCACCATTAAAATCAACCAACTCTTTCCGTATCTTCTGCACTCTCCCCAGATTGACACCCAATTACTCTGAAATGTTCGAGTTTTCGACGCTAATGCTAACTAGTACAGCATGACATTTCCAAGTTTCTGGCGGAGAGAATTGCGCCATGGTGCTCTTTTTCTCACAAACGGGGTGCCCAACTGACCCTTCTTTACTGTGCAGTCGAGAAAAACAAAAAGAAACAACACGCATGTCCGAAATTATAAATATAATGTGGCGACAATTTAACCATCGCACCTTGTATATGCACTTATTGAGATAGATAGATAGATAGATAGATAGATAGATAGATAGATAGATAGATAGATATGAAATTACTGACATCGATATATATATATAGAGAGAGATATAAAATTACTGAGATAGGTAGATAGATATGAAATTACTGACATAGATATATATAGAGAGAGATATAAAATTACTGAGATAGATAGATAGATAGATAGATAGATAGATATGAAATTACTGACATAGATATATATATAGAGAGAGAGATATAAATTACTGAGATAGATAGATGGATAGATAGATAGATAGATATGAAATTACTGACATATATATATATATATATATATATATATATATATATAGAGAGAGAGAGAGAGAGAGAGAGAGAGAAAATTACTGAGATAGATAGATATGAAATTACTGACATAGGTATATATAGAGAGATAGATATAAAATTACTGAGATAGATAGATAGATAGATAGATAGGTAGATAGATATGAAATTACTGACATCGATATATATATAGAGAGAGAGATATAAAATTACTGCGATAGATAGGTAGATAGATATGCAATTACTGACATAGATATATATAGAGAGAGATAGATATAAATTACTGAGATAGATAGATAGATAGATAGATAGATAGATAGATAGATAGATAGATAGATAGATAGATATGAAATTACTGACATAGATATATATAGAGAGAGATAGATATAAAATTACTGAGATAGATAAATAGATAGATAGATAGATAGATAGATAGCTATGAACTTATTGAGATAGATAGATATGAAGTTATTGAGATAAATAGATAAGAAACCTGATAAAAATGACTTTGGAAGTTGATGTGCCCTGAGTTAAATGCAGTTTTAAGATGAGTCGTGTTAAGAGATGGAGAAAAAATAGGACGGAAAGCTGGACTTCTTCTCAGCTTCTTGTCAATCGCCTCGCATCTGTACACTGTTAGGTTCTGTAGTCCAACTTGCATAAATATGTGCACTTCATTTTGACCGGCTTCTCGGCGCTTGGTTGGGATAGGCGTTCATTAAATCGTAATGTCTTCCACGCGAGAAGGAAAACAAATGAAATGCCCATCTACAAATATACTTGTCTTGCCAAAACAAATCTATCTGATGTAGTTAAGTGGGTGGGAATTCTAAGGTCTTCATTCTACTTTTGCCTGTTTTTTTACTTTCGTTTTAAAAAGAAAAGATTTCGAGGTTTTAAAGCAATAGATTTATGGTGGTCACAAAAAAAACATTTTTTTTTTCACATAAAAACATTAAATGGAAAATATAGAAATTGTCATAAAAGTTTCAGCAGAAAAACATCGTTTTTATTAGATTCGGTTTTCATTATTATTATTATTATTATTATTATTATTATTATTATTATTATTTTTGTTTTCATTATAATTTTTATTATTATAATTATTCCTATTTTCAGTACTAATATTTTTTCAGTATTATTATCATTATTATTATTATTTCTTTTTTAATTATTATTATTATTATTATTTTTAATTATTATTATTATTATTATTATTATTATTATTATTATTATTATTATTATCTTTGATTTCTGGTGTGTACACATTTCGTTCCGGGACCCACCAAGAACTCTAAGGTTATAAACAGCATTATGACATTTTCCACTGACCAATTTAAAAAAAAAAAAACTATTTTACATAGATAAAGCCCTTCATAAGGTGTGGGTTGTTTTCGTGAGAAAAATTTTTTGTATTTGTTTAAGGCATGGACTTCCAGGAATCCCTTCAATAAGTCTACTGAAATCAGAAATGGCTTCATATCTTTTGTAAAAAAACATAAAAAACAAAGATCACACAGTTTACACAGTCAAAGCTTTTCGTAAGGTGTGAGCTGTACTTGTGAGTACAATGTTTTGCATTTCTTTAAGTCTTGGAGTATCAGGAATTCTTTCAATGAGTCTATAGGAACCGTTTCCAATCAATTCAACGACTCCAAGTACAACTGAAATTATTGATATCTTCATGTGCCACATTTTTTGGATTGTATTTTTATAGTTTTTTGTAGATCTTCAAAGATACATTTCAGTCTGTAGGGATAGGCAAGCCAATAAGCAAGTACATTCTGTTTTTGTGATCTTTGTATTATTAATATTATTATCATTTCCTTTGATTTCTGTTGTATACACATTTCCTTCCGGGTCCCAACCAGAGACCTAAGATCAGGAATTGCTTCATAATATTTTTCATTGATCATTTCTGTAAAAAAAATCACACGCATTTTAGATAAAGCCCTTCGTAAGGTGTGAGCTGTATTTTTGAGAACAATTTTTTGTATTTCTTTAAGGCTTGGACTATTAGGAATTTCTTCAATGAGTCAATTGGATTCTTTTCCAATCAATCCGAAGACTCCAACTACAACTGGAATTGTTGATGTTCTCACATGCCACATTTTTGAGACTTAGATTTCAAGGTCCTTCTACTTT
>OZ038512.1:12645538-12673038 GCA_964036315.1 Acanthosepion esculentum
TGGACATTTTTTGTCAGGAATCTAAAAAACAGAATCTTTAAGTTTTGGGCTAATACTGGCAATAAATGAAAGAAATCTTGGGTTTTTTGGGGAGAAAATCTTCGAACCTCTTAATGGATTGTCCGGTCAAAAGATTTAGACAAAAGATTTAGTACTTTACACGTAAAACAGTCACTTTTATTCTATTATCATTTGGGGTGATTTGCCGTGAAACCTTTTTTTTTCTCTTCTTCTGGAAATTGTCTATTTTTTTTATTAATACTATCCTGCTCCTTAATGCTATTGTTGTTGTTGTTGTTGTTGTTGTTGTTGTTCTTCTTCTTCTTCTTCTTCTTCTTCTTCTTCTTCTTCTTCTTCTTCTTCTTCTTCTTCTTCTTCTTCTTCTTCTTCTTCTTCTTCTTCTTCTTCTTCTTCTTTATTTAGTTCACCTCTACGTCTTCCTCTTCTTGTTTTTTTTTTCTTACTTCTACTTTTCTCTATGTTTGTTCTTCTCTATCAACCACTTCTTTTTTCTTTTAATCGTTTGGTTTTCCCTTCTTTTCTTCTTCTTTTCTTTGGGTTTTGATTCCTTTTGCCCTCTTCTTTCTTTTTCGCCTTGTTATTACTTTCTCTTCCTCCACTTTTATTTCCTTTCTTTTTTCTTTTTTTTTCTTCTTTTGTTTCTTCTTCATTCCCTATTTTATTCCCTACTTCTTCTTCTTCTTCTTCTTCTTCTTCTTCTTCTTCTTCTTCTTCTTCTTCTTATTATTATTATTATTATTATTATTATTATTATTCGTAGTAGTAGTAGCATTTGTATTACCATTATCATTAGTAGTTGTAGTAGTTCTTAGGTATTTTATTTTCATAATTTTTGTTTTAACAAATTCGTGATACCTTTTACGAGTAATACCGGGATCAGTTGCACATTAACCCCACACTGTTATTTTAATAAATACTGAAAGAATTAATTTTAAAATAAGTCTGTGTCATTATAGATATCAGTTTACTGTTCATATAAATCTATAGTTTTATATATTTTAAGCCGGTGTTCCATTCTTCTCAAAATAAAAGTGACAACAACGAAAAAGGTTCGTTTTATTTCTTTCCTGTTAAATGACATTAGGTGTGTTTAATTTTCATGACAATTGGTATCCGGTAGTAAAGGCCTCTGATCGCGAGAAGCACCTCTTAATTGCTGTCGTGTTTTGATTCGAACCTGTAGCACCCATTGGGGCCGAGCTATGGGCAAACAGTTATGCCCCAGACATAAAATACTACGAAAGTATAAAAATACTTTTTTATAGTAAAATTACCAGCAATAATTCTTTATATAAAAATATCAACAATTAGTAATTATATTAAAATGACTAATAAAATTTTATAGTACAATTACCAACAATAAATATTTATCTGTGTTATGATAATATTACATGGCGATTGAACTGGCTATTTTATAACAACGTGGAACTCAATGCAACGTGCGATAAGTAAAAGGAATTAACTTAAGGCGAACTAAGGTAAGTTTTCACGCAGGTAATGTGTACGCTGTGAATATAATTTGGATGTCTATTACAATTTCATTCTAGTGAACCAAAAATTTGATTTGAACCCGTACTGTTCTTAATGAGTCGAATACAAAGTAGAAATCGTCAAAAAATCTTTTGAAATTCAAAGAAGGAAAAAAGCATAATATTTTATCAGTATAATGGATTTTTAAGTTAACTTCTGCGAAAGGCCCGTTTGGCCAAAATTTCAATTCATGCCAAAAATTGAGTTCTTCAAATCACTAACTCTACGGTACTTCAAAGCCTCACGTTACGAAACCTCTCACTTACACTCTGATTCCTTGGCATTTTAAAGAAATAAAATTGATTTCCTCAATTCACAAAGTTTTGGAAATAATTTAAACTGAATGTAAAACAATTTATTTTTAAATTTACAAAGTTTGTGCGTTACTTTACACTCAGTATAGATGTAAAGCTTTTAAAATCACTAATTTTGTTCAATTATTTTAAAATTTGAATTTTTAACAGTTCCTTCATATCCGGACACAAATCTCAAGGCTGAATGTTCAAGCACCGGATGAATGGCAGATTTTCAATCCCTGGATTCCAAAAATATTATTATGTCACTGTAGAGCAAGCGTGACCCGAGTTAGAGGGGTTTCAAACACACGGACGGGTAGAAGGAATTCGCCGTTTATTTATATTATTGAAAGTTCTTCAATTAAAAAAGAAATTCCATATTAAATTGCAAAAGAAACCCAAACTGTTCCTACCTGAAAGGAACCAGGAAGACAAATGTTATGATTCTGACGCCACAGCTAACAGAAAAACGGTCAATAAAATGTTAACATAAAGTTCATGATAATTTTCTTTTGTGTTGAATTCGGAGGTGAGTTCATGCCTTTCCCAAGTGTATTTACAACTAAGGGCATATAATGAATACAATGGAACTTATAAATTTGCACTCCAATTAACAATTCCGAACTATTATCCATTACACTACCCAAACTTCCAACCTTAAAGCACCTCGTATTCTCAAGCGGTTACCTCTTTAGGTATTGAGTAGGCTTGAGATTGCTTAACTTCAGTGATTGTACGGGAACCTGTGTTTCAACGTCATGTGGCCGTAAGTCTTTTACAAAAGGCGAAAATATGAAAACGAAAAAAGTTTGTTTTTATTCCTCATTAAGAATCTCTAGTTTTATGGACATTCATTTAGTGATAGATGATTGTATCTCTGATGTGATTGCCCTGTGATAGATGATTGTATCTCTGATGTGATTGCCCTGTGATAGATGATTCTATCTCTGATGTGATTGCCCTGTGATAGATGATTGCATCTCCGATGTGATTGCCCTGTGATAGATGATTGTCTCTGATGTGATTGCCCTGTGATAGATGATTGTCTCTCTGATGTGATTGCCCTGTGATAGATGATTGTCTCTCTGATGTGATTGCCCTGTGATAGATGATTGTATTTCTGATGTGATTGCCCTGTGATAGATGATTGTATCTCTGATGTGATTGCCCTGTGATAGATGATTGTATCTCTGATGTGATTGCCCTGTGATAGATGATTGTCTCTCTGATGTGATTGCCCTGTGATAGATGATTCTATCTCTGATGTGATTTCCCTGTGATAGATGATTCTATCTCTGATGTATTGCCCTGTGATAGATGATTGTATCTCTGATGTGATTGCCCTGTGATAGATGATTGTATCTCTGATGTGATTGCCCTGTGATAGATGATTGTATCTCTGATGTGATTTCCCTGTGATAGATGATCGTATCTCTGATGTGATTGCCCTGTGATAGATGATTGTATCTCTGATGTGATTGCCCTGTGATAGATGATTGTATCTCTGATGTGATTTCCCTGTGATAGATGATCGTATCTCTGATGTGATTTCCCTGTGATAGATGATTCTATCTCTGATGTGATTGCCCTGTGATTGTGATTAACATGAATGTTTTTATATAAAAAAAGGCGGATGCATAAAAAGCTAAAACAATTATAAAGAAACAGGAAAATTTCGTTAGAAACAAAAGAAAGAATGCTGAATTGCTATGTGATATCAATTTCTTGTACTACGATAAGCTGGTGGGAACAGAAATGTGGCTCTGCAGAATGGATACTGAGAATTCCTTGGACGGACCGAATTAGCAACGACGAGGAAGTCGTATAGTGAATATTTATACTTAGAAACAGACAGAAACAACTTAAAATTCTTGGACGCAAATAGAGGAAGGAGTGCCTGAAAAACTTACCCCTAACGGGGTATTTCGAGACCAAAAGTTAAAGGTAGCGTGTCACCTGTCTTACGAAGATTCGCTGCCATATTTGGTATGATGCTCCCGCTATATATCTCGAGATTCTTGATAACATCCAAATAAGGGTCTGTCATGTTATTGGTCCTGAAGTGGCATCTCGACTTGAATGACTTTCCCACCGCTGTGATGTTGCGGCAGTCTGTCTTTTTTTTCCGGATTAGGAGTGAACTTCCGGTTCCTTATAAATCCTACTTCAACTTTGTATATCTAACGTCTCTGCATTAATCTCCAAACTTTTATTTACTATTTATTTACATATTTTTTCCTCAACAGGTGTAGATAGATTTGCCTGACGTTCGGTTCAAACTCCACCCCAGTCTTTTGAACAAGAGTAGAGACTTATTCCTTTCTTCCTGTTTAGGATTGGCTGTCCAGTTCCTTTTAAATCTTTTTAGCTCTACCTAACGCTTGTTCATTCCTACGCTAATTTGATTCCACACAGTAACCCTCTAACTTGAGTGCCTCTTGGGCCTTTTGTTGGAAGAAAACTAATTAAAATAATGTAATCCCCAACATTTGGACTCTTGTCTTTCCAGATTTAAAGCCTACGGACTATGATATCTCGGTTGAGAGGGAGATCAACAAAGATGATAACAATACCAATGATTTGCTGAATTCGGCTATTGGGAGGCTCGTGGCTAATATGAATAAAGAACCCGCGATAAACCCATGCAATTGTTTTAGACTTCAGATCGAGGCCGTCATCGAATCTACTGGTGATCATGCTGAATAGACTGATCTTTTGTGTATGGTTGTAAGAACATTTTAACGAAATTGCTTCCGTTAACTATTGATAATCTTAAATTAAAACTTATTCACAATTAGCTGACTCACCCTGTATATCTTTATACAAATAAATAACTTGACGAATACTGCTATGAAGAAGAGACAATGCATGGCTGCTAGCAAAATCGACACTGAATATATGTGTTGCATATTGGAATTGTCGCAATCAAATAGGTACAATGCCTGGAGGGTGTAGTAACATTTTAGGAACTAGTGATCGTAAGGCCCATGGGAACTGAAGTAGACATAGGTGTACAATCATAAGGAGACAAGTGAAATTTCTCGGACACATAATGAGGAAAGTTGGTGTAACGTATTCAACACTCTTAGGGCATACTGAAGGAAAAAGTAAGTAACCAAATTAACGGATGCTGAACAATGAAAGTTAAAAAGTATAGTGATAAAAATTAGAAATTTCTGTCAAAAGTTACTGCATCAACGCAAATTGAATGACATAAAGGAGATTAGGAACTTTTAGTAATATTGAAAAACCAAGTAGTTTTGTACCTTAGGGTTATTGTTAGGGGAAACATTACCCCGAAGAAATCCGAGGAAAAAATATGTCATAAGGATCATATGAAGATTTTGTTTTTAATTTTTTTTTTTTATCATTTCACCCCAAGCAAAGCAGTAAAGCCACTAAGACACAAGGTGGTTACTGAATGCTAGACGGCATGAGCAAATCATACTATGAAGAAGAGAGAATAATAAAAAATACACAAGAATTAAGAACACAAGATAACGATTGGCATTGCAATTAATCTTTTGAAGATCAAAGTTAACTGGAAAACAAGAAGCCGAAAGAGAGTTCCACAAGCGAGAAGAGCAATAGAAGAAGATTTTAGCAAAAGAAAACTTACCGTTATATCTAGCCATTTCAACTGTAGAATGATGGGACTTCGCCACCAATCTAGTACTGCGCTTAAATTCATAAATTCTAGGTGCGATAGAAGACATATTTATTTTAATATAATGCAAAATGTGGCACAAGACCAAAAGCGGGGGATAAAGGAATTCTGGTCTTCAGTCTGTATTATCTTAAACTTAGCTAGCCACAATTACTGACCCAAACATACCACAGTATTCCTTACACAAAAAAACACATTCTTACTTACCATTCTTAATACAGCCACCATAATACCTCCAGTAGTTTTAACGCGTTCCCATATATACAATTTACTAAAATTTGTTAGAACAGTTACCAAAAAGTATTTATAGAAAAGACACAGGGAAGCTACATTACGGCGATGGGTGACTGCAGCCAAGATATCAGGTCAAGACGAATAACATTGCAGATTCTTATTTGGATTTTAACCAGAATCTCTGAATATATAGCAGGGACACCAAACCATATGTGGAAGCAATATTCAAAGCATGGATAAATTGTAGACTTATAAATCTGTAAGATAGATTCTGTCGAGAAAAATTGTTTAGTAGGACATATTGAACAAAGTTTCCTAGCAACAGACCTGTTAACTGATTCAACAGAATTTTTCCACGTCAGAGGATAACGTTAGTAAGAGAAGGCGCAACGATTGGCTCATTGTTCGATTCGTTTTTTACGGCTTATCAACCCATTGCAGGTTATTTAAGCCAGAAAATATTTTTAGATTGTAAGATTTGGGATTTTCTTAAGAATATTTAGATACATATCAGAAGCACTAGACCAGATGTGACAGCAATATTTAGTGCATTTAAAAAATAACCGACACCTTTTCTCTAAGTTCATGTAGAAAACATTTTCTTCGCATTATTTTTTCTTTCCCCATAACACTTCTAATCTATTTAACAGAGTTGACTGATTGTACTATTCATACAGAGCTGGGTAATACACTTCTAAGATTTCTCTAAGATAACGCAAAATATATTGCAGCGAACATTTACATCAACCTGATCACGTTATGTCTAATAATGGCGATTTACTTACTGTCGGAGGCGTGTCGTCTTTAAATTAAATGTTTTTTATTTGAATAGACCAAAAAGGTAATGGACATTTCCAGATAGCGTGCATGAAACAGATTTTGTCTTTTCTACTTCAGGTTCATGTGTTTCCAAAAGACTGAAGTCGCGTTCCGTGCGTACTTTAGTGCAATTCCTTTCTTCTCTAGTGAGGAATATGGTTTTAGTGGCATGCGCGTGCTAGCTGAGCTTCGGAAATTTTAAAAACCTTTACTTGACTAAACTAAAGAAAGTTAAATTGATGTGTAAAGACTCGCTTCTTTGTCCTTCTTTTTCTTTTTTTTTTCGGATCTATAAAAAAGTAAAGTTACTTTGTTATGTTTTTGTAAGTTGTATTTTGCATGTGAGCTTATTTTCAAATTTTTGACGTTTTCCTATCAATCTATATATCAATTTTATCTAGCTATACATATATATATATATATATATATATATAAAAATATGTATATATATAAAAATATGAATATATATATATATATATATATATATATATATATATATATATATATATAAACCTTATACTCTCTATCTCTGTCTATCTGTTCATATGTATGTTTCTACCTATCTACCAATCGGTTCATTATCAATGTATCTATCTATAGATCTATATCTATCTCTCTCTCTCTCTATATATATATATATATATATATATATATATATATTATATATATATATATATATATATATTATATATATATATATATATATATATATATATATATATATATATATATATATATATATATATATATATATATATATAAGCATATATCAAGCTAGCTAGCTAGCTATCAATTTATCAATCTATCTCTCCATCGGTTTAATATCTATCTCTCTCTCTCTCTCTCTATCTATCTATCTATCTATCTATGGATCGGTTTAAAATCTGTCTCAGCATGTTCATATAAACTTATCTGCTAGCTTACTTTTCTTAGTTTCTCAGATAATTTTTGATAGATATGAACAGATTTGGATAGACAAGTAAGTAGCTTATACAGAAAAGTAATTATTTCTCTTTAAATTAAATGATTTCCATTATTCGAATATGAATTCACTCTTATCGAATTTGAAAATAGTCGGTAAATCAATATATATATATATATATATATATATATATAGTCATAGTAGCTTTGTTGAGTTGCTGGGGGTGAATTAAATACACACATACATATATATATATATATATATATATATATATATATATATATACACATACATATATATATAGCTAGTATCTCCTGACGATTGAACGGATCGATTGCTGCAATGTCAGCCTACGAAACTCTACTAAAATTAATATCAAATAGCTAAATAACAAATTTGATATTTGTATTACTTCTATGACGCAGAATGAGAAAGAAAACATTAAAGAAGTAGAGAGAGGAGAGAGAACATAAAAGAACAGAAATTAAGAAGAGAGAAGTTAACGATAGTATATATACATATATATATATATATATATATTAGAATTTTTTTCACATTATATATATGTGTGATGTGATAAAAAATATATGCATTGATATATTTTTTTTCACATTTTACACATTTAAAAAGGTAGTAGGATTGACAAGAGTTGGTAGAAAAACGGAATAATAAAACCTTTCAGTTATTTGTCTCATTCTTGTCAAGAGATTCCAGTTGATTCCAGGGAATTTTAAATAAAAAAATCACGTTAAAAGACATATAATCAAAAGAAAATTGCGTGTTTCACTTAAGGTAATAATAGTTTTTTCTTCAGATTTCCTTCTTATATAGAAACTATTTTTTTCTTATAGCCTACCTATTCAAATATTTCAACTCCACCTTTTTAACTGTCTCTTTCTCTATCGGTTGCATCGTCCCCTGCCCCACTCACAGTTATTCGGTCTTTTTTTTTTCTAACGAATTTTCTTCCTCCTTGTTCCGTGTTATTGAAATGCTTTGGAATTTAGAACATTTCACGAACCAAATGTAGTACGAACTCTTGCCGCTTCCCTTGGTGAGTAGTGCTGCTTATAATCGAGATTCCATTCACAAGATTATTACCTTCGAATAAAATAGCAGACACCGGGTGTTTTCTGTTTGAATTTCTGGTATGAAGAATTATCATTTTTTGCACTATTCATATTCGGATTATTATCCTGATCTTTGTTGTTGTTATCTTAACGTTTCGATCGTTGTCATCTCCGACCGAAAAGTTGCCCTAACAACAACAATGATGAGAACAATATTCCGAATAGAAATAGTGTAAACCAGTTGTTTTTTAGACTAAGCACGCAATACATAATTCAAGAGCCATCCAAGGTAGAGTGAGTTACTGTTAAATTTGTTTTGGTGAATGGGTGAAAGAACAGATAGAAGAAATTGAAGGTTATTATGAAGGATTGATATCAGTTCAATCTTGACTGGAAAATGATAAAATTAGTTACCTCCACGAAATCGTTAAAAAGCAGAATATCGTAATGAAAATATGCTTCAAACAGAATGAAAACATAGTTTTATTGTCAAAATCTTTGTTATTATTAAGAGGGGAGAGATGAAAGTATTTTTTAAATATTTAATTAATCTTTTTACTCCTTTTTAGAACATTAGAAATTTGAATTAAAAATATGGTTTTCTTGCATCAGCGGATGTACTATAAATTAGCATAGTAAATTTTACCGGCTGTTTTGCTGTGACAAACGAATTAATTTGGAAATTCTTGCAAAAATAAAAAATTTGTCGGGATTTAATGAAATTTTCAGGATTTCATGAATGAAATTATTTAGAACTGTGTTTTTAGAAAATTTCGGTAAATTTCTATCTACATGTGTTTCAACCACTCATTTTGTGAGAACTTGTGAAAACCAAGCATAATTCTTTGAAGAATTTTAGTCAGCAATTTTTTTCAAAATTGGACCTTATGTTACCGAAAATCTGCTCTGAATCGAAAAGTAAAAAATGCAATAAAACAAAGACATTATTTAATTAGAGAAGTTTTTAATTGCTTTTATGAATAATATATATTAATAACAATATTGCCTTAGAAAAAAATTTGTTCGATAGAAAATGAATTTTTACAAAATTTGTTTTCATTTTGCTTTTAGAACAAGAATAAGTTGTAATATTTTTAAATCTTTTAAAATCCATTTTCAATGGTGTAACTCTTAGGAAATATTGTTATTCAGTAAAACTATATTTACTAATCATATATCTTAAAGCATATCACAATTTGACAATCAGTCAGACAGTTATGTGCCACGCGTGATACACGCGTAGGCGATCATGTATCTTTCGATACATTACTGACGAGGCAGATTTTTTTCCTGCAGTAGGTTGCCATTTTCATTCTCCGGTAGACCAGTTGCCATCCAAGGCTACAGAACCCGGTCTGTCCTGCTATTTACCCACACATGGGGGGAGAAGAAGAGGATTCATACCTTTCCCAAGGGTATTAGCACATAAGTGAATGTAAGGGATTCTACCGGAATTCGAACTCGGCTCTCCGATTTCTCAATCCGAGCAGCTATCTACGAGTATCTAAAAAAAATTGAATTGTTTTTTTTATGTGCAAAAACTTTTTATAGATATGGTGGGCCATACACGATACTATCAGAAAATAAGAGCAACACCTATAGTAATTTTAGAGTCAAAATTCTCTAAAATTCAATAAAACATTAGATTGCGGAGAATACTTTCTTAAATTTTTTAGATTACCAAGTACTTAAAAGGTGTTTGTTTTATATTCCTCAATAAATTTTTATAGGGTTGAAGCATCCGTAGAAAAACATTAGATAACAATCTGTCATCAAGCTGTCTCGGAGGGGCTAAAAAGCGGTCAGTATAAATAAACAAGCTTCCGTCGTGTTGAAAAATGCATTTATGTGATATTTTAAACATAAAACATAATATTTGTTTCTAATCAGATTAATTATATTTTAAATCAGCTAATATTACTCAAATAAAGTTTCAGAAAAGTATCTTTTATTTTTGGAAGATCTTTTGATAAAGAGATTTACATTTTTATAATACTTTGCTAAAAATAGCGCAAAATTCAAAAATTTTAGAAATTTCAAAACAAAATCTCCTTCCACTCAATTTAAATTAATTTTGAAATATAGCATAGTATTTTCTTTATTTGAAATATTAAATTTAATCTCAGCTTGAAATTAAAACTAAAATAAAAGCTTCAATAGAGATTTTTCATTATTAAAAATTCATTTTAAACGAGAGCCTGTTCCCAAAAGTATTCGTTCTTGGAAAAAAATTATCTCTGACCGTAACTTTTTTCTCATATTTGGAATACAGGGGCAATGGGGATGATTTGACTCTGTGGAAATTGCATGAACTGAGGGAACCAAAGACTACAGCGGATCTGAACATTTGCCATGGAAATAGCGCCAAAGTATCGACATTCTGCCAACGTTGGGAATGATACATTAAGTGAAAATATGTCTTTCCCACAGAAAAAGTCTTTGGGATATAGCAGATTTGGGAAGTGTATATAAAAAATAACCAAAACAATTCTGTCCATTTTTTGATTAGTCATTGAATGAAGTTGAAATATATACGAAATGCGTGTAGCAATTGTTTTCAAATTCGGACAGCCGGAAGTAGGAACATCAGACGTTATAAAAAACACGCGCACCGTCCCCGGCCATCAGTTATAAGGTGGACAGCTGTGAGAAGGATGGAAGTGTCTAGAGATCTCGTTCGGGGCTGTTTGCTTTACGACTTCAAAGTGGGCATATCAGCAGCTGCATCAAGTCGTCGCATATGTCAAGCGTTTGGGGATAGTGCTGTGGATGAACGTACTGCAAGGCGTTGGTTTCGAAAATTCAAGTCGGGAGATTTGTCTCTCCATGATGAGCCTCGCAGTGGACGACCACAGGTCTTGAATGAGGGAGTCCTGAAGGCGGCCATTGAAGAGGACAGTAGTCTAACGTGTGGTGAACTTGCAAGACAGTTCCACATTTCCGATGAAACAGTTAGACTTCACCTGCACCGCCTAGGTAAGACGTACAAACTGAGCAAGTGGGTTCCGCAAACGCTGTTGGAGATCCACAAGGGACAATGAGTGGCAGCCTGCGTATCGCTACTTTCTCGCCACAGTACCGCATCCTTATTCAATCGTGTGCTTACCAGTGATGAAAAGTGGGTTCTGTACGAAACTCCCAAGCATTCCAGACATTAGTTGTCTCCTCAGGCGCAAGATTATGCTTGGTGTCTGGTGGGCAGGTCGTCAAGTGGTTCATTATGAACTGCTACCAACGGGCCAAACGGTCACTGGAGACCTATACTCGCAGCAATTGAAACGTGTGAAACAGGCATTGCGCCAGAAGGAGCACACCTTTGCGATTCACACTGATGAATCGGAAAGGTGTGCTTTTCCTCCATGACAACGCCAGCCCGCATGTCGCGCGAGTAGTCAGGGATACCATACAGCAACTTTGGTGGGAGACTTTGTGCCATCCACCTTATTCACCTGACCTTGCGCCATCCGATTACTACCTCTTCCACACCCTGTATAATCATCTTCGTGGGAAATCCTTCACCAATGAAACAGAGTTGCGTCAAAACCCCCCGAGTTCTACCGCAAGGGCATTGAACAGCTGGAGACACGTTGGCAGAAGGTGCTGGATGCCGATGGCAATTACTTCGAAGGCTAAATATAAGTTACACATTCTGTGAAGCGCTTTCTTTTTTTTCCTTTAAAAACAGACATAACTTTTTTGTTTACCTTGTAAAACAGCTTCGGTCCAGATATCGCAGTAATAATTCATTTTTATTTATCTCATCTGACTCTCTCTCTCTCTCTCTCTCTCTCTATATATATATATATATATATATATATATATATATATATATATATATGTGTGTGTGTGTGTGTGTGTGTGTGTGTGTGTGTGTGTGTGTGTGTGTTACTCTGTGGCGGAAGAAAGGTAAGAAGTTCATTATGAAAAATAACAGTTAACCCTAGACCTGTATAAGTCAAGATTATAGTGATTGAGAGAACATCCTGCTGGGAGTCTGTTCTACAAAGAAGTAGTTCTTTTGAAGAAGCTGTCCGTTTGGAACGTAGATCTTACTAATAGATTTCAAATGGAATTGTATGATTCACACTTGTGTACGTGTGATGGCGACTTCCAGTTGTAAAGTTCAGTGCCGGTGGGTCTAAGTAATGTCGCTTGTCGCAATGGAAATTACGCTAGGATAGCGAAAGGCTCGCGACGTTTCCCTGCCAGAAAAGCGCTTGTAGGGTAGAAAATAATTAATTCCAAATAAGTCCACGTAGATGCTTTTCAAATCTATCAAAACAGGTTAGTGAGGACGGCGCAGCCCCAACCCAAATATGGCAGCAGTAATCCATTTTTTGTCTTGTAAATATATAACATTGTAAACGGAAGAAGTTACTTCTTGGTAGTCTGAGATTAAGAAATTGTTTTACAATGTAATATTTTTCGGAGCATATCATAGATCGATAGCAGACAAAACTAATGAGAAAATTGTAAGAGAACTCAATTTACTCCAGTCATGGTGAACGTTTGTACCCTCAATGAGGTTCCTTGCCTCAAAACTCTTTGGGGACTAAAGCTCACTCCCGCGAATGTAGTATATTCGTGACATCGCTAAGGATACTAAAAAATAGATACATTGTATCACTTCAGAAAGTAAATAGCTCATCATGATATCTTCTATCATTACAAGACTTAGATCAAACCAATTAAAATTTTATTCGGCTTTTTCATTTGGCCGAATTAAAACCTTTCCGGGAGGTAATATTGGCGCATATTATTTCCTTTAATTTCTGGTGTGTACTTATTTTGTTCTAGGCCCCGACCAGAGACCTAAGGTTAGAAATGGCATCATGATATTTTCCATTGGCCATTTTTAAAAAAATCAGACACATATTTTACATAGATAAAGCCCTTCGTGACGTGTGGGCTATACTCGTGAAAACAATCTTTTGTATTTCTTTAAGGCAAAGGCTTCAGGAATCCAGGAATTAGTCTACAGGAATCTTTTCCAACCAATCCGAGGGCTCCAACTACATCAGGAATTGTTCCCATGTGCCACATTTTTGAGATTTCGATTTCAAGCTCCTTGTATTCTGACAGCTTTTTCAAGATCTTCAAAGATATATTGCGGTCCGCAGGGACTGCCATATCAATAAGGAGGCACTTTTTTGTTTGTTTGTGTTCTGTAATAAAACTGTCTGGGCGATTAGCTTTGATTGTTCTGTCTGTGTGTATTGTGTCGTCCCTTAAAATTGTAACAGGTCCTATCTCCGGGCCTGGGTGGTGTTCATACCACTTTCTTTCAGTTTCCTTCCCATAGAAGTTGCAGATTTTCCAGTGCAGATATTGACCAACTCCGTCATGCTGGGTTTTATATTCAATGGGTGCCAATACCGTGAAACCTGATACAAGATATTTATCACAGAACCTTCATTTTGGACTAAAACAATATTTTACTATGTGTGCTTGATAATTTCTAAAAAGCATTAATCGTGTACAGCAACTGGTGGGTACGGGGCTTGTCTGCATCAGCTTGTTTGGTACGGGCAGATCATTATTATTATTATTATTATTATTATTATTATTATTATTATTATTATTATTATTGTGTATGTTATGTTTCCTGCTTTGTATTCTGTAGAGAAGGGTCCAAACTTTGGTCCTTAGGCCCTATGGCAAAATTATTTTTTAATTAATGGCATTTTTCTTAGTATATGGGATGTTCCTAGTAAGGCGATCTTCTGGCCAACTTGTATGTTAATGTTACTCCTGGGACACTGTTAGTAAAATTGTCCATTCCTTTTCTCACGAGGTCCAGAGCTCCGATTACCATTGGTACAGTCTCAGTCTTCATTCCCCACATCCTGTTAATCTCGATCTCCAGGTCCTTCTATTTGGACAATTTCTCGATAGTTTACTCTCAAATGGTACTGCTATGTCACTAAGCATACACTTCTGGAATTTCTAGTCTTTTGTGAAAATATCAGGTCTGTTGGCTTTTATTTCCCTGTCAGTTTGAATTGACATGTCGCTGAAGATAGTTACATTGTTATTTTGGGAAACAGCGTCTGGTTGGTGCTCATAACCGTCTCTCAGTGATTTCGATTTTGTGCTTCTTGCATATCTTCCCGTTCACATATGTCGCTACCTTGTTATGTCTGTGGGTATATTCATTTTTTCCCAGTTCCGGTCATCCTGAGATAATATGGCCGACAGGTTTATCATATTTTACTAAGTCTTTGTGATTATTTTTTTTAATCATATCACCCCAAGTAAGGTAGGAGTTCCACCAGGACTCAAGGTGTTACAGAGAATGAGAGCAAGATTAAAGAGGTGCGGGTTGAGGAAAGGATAAAGAGAAGGACGGGGATCAGAAGATGTCGATTGACATTGAATATTTGAAGATTATAGCTATCATGGAAGCAAGTCGGAAGAAGGGATTTCCACTGTCGGGAAGTGCGAGAGAAGAGGCTGTTGGAGTAGAAGTGATGTCTACATTTAACCGTCTTGACAGTAAAACAGTGGGACCGAGATGCCAACCAGGTAGCCCGCTTAAATTCAGTGAAAGTAGCTCGTCGGAGCAGTTGCCATGAAAATATTTGTAGAAAAGACAGAGTGGCGCCACATCACATCTGTAGGGAAAGTGACTGTACACGCGATACCAGTTCAGGACCTATCACATTGCATATCCGTCTCTGGATTTTGTCGAAGACCTCGAGATGAACAGCTGGGTTACCAGACCATATATGTAGCAGTATTCAATGCGAGGATGAATGGTTGATTTGTAGACTTGAAGGATGGACTCAGGCGAGAAAAACCTTCTGTTAGATTCTGGCCACAGCCCAGCCTTTAGAGCATTCGAAAGCGTTTGCGCTGCCTTTTTTCTGATTATTTCCACACAGAGATATCTTTTCCATAGACGAAATGTTCAGAGCATCTTCTCGCCTTACCGCTGTTTTCATGACAAATGTTCAGGCGAACTCTTTTTCTTAATTCCACCTATTCAGAACACTTCATATCTAGGATCAGCTATGTACACAGGGTTGAATGATCCACATTCCCTTGGTAGAAGACAAGGTTTTTTTTCTCCAGAACTGTGGAACAGACTCCCAAGAGGATGCTTCCTCCGATCACTATAATCTTAACCTCTTCATGTCTAAAGTGATCCTATATCTATCCTACATATCCTCAAAATATTCACTTCTTACTTCCACCGCGTATGCTCTTTCAACAACTTTATTCAGTAACAATCTACTTTGAGTGGCTTGTATTGAGTGATAGAATACTATAATAAGATAATTTATTTCTAAGTTTTAGGATCAGCCTCCATTAAAAACTGACAACTGACTGAAAATTAGCACAGTAAACCAAATTCCTTAGCAGCAGACCTAGCAATGATTCTATATAATCTATAGATAGCTTAGGACGTACGGTTGCATATTGCCAATTCAACTGTAAATTGATGAGACCTACTTGCCAGTCTAGTACTGCGCTCAAATTCATAAAGTTTACGTGCCAAAGCATAAAGTTCGTCAGAATAATTACCATGAAAGTATTTATAGAAAAGGCACTAGAAAGTTATATTATGGCGGGGGGGGGGGAACCGATATGCCAGGTCAAGACCTATAACATTGCTGATTTATAGGCTATAATATAAAATAAAATGTGGCGTTGTAGCGCGCCCATATATGGTTGTATCATTTGCATAGATATTCACTAAAATTTAGAGTATATGCTTAGGCAGTTTCTTCCGCAATTTCGGACGGTACAAATACACTACCATAGTTAGATTTTTGTTATCATTTCATCCTATGCAAGGCAATAAAGCCACTAGGACTCAAGGGGGGGGGGTGACTAAGTGCTAGATAATATGAGAAAAAATAATATTATGGAGAGAGGACAATAAAGAAATAAGAATTAAGTAGACAGGAAACGATTGACATTGAACTTAAATTTTTGAAAGTCAGTCTTGACTGGGAAGCAAAAGGCCGAAAGAGAGTTCCACAAGAGTGGAGTATGATAGAAAAAAACTGTTAGCATCGAACTTCGGCTACATTTAGCTATTCCGACAGTAAAATGATGAGATCTTGCCGCCAATCTAGTACTGCGCTTAAATTCTATTTACAATAGATGAAATTCCATCACAACAGTTATCACGAAAGTATTTATAGAAAATTCACAGGGAAGCTACGTTACGGTGCGGGGGGAGTGACTGAAACCGACATGCCAGCTCAGGACCTGTAATGTTGCTGATCCTTCTTTGGATTTTATCAAGAATCTCTAAATATTTAGCAGGAGCACTGAACCATATGTGGCTGCAATATTCAAATCAAGAACGAATGGTGGACTTATAAATATGTAAGATAGATTCTGGAGAAAACAATTGTCTAGCACGACAGAGTGAAGCAACTTTCTTAGTAGCAGGCCTAGTATTTGACGCAATATAATCTTTCCATTTCAGGTAAGCGGAAAATGTTAGTTCAAGAAGGCGCAATGTTTGATTCATTTTTTACGTCTTATCAAACCTTTGCAGGTTATTTAAAACCAGATATTGTTTAGAATTTTTTCAAATAGTATTGCTTTTAGTGATATAGTGTTATACTAATTAACCCATAGCTGGGGACAGAACAGATGGATTCATACATTTTTCAAGATTATTTGCACGTAAGTGAATAAAACGAACCCAGCAGGAATTGGAATTCGGTTCTCCGATTAAAAATCCGTACCATTATCTATTACACCAACCGCACATCCAAGCTTACGGATCCTGGTATTCCTAAGCTGCCACCCATCCAGGTACTGACCAGACCCGACGTTGCTTAACTTCATACGGGAACCGGTGTTTCAACATTATGTGGCGGCAAACCGAGACACACTAAGTCATTCTCCTGGAGGTTAGCATCAGCCGTGCTGATGGACGCAGAAAGTCGATGAAATCTTGTCGTGAAAACTAGTATTTTTTATTTGGTTATACTTTGGAAATTTTATTGTCGGCGGAAAACGTGGAATCTTAATATGGTATTTGCCAATGTTAACATTGATTGCCGCAAGCTCAAATGAGAGAAGAGAACAGTAGGAATCGAACTCGGATAACTAAATTACCTTGCTATTATATACGCCACGGTGATGAATTAAAACCGATTCTTTTTTTATATGGCTAGGGGCTTCTGCAAAAAAAAGTGACAGATATGGAGCAGTTCGTCGGGATCGAACTTGTAATACAAGCTTTACTGATATGCAAAAGTAGTTGTTAACCACCATATTACACATTGCGCCCTTCCCTTCTTTCTCGTTTGCTTACCTTTTCTCTCTGATTTTATCTCTTCTTTCTAGCAAACAACCATCCCTTCTCACTTTAAAAACGTTTTTTTTTTTACTTTCGGTTTTTTGACAGGTCTGCCGTCGAATCATTTCATTGTTCACATAAATACGTCTGTGCATGAATGTGTTAAGGCAAAGAAAGTTTTTTTTTCTCCTTCGCTTGCATGTTTAACCAACTTGATTTTTTTATTTTTTTTCTATTCCCATTCTTGAAAAACTTACACTTTTCTCAGCCGACAGTTATCTTTACTTCCTTTATTTGTTAAAAGCTCTTTTTTTGGTGGAAAGCCTAAAGAAAAAAAAACAAAAAACAGAAACAATTTTTTTAAAAATTTAAACTCTTGGCTGTTTTTAAAAGAAAACGGATTATGTTCTTTTCATCTTGATAACCTCAACAATATTAATCGGAAATTCTCAAACTTTCGATTTGTCGATTAGTTAATATATATATATATATATATATATATATATATATATATATATATATATATATATATATGTATATATATATATATATATATATATATATATATATATATATATATATATATATATATGTTCACACTCATATCTATCTATCTATATATCTTTCTGACTATATATATATATATATATATATATATATATATATAATACACACATATATATATTCTTATATTTATATATATATATAGTGAAATAAAGTTTTTTGAAGGCAATATTTCAATTTTTTTCAGTCGTTTGCTGATAAGGAGACTTTTAAATGCAAACAGTCTTTGTGCTAGAGTGCTCAATATCGAAGGTGGGGATAAAGTGCTAATAAAATAAATGAAAAAAAAATTTGCATTTTAGTGATATTTTTAACATGACTTACGTGAAAATAATTCATATTCTCACTCTCTCTCACTCTCTCTCTCTCTCGCTCTGTCTTTATATATATATATATATATATATATATATATATATATATATATATATATATATATATATAGTCCACTCCACAAATTTATACACACTTCGGGAGAGGAAAATCTTGTCATTCGTAGTATTATGAAATGGTGATAACACTGTTTATAAAAGGATGTTGCTTATCGCAGTTTATCGCTGACTACATTGGTGACCCTAAGAATGAAAGTGAAAATGCATGTGCAGCAATCCTGCCGGACACTATGGCCAACGTTGCCCAAGCAGTAGTTTGCTGTACTAATAAACGTCTGGAAGCTAAAGGTCACCATTTTAAGCATCTCGTGTGAGTGACCAAAGGTAACTTGTATTAATCATCATGATTTCTGAATAAATTTCAGTATTACAATATCTATACAAGATATTCCTTTTCTGAAGCGTGTATGAATGTTTGGGCGGACCCTATATATATATATATATATATATATATATATATATATATATATATATATATATATAAACATACATTTTTAATATTCGGAGTTGAATTGGACCCGGAAGCAGTAGTATTAAAATTACTAAATACACCTGTGAAAATAATAAAAAAAATTAATTAAAAAATAACATGAAGAGCTATTAACTTTAAATATTAGGAGATCAGTTGATTTCGCTATATATATATATATATATATATATATATATATATATATATATATATATATATATATATGTGTGTGTGTGTATGTGTGTGTGTGTGTTTGTGTGTGTGTGCGTGTGTGTGTGTTAATGTATCAGTTCGTGTCTTGCCGGAGAGCGCAAATTTAATATTATTTCTGGAATATTCAAGCCGGTAGACGAAAATAAAACAATATTTAATAAAGAAATGTAGCGTCTACTGAAATGTAGGTGTCCAGGTTTAAGTAATAAGATCTATCAGATTGATAAATAAATAAAAATCCATTACTTTATTAAAATTTGGTCTGTTTTCGTTAGGATACGAACCTGATCTCATTTGAATGTATCGAGCGTATGGGTAAGACTTGCGCTTCTAAGGCCCTAATTGACTTTCCTTGATCGATAACGATGTTCGGGGCTGAGTTGATATAAGCGCTTCGGGTCTAAAAACTCGACATATGTAAAATGTTTAATCGCCTATTTGCGTCACAGTTGTTGAATTATGTTGGTTTATTTGAAAGATTTGCTTAAGATTTTTTTTTGTTATCTAATTTGTCTGCAATTCTGACAATGTTTCAGGTTTCCTTTTATTATTTTATAAAAGCAGAAACAAATTTGGGTTGCTAGCTTGTGTTCACGGGAGAATTTTTTGAAGGGGTCTTAGACGCCATTAAATAGGTGCGACAATTTTTCGTTCATCGTAAATGGCTAGAAAGTTTTCGGACCGACATCACACACACACAAACACACACACGCACACATATTAACGAGTTAAGGATCAGGTGCAGGTCAAATGGGCATCGGAACACGACAAGATGATAATCGTTCTTTATTTTATCAAATATATTAATGTATATTTGGGTGGCAAACTTTCTTTTAAACATCTTTTGTTTGGTGGGAATAAGGGTGTGCAAAAAAGAAAAAAATTTGTGTATATATATATATATATATATATATATATATATATATATATATATATATATATATATGCATAGTAATTGCTAGTACTAGTATTAAATAATACAATACAATAAATAATAATTCAATATAATAAATGTATTATAACATAATGATGAAAATAAAAATACTAAAATGATTTAATGAATTAACTGCAACTCTAGAATGACTAATATAATACTAGTAATACTTATAATATACTTAGCAAACTTAAACCTATTTTAGCAGCATTATATATATATATATATATATATATATATATATATATATATATATATATATATTACATGAATCATTCATACAAAAAGCAGATAGTGAAGTTAATGATATAAATGGCAAGAATCACTCTCGCAAACAATTTTTAATAAGATACATTAACCTCGAACCTGTTGATGAATGTTATGATCCCTGTTTATAAATTCCAGTTGTATAAGGTCTTTTTTTACTACAAGCTTTCAATTTTTTCATACAATCATCCTCAGGTATAGAAATAGATATGTCTTTTTTACATCCAGGTAATAACAGGACAACGAAAGTTAAGATGTACTCCGAAATATGTATTTTTGGAAATGTGTTATTGTTAACTGTGAAAAAGTTTTGGAGCGTGCGGTTGCAACGCTGAGGTTTAATTAAACGGGGATCATAACATTCATCAACGGGTTCGAGGTTAATGTATTTTATTAAAAATTGTTTGCGAGAGTGATTCTTGCCATTTATATCATTAACTTCACTATCTGCTTTTTGTATGAATGATTCATGTAATGTAAATTGAACTGCACCACATACTTGATATATATATATATATATATATATATATATATATATATATATATATATATATATATAATGAGAACGAAAAGAATATAAACGTTCCTGACAATAATTAAAAAGAGGACTCAATACCAAGAGTAGAGAAATAGTTATTTACTATAAGTTGTTACATATGGACAAACAAGTACTCACAAGAAAGATGCATTTTTGTTTCGATCCGTAAACATCTCATCAGATGAGGAACAAAGATGGTTACCATCTTTGTTTCTCACCTGATAAAATAATAATATGATATTAAAATAAAATAGGATATTTAAATGAAACGTGTTAAAAATCGCTACACAATGGCAATTATGTATCGACAATACAAATGTGTCTCCTCGGCCGATGGTAAACTACTGGCAAGTGAACAATTAATTTACTTTCAAAAGCAGAATACTTCCTCTTTTTTTGAAAAAAATTATTTAGCTCTACTAAAACATATTTAGCTCTACTCTGTATTGAGCCCTCTTTTAAATTAAATGTTACGGACATTGGAATTATACCCCATTTATTCTCATTTTACCTGTATATATATATATATATATATATATATATATATATATATATATGGGGATGTATTATAGCATCCAAAACAAAAGTGAAAATGATGCGACAGTGGCAAATTTATAAACGACGCGTTTCACCAAGAGAGTCTGCTCTCTTTGACTTCCTCAGTTTAGCATGTTTGTTTTATCTATATCAGAGGCGTTTTCTTTCATTCTTGCTTTCTCTCTATACACGCATACCATATATATATATATATTATTGTGTATTTAGGCAGCAATCCTTCTTTTAAGCACATTTCATTAAAAACGACTGACAAGGTGCTTTTATTTAGTTTTTTATATAATTTCTCGTGCAATCTAATAAAGTTTTTCTTTTCAGAGGATAAATTATATAAAAACTGTCCGAATGTTCTTTTTATCCGAGCGCTTTCGGCTATACATTTAGCCATTTTCAACGTTTATATTTCAACTGTTAGAATTAGAAATAGATATATAGATATATATATAGATATATTGTCATTCGCATACAGGCCTGTTTCGCTGTATCACAGCTCATCAGTGCGAGACAACCGAATGCTTTAAGCCAGGATCGAAACCCGATCAATTTGATTTGGTCACAGTCGGAGTTTCTACCCCCAAGACATCAGTGCCTCGACAGAGAGAAAAACGAATTCTAGCGTGTTGTTTTTACGAACGCCAAACATATATTTGCGAGTATGTGTGTGTGTTTCACTATCCGACCTATACAATGATATTTATATTATGAAATAAATGCCACAACCCCCTAACCCAACAATTCGCAGGACTTTCTAACCCCTTCATCTCGGGAGAAAATCATGCAAACACCATCTGCCAGAAAAATACGCTTTGTTGATTAGAGCATCACTCGGCCTGTCGTTACTTTTCAGTGAGAATTTTTGAGTAGGTAACAAATAAATATTGCGCATTAGATCTCTCTACTGAACGTGTCCGCAGATAGAATTCATTGGAGTTCAATATCAGACGCTGTCCAGTTGATGTTAATCTAGTATTTTCGCTGAATTATTGACACGAGTCGAGTCGCTTAATTAGTTGCCGATAAATCTTTCAGTAACATGAATGAAGCTGATGACATGAAATAGAACCATTGCTCGTTTTCCATTTGATTCGCTTTCAACACACATAAATATGAAAGCGTATTATATATATATATATATATATATATATATATATATATATATATATATATATATATATATATATATATATATATATATATATATTGAAAATACTCTTTTCACGGAAGTAAAAGCTTTCTAACAGTCGATTTAACAATGTTGCAATGAGTTGATAATGTCGATTATCGTAACCTCCGAGGAGCAGAGGACCAAACCTTCACCACACTAGGCTTTACTCTTCTCTCCATTGCAATAGGTGTTTACGGGATGGAGTTGATTATCTTACATCCAGTGGCTTTGTAATTTTCCTAGAATAATTTTCAATCAAATCTAGAAACTCAAGTCTGACCTGTTATTTAATCCATATATTGGAGAGCACAGAGCCAAAATTCCACCAAAATAGAACAATAAAATATATTAAAAACTTGAAGTTTTCAGACATACTGGGTTGTATATTAATATTTTTTTGTTTTATTATTTCAATTAGGTTCCTCGACTAGTTTCGGCCAGCACGGCCATCATCAGGAGATAAAATTTCTGCTTTTACTAGCAGTGAACTACAGGTGTGAATGACTGTTTCTGAAGTAAATGAACTTTATCGGTAGTATTTTTTTATCGTTAATTTTGGTCAGGCCTTGTGTTGGTCAAACGGCCTCTTTTAAGTTGTTTTTAAGATAGAGGCTGGGAAGATTCAGGAGTCTCAGAATTCCCTTCTTGGCAATTTTGTTACAGTTTTATGAGAATGGGATGAGTGTGTTAAGTGTATGTTATCTTTTAATTCTCTGGGAGTGTGTATGATGTGTGTAAGTCTGTCGGTACGAGTGTCAGAGTCATCACTTCAGCAAGCATGTCTGTCTTGCGTGGGTGAGAAATATGGGTAGGCCTTGATCATATAAATATATATATATATATATATATATATATATATATATATATATATATATATATATATATGAAAAAATTACAAAAAATCTAGACATACTTAGCAAGAATGACAAAATGAAAAATATTCTAAAAAGAACGAAAATAATTAAAAGCAAACGCCAATCTAAAAACATATTAACCTCATCCAAATTTAACCATCACACAATACAGGGAGTCACAAAATGCAACAAAAAAGAAGTGGTGTCTGTGACATCATTATAGAAGGAAAGTGCTACACTTTTGAAAAACCTAAAACAACATTCATAACAAATAAAAACTTAAACTGCAACTCCAAAAATGTGATTTATTCACTCAAATGCACAAAATGCAAGAAGTCATACAAAGGTCTTAGCCAACAACGAAACAACAATATCTCCCTCCACAAAAGCAACATAAAATTACCAGACAAAAGAAAACTCTTTGCATCACGACACATCTATAAATTATTCTTCACTTACAAATACAAGAAAAAAACTTCAGAAACATATTTAAACATATTTAAACCAGCACAAAAGAGATCATAACCCCACACGCAGAAAGAAACAACATGCACACATAATGGCCAAATACAGTGGCCAAATAACTTGCATGCATGCGCGCACACTCACACGCGGGTGTATGTGAAGCACGAATAACAGTAGACTACTCACAGGCACGCGTGCAAACCCTACTTAACATGGAAAGTGCGTGTGTATGTATGTATATGCGTATGTGTGTGTATGTATGTATATTCGTATGTGTGTGTATGTATGTATGTGTGTATACTAATTCCTTATAATAAGACAGTGTGTAGGTATGTACTTATGGTGAGGGAGTGCGCGTATACATACGCGTACTGATATATATGCACATATTAGCAAAAACATGATTGTTCATGGGCATATACGCGAACCCTACACAACATAGGAAGTGTGTGAGTGTGTGTGTATCTGTGTGTATGTATGTGTATGTGTATATGCATATGTGTATGTGTGTGTATGTATATGTGTATATATGTGTATACTAATTCCTTATAATAAAACAGTATGTATGTATGGAGAGGGAATATACGCATACATGCACATGATGAAAAAGCATGGAAATAGATCTAAGAACACACAGGGGTCATTAAAAGAATACAGATATTTTTCTCACCCTTTCTCGGACCAATCTTATTCGTTTTATTACATTTTATGCAGAAGAACTATTTCACTGCCTGTTCAAGGAAGACATTTGTGTCACTAACACACAAAAAAGAGAATTTTAACATCGAAAAACATAAGAAAAATTAATTTTCTTTAATATGTGAAAATATCCTAATTTTGCCTGATGAAGATCGCGAAACCGGAAACCCGTGTAGCAAAATTATGGAAAATACAGCATAATATATATTTTTTTTAATTAAATCCACATTACAGCCAAAAACGTTTGCGGTTTCTCTCTTCTTTTTAATATATGCACTTTTCACTCGTTGGATCAATTAACAACGACAGCCTGTCTGAAAAACCTAAAGTCAAATGGCAACAATTGAAATAAAAAAAGAAAAAAAGCGAGAAAAGTTTAAGGAATGAATATAAAGTGGAAAATGTCGTAAAAGGCAAATAACCACGATATTCTAGACCTACGGACATACGCGAACACATGAGCATATACACTATGAAAAACAACAATAGAAAGTGCATATAAAAAAAGAAAAATCAAGATGTATAAGCAATCAATTACTGGTATCTCCTGACGAGTGAACGGAGTAATTCTCGTAAGGCTCGTCTACAAATCTCAGGAGTCGCGATGAGAGGGTGAGAAAGCCCTAAAACCCAATTCACATTTTACCCCTTTTTTCTACACATTTAAAATTATACACACACACACACACACACATATATATATATATATATATATATATATATATATATATATATATATATATATATGTTTCGAAGTGTTTTAATGGTTAGTAGCAACCTTGTCTCGTCATACTCAAGAGTAGTGTTTTGTATCTATATTTATGTATGTATAATCTGCGAATATTTATATATAACATAAATTTGCTTTTTCCTACTAATGCACGGCAAATGCCTTTAATTTATAGATATTTGTACATATGTTTAGGTTTCTACATTTTCTTACTTATCTCTCTCTCTCTCTCTCTCTCATATATATATATATATATATATATATATATATATATAGCGATAGAGAGAGGGTTAATAAATATTCGTATACCATGCAATTTTTTAATTAACTTACTTATAACTTATAAAATAACGTAAAATCCATACAATATTTCTACAACATTGCATAATCTTGCAATATGCAAAACAATTAGAAAACTTTGTTATAAATGAAAAAGTATTAGTACAAAATATGTCTTTAATATCAAAATTAACTTTAATTACATAATTCTTTGTAAGATTTTTCTTGATTCTTCTAATTATCTTATTAACGTAACAATCTAGAAATTAATTTCTTATATAAGTTTATTTCCGCACACAAATCATACACAATAATTATCATCATGGGGAAAGGCAAGGAACTATCAAATTCGCAAAAAGAATTAACCATCAAACATTGGAAGGAAGTAAATATCATTTACTATTATTAGTCCGTTATTGAGATATATAAAAAGATGAATACTGTTGAGAACAAATCGAGATCTGGTGAACCATATAAGGTTTCTCTCAAAGAAATGAGAAGAATTCAGCGCAAAATACAAGAAAATCCAACGACTTATCGAAGAGAAATACAGGGAGAATTAAAAGCATCAGGTATGATTGATACAAAGCAAACAATAAGCAATGAACTTCATAGAAGTCAACTAAGATTACGTTCTCCAAGAAAAACTCCACGACGATTGAAGAAACATAGGAATGCCTAATTAAAATTTGTTCGTGAGCATAAGAATAAACCTGAATCATTTTGGAAAAATGTTTTATGGACAGATGAAGCAAAAATTGAACTATTTGAGACTAATTCAAGGACTCACGTTTGGAGAAAAAACGACACCCGAAGAAAATGATCTCAACGGTGAGATTTGGTGGTGGCAATATCATGATTTGGGGAGGTGTTTTTTCTGCTAATGGTACGGGTAAATTAGAAATAATAGATGGTAGAATGAATTCAAAAATATATCAAGATGTTTTGGACTCTAATTTGTTTGGGTCAGTAGTAAAGCTTGGAGTCCCAAATGAGTGGGTTTTGCAACAACATAATCACCCTAAACATACGATAAATTACAGAAAATATGGCTTACTGAAAACAATGTCAATACACTCGAATGGTCATCACAGTCTCCAGATTTGAATCGAATAGAGAATTCGTGGCGAATATTGAAAATACATGTTAATAAAAAACTCCGAAAAACATCCTGGACCTAAAAAGAATATGCAATCAAGTATGGAGTATCAACGGAAACATGCAAATCATTGATTAAAAGCTACAGAAAGATACTGATTGCCGTTGAATTGACTAAGGGATGCGTTACAAAGTATTAAATAGATATTAAAATTTTGTACGAATAATTTTTCGCCTACAATTTTTTAAATTGGATTAATATAACAATTTTTTTATATTTTTTTTTATTATTGCATCATTGTGCCATGGTATACAAATATTGAATGAATTATATAATTCTTTTATAAAATCTATGTTAAATAAAAATATTCATGGTATACGTATATTTCCTTCTTCCACGGTATACACACACACACACACACACACACACTCACACACACACATACATAAATAT
>OZ038512.1:12675538-12738038 GCA_964036315.1 Acanthosepion esculentum
TATATATATATATATATATATATATAGAGAGAGAGAGAGAGAGAGAGAGAGAGAAAGACAAATACCATTGATAATAGCTAATAGAATAGCCAAAAGCGCACGGATATATAGAATATTTGGACGGTTTTTCCGCACTTTATACACACAGGAAAACACTTGTACGAACAAAAAGCAAATTGAATTAAAAGCTTAATTGCAGAACCTTGGAACTTTTAAAAAAGATAAATTTCTGCCTATATATACAAACACACAGACACTCTATATCTCTCTCACTCTCTCTCTCTCTCTCTTACTCTCTCTCTCTCTCTCTCTCTCTGTATATATATATATATATATATATATATATGGGATTAGTGTGAGTAAAATTTTGACACTCAGCTGATTGATATTACCTTCAGCATTCCCAACTCCAGATATATACATAATTTACATAAATTTACAAATATGCACAGACAAGTTGAGTCAATCTTTATTGTTTACATATCTCTCGAATTTATTTTTCACTGTAGCCGTTACATCTGAAATGAACGTATAAAAAATTGAGAATCGAATGAATAAATATGCAAGATGTGCACTTTTCCAAGGAGATGTTGGCGCCTGTTTTAAAAAGAAAAACAAATCTTTCTTTTCACATGAATAAAGAAGGCTGTTGAGAGGAAGAGAGAAAAAAATCTTGGATACAAAAATTTTTAAATCATGACAATAAGATAAAGAGGTAAATATTTTCTACAATGTAGTCTATTTCTTAAACAATTTCCATATTTCATTTCTTCCCTGACTTGCGTGCAACGCATATATATATATATATATATATATATATATATATATATGTATATATATATATATATATATATATATATATATATATATATATAGAGAGAGAGAGAGAGAGAGAGAGAGAGAGAGAGAGAGAGAGAGAGTGAGAGAGAGAAATGAAAAATCACTAAAACACAAAAATCAATGTTGCTCGATGATTTTGTCAATTGGGTAGCACCTTCAGTTGTTAGGCCAATCTCACATATATCTATATACATTTACATATTTCTCTCTCTCTCTCTCTCTCTCTCTCTCTCTATATATATATATATATATATATATATATATATATATATATATATATATATATATATATATATATACATATATATTTCCTATATATATATATATATATATATAGGAAATATATTCATATATAACTGGGACGATAATCGATCTAATATAAATACTTGTGTGTATATATGTTTTTGATATAGTCATATATATATATATATATATATATATATATATATATTCAAAGATATGTCATAAATATGAACGTAACTGTTTAGACATTTAGAAACACGCTGAGATAGATAGATAGATAGATAGATAGATAGATAGATAGATAGATAAACTTAGATAAATATATATATATAATATAAACTGGGATATATTTATATATATATATATATATATATATATATATATAGATAGATAGATAGATAGATAGATAGATAGATAGATAGGGAAGAAACTCTGATATATATAAATATATAGATAGAAACATAGATAACGTGTCTATTATATGGAATATGGGTAATTTTAGATATATTTACGTCATTAAACATTCCATATTATACACTGTAATATATTTATATATTTTTTATTTACATGTAAACGTTACTCTCACACACACACACACATATATACATACACTTATATATAATTTTACATATATATACATATATATATATATATATATATACACGCACACACACACACATATATATATATATATATATATATATATATATATATATATATATATATATATATGTACACGTCATTATTGTAAATGTGTTCCAATTATTAGTTTTTCTTTCATTTGTTTGAAAAATTTCCATATCTCTTCAAATCTTCTCTTACTTTATTTCCTTTTTTTCTATCTTTTTCTTTTTTTTGTATTTTTTTCTTTCAATTGTTGTGATTTCTTTCTGGCACATAATCTCTTATTTATGCATTTATTCGTTTTACCGTTTGTCTTCATATTCTATTTGTTATTATTCTGAAATTTTTCGCATCATATTTTTATCAGCGTTTTTCTATTTGTTATTAACGCTCTTGCTGCTGTCCTCCTCCTCCCCTCTACATACATTTCACTCATTCAGCATTTGAAAAATCTCAAATCATAATCTTCAGGGTTTTTCAAGTCCATTTGCTCGCATTGAATTACAAAAAAAAAAAAAATCTCCCAGATTCTCGCTTTTTAGCGACTTCAAAATTACGGTCGTTAGATTCGAAGAGTTCATTAAGCCGCCATCTCTCTTTTGCAGCAATATGGCGTCGCCCTGATTGGCTGGTTATCGAGTGGAGCCACATCTTTGGCGGGAAAATGGTGATGTGGTGGAAAAGGTGTTTCTGCCGATGGCTTGGGTGGAGAGTTAAGGGTAGGAAGGTGATTGGATGATGGAAAACGATGCTGAAAAGAATGTCTGGAGAAAGCCGGGTGGATGGATGTTAAGATGGATGGATGGAGCGTGTTGTAAGTGAGCAAAGAAGAAAGTGAAAAGAGATACAAAAATAATTGAGGCATGAAAAGAGAAAAAGGAAGAAGCTACAAAGTAAGGAAGGCAAGAAATGAAATGTGTATGGGCGGAGGGTGAAAGAAAGAAAGAAAGAAAGAAAGAAAGAAAGAAAGAAAGAAAGAAAGAAAGAAAGAATAAAAGAAAGAAATTTAAAATAGTGCAGAAAGAAAGAAAGAAAGAAAGAAATTTAAAATAGAGAAGAAAGAAAGAAAGAAAGAAGGAAGGGAAGAAAGAAAGAAATTTAAAATAGTGAAGGAAGAAAGAAATAAATAAAGAAAGAAAGAAAGAAAGAAAGAAAGATAGAAATTTAAAATAGTGGAGAAAGAAAGAAAGAAAGAAAGAAAGAAAGAAAGAAATTTAAAATAGTGAAGAAGGAAAGAAAGAAAGAAATTTAAAATAGTGGAGAACGAAAAAAAGAAAGAAAGAAAGAAAGAGAGAGAGAAATTTAAAATACTGGAGAAAGAAAGAAAGAAAGAAAGAAATTTAAAATAGTGGAGAAAGAAAGAAAGAAAGAAAGAAAGAAAGAAAGAAAGAAAGAAAGAAAGAAAGAAAGAAAGAAAAAGAAAATATTGGAAACTGAAAGAAAGAGAAGAAACGGAAAATAGGTGAAAAAGAAAGAAAGAAAGAAAGAAATAGGAAATAGTGGAAAATGAAAGAAAGAAAGAATACGAAAGGGATACATTATGAAAAGAAAAAAAGAGTGAAAGACAGTGGGTAAAGAAAGAAAGAAAAAAAGAAAGAATAAGGCTTGGGACATACTGGAAAACAAATGAAAACGAAAAAGAAAAGGATATAATAGGAAAACAAAGAATAAAGAAAGAAAAAAGAAATTGCAAAAAGAACGAATGAAAAAGTGAAATAGTGGAGAATAAAATAGAAAGAAAGAAAGAAAGAAAGAAAGAAAGAAAGAATGTGGAAAATGAAAGAAAGAAAAAGGCAAATAATGGATGATAAATAAATAAAACAAAATAAAGGAATATACAAAGAAAGTGGAAATGAATAAAGGCAGAAAGGGAAATAGTGGAGAAAAAAGAAGAAAGGGATGAAAGGAAAGAAGAAAAGGAAAGAAACAAACAAAGAAAGGAATAGGAAATCGTGGAAAACGGAAGAAAAACGAAAAGAAAGCAACATATTAGAAAAAGGAAGTAAAAACAAAATCAATGAATGAATGAAATACAGAAATAGCGAAGAAAAAGAAAGAAAGAAAGAAGAGATTTAGTGGCCGATAGAAAAAAGAAAGAGCAAAAGAAAGAAAAGAAAATCTAGAAATATGTAGACTAGATAAAATTTAGTGAATAAAAGATGGGAAAGCGAAAATATAGAAATACCATCAAGAAAGACCAGAAAAAAGCAGCAAGAGTGAAACATTCAGGAATATCATTTTTTTAAAGGAAGGAAAATTGACAAAACTCGAAATGCGAAGAGGACAGCGGTATTTGAAAAAGACGGAAATGTCGAATGCCCGTGAAAAAAGAAAATTGTAAAAACACAAAAATAAATAAAGATAAATTTAGTGAAGTGAAAGAAAATATAGAATCCAACAAAAACCTATTAAAAAACCAAAGGTTTCTAAAAGAAAAAATAAACTTTTGTAAATATTAACTGTGGTGATTTAAAGGAAGGCTTCCAATATTATAGGAATTAGAGATAAGACCCAGTTGTTCCATGGAAAGTTTTGTCATCTGTTATTTTTTCATATTTTTGTTTGCCTACTTTTGATTTCAATCTTTTTTTTTACTATCAAATTATAATCAATTTGTTGGAATATGAAATTCAGGCAGACATAGTGAATTGATTTAAATAAATATACTTAAAGATTTTAGACTTTTCGAATTAACAAAAGTGAATCGTAAATTACGTTAAAATGGAGTTGAAATAAACTATACAGAAAGCGGTGGAGATAGAGACAGATAAGAACACACTGAGATAGATAGATAGATAGATAGATAGATAGATAGATAGATAGATAGATAGATATGTACACACTCAGATATATAGATAGATAGATAGATAGATAGATAGATATGTACACACTCAGATAGATAGATAGATAGATAGATAGATAGATAGATATGTACACATTCAGATAGATAGATAGATAGATAGATATGAATAGACTGATATGGATAGATGCAAATACATTTTTATACAATAAATATTTATTTTGCAATAAATTATTATTTTGAACTCCTTGTCACTGCACATAATTCGACTTTTCTCCAAGTATCACAGACATATATATAGAATATTATACAGTCTACATTTTCGATAAAAATTAAACAAGTAACTATCTCAGGTTTTGAACGTAGTAATCTACTTTAGGAGAAATAACAAAAAAAAATTATTAAGAGCTACGAGGGACAGGAAATTGTGGAGAACTATGATCGGCCCCTGGGCAGAGAGAGGTCAAGAGTGATATAGGAAAGCAACCCAAAACAGATTTGGCGAGACTCAGTAAATGGATGGCGGAATAGGGCTTAGGAGGAATATCAGAAAGACAAAATTTATTAAGAGTTACAATAGACAGGAAGTTGTGGAGAGTCATGATAGCCTACATCCTGAGGTGACACGGCGCACAGAAAATCTGCAATAAATGGGCATCTCACTGATCAAGGTGGACGGAAAAATATACAGCACCGGAAACAAACACGAAAAGTGCTGAAAATGGGATTCAAACGAGCGCGTCTCGAACACGACATTCACACAAGAACATCAAGCGTAAAGGAAGAAGATGGCCGACACACCGGAAACACAAGCCAGGACGGACAATTTTCAGCAGTTGGCTAGCAAAAAAGGAAACATTTGCATAACTAATACCACTCAGCTCACAGTCCCGACTATTCCGTTGGGGAACTGGTTAGATACCATTTCTTCATATCCAGGCGTCCCGAACTTCATACTGGATCTGATCTAGCTGGTCCGCAATTTTCTTTATACAGAGACAGCACACTAGAGGTCGTCTCTTTGACCGACTTGCTCTTGCATATATATATTTTTATATAAAGACAAGTGCTCCATGTTATATAACAGAGCTATTAAGTATATATTAGTGGATACACATAATATTCCACGTCGAAAGCACGACTCGGAGTTTCATGCAAACGTGCAATCTTCAGGTGCAAAATATACAATGACCGTTAAGTGTTATTAATTTCGGGTTCCCGTGGTGTTGATTTAAAAGTGATATCGACGTGGGATAGTATATATATATATATATATATATATATATATATATATATATTATCTTGGGTATTAAGGCATTGAAGTAATGGATAGTTGCTCGAATTGATGAATCGGTATGAATTCATTTGTTATCCCCATCAGGCTATTGACAAACGCTAGAACAGACTGGATGCTATAGCCTTAGATGCCAACCGATCCATGCTACGGAGAACTCTGAATTCAAAACCTTCAACTCTGGTTGCCTCACCAACACGCAATTGGCCAAACGTTGTAAATACGTGAGGACTTGGCTAATCAGGGTGGAGTTCTTACAAGTAGCAAGAATCCTCTGAATCTGGTTCTGTTAAAAAAATAATAATGAAAAATAGATACCGGGGATAAAACCCCGGTAATTATTTTTGTTTTTATCACTTTTGTTTTATTGACTATTTTATTGAATCTTAAAATTTCGATCCTCATTGGAGACCCCATGCTTAAGACTTTACCCTAAAATAAGGGTTCTTAACTTTTTTGCGTCATCGCCCACTTTCACATCGAAACATTATCTAACGATCACCTGTATAATAAATATTCAACCGCATACAAAAGTTTGATACTGGTTCGTTAACTTTATGATGTAGTAAAAAAAGCAAATTGATGGAATAAATAAAGCTGACTGATGCTGTTGACCAAAAAATAAAAACAATTTTTGTTCATAATTGTAAGGTTAATGGCTATTAAGAACTTGACAAGGCAACTGATAGCGATCCCGGAAGAAATATTGTTTTGAAAATTGAAACATTTGGTAGGACAGCGAGGTCAGTTGACTGTTGACTGTTTAGTTCTTTGTTTATTTTTGCGGTTTATCAATCTTTCGTAGGTTATTTTATAGCCGGAACATATTTTTACATACTTAAGAATAATTCTTTTTTTTTTTCCTTTTTTCTGTGAATATTATATTAACAAATTTTGGGAGATAATAATGATTTTCCAATACAAGTACTACTATTTAGCCCATAGCTGGAGGGCAGAATATGTGGACTCAAGATTATTTACGCATCAGTGAATGTAACAAACCCGATTGAAATTCGAACTTCGATTTCCAATTACGAACCATTATCTATTACACAATCCCACACAATCAAGAATCTGGTATTCCCAAGGCGGCACTCATCTAATTATTGACCAGGCTCGACCTTGCTTAACTTCGGTAATCGGACGAGAACCGGCGTTTCAACGTTATATATCTCTCAGCCGACAGGCATGCTATATCACAAGCTACATAGAGTGATGTTGACTAAGGGATTATTGATCAAGGTAGGCTATATTTTTATTATTTATTACATGTCTAACACAAGTCTCAGGTACATGCAAGAATAAAGTGCATCTACACGACCAATGAAGATCTATTTGCATTAAGACTCTGAAGTAAGATAGCGTTTTTTTGCAGAAATATTAATCCTATCGCCATCAATCTTTATCAATTAAAATATTTCATTTCTGTGTTTTATGAAAGGCTTCCCACAAGCATCTGAATATTGTCGCCGTCCGTTTCTGGAGATTTCAATATATTTTTCTGACTGTGTTGTTACATCATAAAACCTTCAAATATTTAGCCTTTAAAGTTACTATTAAACCACAACCGGGACTGAAAAAATATTATATTACCAGCCATTTTCTTTGTACTCATTTAACATATTCGGATTTTTAAAACCTTGGCTCAAAGGATCATTGGATATTATCATTGAAATTGAATAAAAAATGCTTGGAAGGAAAGTGTATATAGTGTCATCGTGTTACTACACTACAGAGGTTCCATGAGTGAGCATGGCATTTGCTGTAGGTATGGGCAAAGTACAATATTCCCCAAGTCCGACAACCACCATATGCCCCAGATATCGTCCCTTGCGACTTTTAAGTCTTCCAATATAAAATTCCACTTGAAAGAATTTCAAGAAGACGAAAAAAATCCAACTGAATGCGACTCGCGAAATTTTTTTAGCTGCTCAGTTTCTAAAAATATTTTTTTAGTTATTCATCCGACAGATGTTATCAATTTAAACGTTATTTTTAGTGGATACTCATATTTGACTAGACGCTACGTTTATTTATTAAACAGTATATTTTGTTTTATTTTTGCCTGCCGGCCTGAATATTAGAGAAATCTTAGTAAAGAAAAAATATACGCTCTCCGAATAGGAAACTGAGCAGATATGAAAAGTTCGAAAGTTTATGACGAGTTTTTCGTTTAAAGTCATTATACTGTCCTGACTGACCGGCAAAAGCTCTTCGTGGCTGAGTTGGTTAAAGCTCGTCGGATATAACAACTATTCCCTCAGCACAAAGTGACGCAAGTTCGAATCAGGACAGTAGGCGAAAAATAAATAAATATGCTGTTTATTAAATAAGCGGAGCGTCTACTCAAATACAAGTGTCCATTAAAAATAACATTTAAGTGATAAAGAATTTGTATTATTCGCTTTTTTGTATTTCTTTTCTTTTTTCTTTCTTTCTTACATTTGAATTTTCTGCTTCTTTCGCTTTTTATTTCAATTTAATTCCTTCCTTCTTTTCTTCTTTCCTTCCTGTATTTTGTCATTTTATTTGTTTATTCATTTTCATGTTTTTGTTTTTGGTTTATACTTCGATATCCTGTGCGTGAGTACTTGTTTGCAAATGTCTGTATGAAAAGACGTCTGTATGTTTGCATTTGATATTATTTAACATTATTTATTATTAAACTCCTAACTGCACAAGATAAGACGAAAATATAATTCTAGATGCAAAACAATAGGTGAAAAAAAAACGGAACATTCACGAAGAATAAAACATGGCTGCGCATTCTTCGAGCCCTATCGCCACCTCTTCGAAAGATTCCGTTAAAATTTGGTAAGAAAAATAAGTACATTTTAAAATAAACATCACGATGGCATAAATTCTGTATTCAATTCTGTTATTCTATTTCTATTTCAAAACTCTATTTCTCTGTCTGGTGATTTCGGGCTTTTCTTCTTGAAAGAGTCTCATTGCATTAAATATGAAGTTATATCCTCCTGCCGTAAATTAGTTCGACTAAAATTATTTAAAAAAATTAAATGCAATGCAAGATTATTGCTAAATGCTTTCAATAAAAATAAAAGACGAAAGAAAATATTGAGCAGGAAATAATGCAAATAAATGTTATTAAAATAACACATTTACTTTTATATAGAATATTGCCAAAGTGTGTATGTGCACATGCGCAGATGTTACTGCGAAAAATGAAATTAGGGATCGAAGAAGAATTCAAATGGGGATGCGGGGAGAAGCAGAAGAGGGAAAGGTCCCATTGAGAAAGAAAGAAAGAAAACTAAAATAGAAAAAAGTAAAAGAAAGAAAAAAGTAAAAGTAAGAAGAGTAAAAGAAAAAAGAAAGAAAAAGTAAAAGAAAAAAGATAAAAGAAATAAAAAGTAAAAAAAAGAAAAAGTGAACAAGAAAGAAAGAACGAAAGAAAGAATAAAAGAAAGAATGAAGAAAAATATATAAAAGAAAGGAAAGAGAAATAAAAAAGTAAAAGTGAAAATAAGGAAAGAAAAGATTAAAAGAAAGAAAGTCAACGAAAGAGAGAGAGAATGATTATGAAAAAAGAATTTGAATAGAAAGAAAAGAAAGAAGTAAATGAACAAACTTTTTTTTAAAAATCGAAAACCGATCGACTTTTACAAAAGAAAGAAAGAAAAAGAAAGAAGAGGATAATGGATGAAAACAGGGCCAAAAAGACAGAAACGAAAAATGTTGGTAAGAAAGAAAATTAAAAAGTGAATGAATGTAATGAAAACTTACAAACATGACGACAAATTAGAGTTCTTTGAAAGAAGCAAAGAAAAATGAAATCAAATAAAGGATAAAAGAGAGAAAGAAATATTATGAAAACCAGAAATATAAATAGGAAGAAGAAAAGATAGAAATGAAGGGAATAAAAAATAGAAAAACCTACGATTTCTAAGGAAAGAAACAAAAGGAAAAATGGCGATAAATGAAGAAAACACAAGAAAGATGCAAACAAAAAATTTGGTTTATTAGAAAACAAAGAAATAAATGAATTAAAAAAATAGAAAAAGTGAAGAAATGTTAGAATTCTTTGACAGTAATAAAGAAAAGAAAAGCTACAAAGAATGAAAGACAGCAGCAAAAAGGAAAAATTAGATGAAAAAAGAAAAAAGAAAAGAGAATTAAGGAAAAAAAATAAAAAAATGATAATGGCATAAAAAATAAAAAAGATCATGAAGAAGAAAAAATAGAAGAGGAAAGAAGGAAAAGCAAGAAGAATAAAATAAAAAATATTTAACGAAGAAAACCAAGATTGAAAAAGATGAAGAAAAACTACAAAACAAGAAAAATTATGCTCATGCGAGGAAATAATATTAATTATTATTATTAGTAGTAGTATTAGTATTATTATTATTATTGCTGATATTGTTGTTGTTCCTGTTGTTGTTGTTATTTCTCTGTATCAAAAATGACATAAGCGTAGACCAATAAAAAGAATGAAAAGCGAGATACTAAAGAAAAATATATGGTTGAATGAAAGAAAATGAATGAAAGACGGAAGCCAATTTCATTCGAAGTCATTGAAAGATAGAAACCGTAAGAAAAAAGAAGGTCGAAACGAAACAAAACGACACAAAAAGGCAGAAGGCGAACAAACTAATGCACAAAGTCTAAGGGTTTTTTCCCAAAAATTTAATCCATCGAAAAAGAAATAATAAAACAATCAATTTAAATAATATAAAAAATATTAGAGAAAAACAAATCCAACGTCAAAATAACACAATATTACCAAAAAAAAAAAAAACGTAATAAAATTAGTTGAAATTACAAGATAAGAATAAATTTGAGGAAGAAACAGAGAGAAGATTTTTTTTGATTTTTTTAAATATCCAATTCTGAAGTGGGACAAAACGAAAGAGAGCTGTTGAAATTGAATTGAATGATTATTTTTACTTCTCATCGGAAGAACCAGACGAGACAAAAAAAGACGGCAAGTTTATAAGAAGCGTCGACGGCTTACAAGTAGAGAAAATGGCGTCGACATTAACAGTGATGGTAACAAAACAAATAAAACAAGGAAAGCAGATTTTCATAATTAGATGAGAGGGAGGAGTCAGTGAATTAGAGATGATTTCTAGAAAAACTGAAAGTTGCTAGAAACGATTGACCACGAAAGGATTGGCAAGCAATTAGGTTTTGGATGAAAGACTTACGGAGGGAAGAAAGAGATGTTGAAAATTACTCAACTGAGTTTTCTTTTCTTTTTTCATTCATATATATATATATATATATATATATATATATATATATATATAATCGGTATCACCCCATGCAAGGCAGTAAAGCCACTAAGACATTAGGAGTTACAGGTTGTGGAAGAACTAAGAACAGAAAATTAGCGGGGAGAGGGAAGATAATCAGGAGGACAGTAGATAGATATCGCATTTAAATATCTGCAGATTAAATTTAGCTGCAAAGCCTGGAGCCGGAAGAGAGTTCCACAAACAAGAAGTGCGAGAAAAGAAACTGTTAGCATAGAATTTACGGTTATTTCTGGCCAGTTCAACTATAAATTGATGAGATCTGGACACCAGTCTCGTACTGCGCTTATATTCATAAAGTCTAAGTAGCACAGAGTAGATCTAATCCGAACAAATATCATGAAAATGTTTATCGAAGAGATACACTGCTGCAACCTTACGGTGGTGGGAATGTGATTGAAGCCGAGTCACCATATCAAGACCAATAATATTACTGATTCTTCTTTGGATTTTATCAAGGAGTTCAAGGTAAATAGCAGGGGCACCTGGCCATATATGGCAGCAATATTCTAAGCATGCATGAATATAGATAGATTTCTAGAGAAATAATTGTCTCGCACGACACAGTGAACCAAGTTTATATATATATATATATATATATATATATATACCTTACCTTCTTCTTTTAAGTGCAGTGTCCCTCCAGAACGTAGACGAACATGGCCCTCTTCCTGTCTTCGTTTAGCTTTTAATAAGTTTTGTCCTTTTGTTATTTGTCCTAAATCCCGTTATACCATCCATGTGCACAAGTGTGACAGAGAGAGAGAGAGTCTCACACACACACACACACACACACACACACACACACACGCACACACGTATATTTTTTTAGTGAAATTGGAGTAGGTATGAATAGCGAAATTATATCAGAGCATTTTGTTTACTGATGAGAAAATCTGATCTAGGGCAGAAGTTGTACCTATTGAATCTGTGTCATCAGAAGACAATGCAAATGGTCGAAATAATTTTTATCGATTAAAAATTAAAATAGAGCTGAGTAAGCTAGAAGGAACTTTGGAATTCCCATGATTTTGGTTGAAGCAGCAAAAAGCCCGTGATAATCGCATGCGAAGTAGTAGGGCCGAGTGTCAATTATAACCAGCCGGGTTGACCTATATAAACGCTCGTCTGTCTTCGAGTGCAGTCGAGCTGAGTGGAGAGATTTCGGAGATCGAAAGTGAGCAGAGTTGAGTTGGAGGCTCGAAGAAGTAAGAAAGTGACGTCAGAGATTGGAACAAAACGCCCGCTAGCATGTGCTGTTGATATAAGTACGAAGAAGCGAATTACTTCCTCTAACATCTAAGACTACTACTGCTACTATTATTACTACCACTGGGAACGGAAACGTCGAACAAGCTACAGTAATCAAAAGGGTTAATATGAAGCCACATCTCTCATTTAACGAAATCACACGAACTATTTTCTTTTGTTTTGTTGATCATCGTTCAGATACTAGAGAAAAGAGAGAATTGGCCCAGGCAAGCGTTGGGAGGAGGAAAGTCACTATAAATTTAAGCCCCGCACAGAAATGTTTTACCCTCCATCGCAAGAGTCATATATCGTTCTGAAACGATTTAACAACAAATTAATCACATACACTCTCTGTCTAGAATCCAGTGTATGAGTTTTTACGTCAAATATTTTTCTTTTCTGTAACCCGTTTCTTTTCTCTACTATTCTTTTCTGCAATATAAAAGACATTAACAATTCTACCATTGTCCGGCTTTCTGCAGATATTTTTTGTTTTTTGCTGCATTCTAAATTTCTTAGCGCAGACTCCCCGGCCGTGTTTACATCTTCAGTCGACCGTGAATGGACGGACACCACTTCTGCTTTCTGGAACAAACAAATCACAACGTGGGCAGGAAGCAGGATTAAACCAGCGGACCGATCGAATAATCTACGGATGCTCAGGGGACCTATGGCCACTCCCTTAAGTTCGGTTAGGACCGAGTAGACACCTCAACCCATAGAGTAAGACGCCGGAGGTTGAGGGGCTGGGGCGAAAGTGTTAGACAAGCTCATCAAGAATGTTACGCGCTGCTTTTCTCAGTCCGTCTTTTCCTCTATCTGTCCTGTGAGTATCACATTTTCTAAGTCCTCATTATGTGTCCCAGAAACTGCCTCTTCCTTCTGTTAAATATAAGTTTCCTTTTCGTTTTCTGTTTTATTTCTGTTTTCTCCAAAACCTTGTCGTTGCTCATATGTTTGGTTCATGGTATCCTCAGCATCTTCCTGTAGAACCACATTTCTGTTGCTTCAAGTTTCTTCCTCATCTTTCAGTAAATTGTTCAGTATTTACTGCCAGATATCACGTAACAGTTTAGTACTCTTTTGTTTGTTTCTAACGAAATTTTCTGTCTCTTCATACTCTGCTTAGCTTTGGGAAGGCTCCTTTAGCCATCCCAATGCGCCTTCGGATCTCAGTGTCACACTTTCTGTCTTCTGCTAGAACAGTTCTCAGATATTTAAATTTTTGTACTTGTTTGATTTTAGTATCCCCGATTTCATTTGTCAAACAAATCCTTGCCAATAAAAAAACTAAAAAACCTATTCGACGTAAATTTTTTAAATGGCGGTAAATATTCGAAGAATTAAATATAAAAAAAAAACAAACAATTCAGTATCTATAAAACTATACAAGTTGAGGAATGGACATATGAAGACGCGGAAAGCGATGTTTGAAAATTATGAAAATGACATAGCGAAAAATGTAACCTCCAAATGATTAATGTTAATGTAGAGAACAGCTGTTTCTCTAACGGAAACATTAGGCATTCGTTGACTGAGTAAATTTGAAATCTAAAAAATCTTTCTCTTAAACTTGCACACCGCCGTAAGGTTGCCTCTCTGTTCCTTTTTTATAAATACTTTCATGGAAATTTTTCTGATCAGTTCTTCACTATGGTACCTAGACTGTATGAATTTAAACGCTTTATTAGACTAGCGTCGAGATTTCATCAATTTGCAGTTGATCTTGTTAGATATAACCGTAACTTCTATGCTAACATTCTTTTCTCGATCGTGGAAATTCCATGCTGGCTTCATGCTTTTCAGGCAACTTTAATCTGTAAGAGTTTAAATGCAATATCAATCGCTATCTAGTGTAACTCTTTGCGTGTTAGTGGCTGTACGGGCTTGCTTGGGGTGATACCGATTAAAAAAAAAACAAGAACAAAAAAAATCACGAATTCAGGGAAATAGGTATAACACGTCATCTGTTATCAATCTTTCTAATATTAATGGGGGTTTCTATCCTAACCTTTTGTTTAGGGTTCTGTGAAAAGTTAACATCTGGTTTTTATCATAATTTTCCCTTCTAGATTACATGAGCTACCCATTTTAGTTGATTTTAGAAGTATTGAAGTAACGTGTTTTTGTTTTGTTTTGTTTTTTGTTTTTTGTTGTTAAATCGTAAAATTGTTTCTTTGTCATTCTAAAGCGTTAGTCCAAGAGGTTAGAAGAAGGATGGTCCTCCCCAAGACCTACAGGCTTCAAGATGCATACTTATAGTATTTTTATTCCTCGTACCTTCTTATATTTTATATTATTATTATTATTATTATTATTATTATTATTATTATTATTATTATTATTATTATTCATTTTCATCATTTCTTCTCCTCCACCTCCTCATACTATTCTCTTTCTTTGCCTTCATCACCATTACTTCTTCTGATCCTCCTACTTCTCTCTTCCTCCATCATCATCATCAGCAGCAGCAGCAGCATTTCTTCTCCTCTTCCTTGTTCTGATGCTCTCCTTCTAAATCTTCTTCAGTGTTTCTTCTCTTCCTCCCTCCTCCTTCTTTCTTTCATCTTCATCATCATTCTTTCTTCTTCTCCTCCCACTTCTCTCCTCCTCATTCTTCTTCTCTTTGTTCACTTTCCTCTCCCCCTCCTTCTTCCTCTGCTTATTTACACCTCCATTTCTCTCTCCTTCTGTCGATCTTTCTCATATTTTCTTTTTTTATTTGGTTTGGTTTGTGTTTATGTCTCTTTTTTTCTTTGCATTCCCCCCCTCTTTTTTTCTTTTTTTTTTTACAGTTGCATTTCCCCCTCTTTTTTCCTTTTTTTTTACCGTTGCATTCCCCCCTCTTTTTTCCTTTTTTTTACCGTTGCATTCCCCCCTCTTTTTTCCATTTTTTACCGTTGCATTTCCCCCCGCTTTTTTCCTTTTTTTACCGTTGCTTTCCCCCTCTTTTTTCCTTTTTTTACCGTTGCATTTCCCCCCTCTTTTTCCTTCTTTTACCGTTGCATTCCCCCCTCTTTTTCCTTTTTTTTTACCGTTGCATTTCCCCCCTCTTTTTTCCTTTTTTTTTACCGTTGCATTCCCCCCTCTTTTTTCCTTCTCTTTTTATCTTTGCCTTCCGCCATCTTTTTTCCTTTTTTTTACCGTTGCATTCCCCCCTCTTTTTTCCTTTTTTTTTACCGTTGCATTCCCCCCTCTTTTTTCCTTTTTTTTACCGTTGCATTCCCCCCTCTTTTTTCCTTCTCTTTTTATCTTTGCCTTCCGCCATCTTTTTCCTTTCATTTTTTTCATCTTTAATGTTTTGTTTTGTTTTTAGCATTCACTGTTTCATTTCACTCCCTTTTCGTTTTTCTCAACTCCTTCCCAAATGTTTTTCTTTTCTTTTCTTTTATCTTCCGAGCATTTTCAACCTCCATTTCTTATTTTCTTTTCTCGCGCTTTTTCTATACCTCTTTCTTCTTCCACATTTTTTCAATACCACATTCTTGCTCCTGTTTCTTTTACCCCGTTTACTCGATCTCTACCCATAATTCCCTCGCCGGTTGATTTTCATCTTGAATCACTATTGAGCCGACCAATTAATACTATCTTCACTTGTTCTCCATTGTAAGCGAAACGATAAATGAAAGGTTTTTTTGCTTTTTGCTTCTTTTCTTCATCGTCTTTGTTTCAGAACATCTGTCGGCTCTTACGACTCAAGTGATTGTCCCGTCGGGGCCAAGAGTGATTCGACCGCCGAGAGGAAAGGAAGGACCTCTACTTACATCCGCCATGTCACTGTCGATATACTTATAGCTGACGTTGACCCAACGCCATCCCAATTTCGTTCGAGTCGATGATGCGGAAAAGAAACAAATTCATTTATGATTTATAAACAAAATAAATTCATTCCATTTAATTTTAAAAATGTGCCTAAGAATCAGATTTAAGTGAGTGAGTTTTGCTTGGAGCCTGTATAAGTTCGGTGATATGAATATAATTTGTTTATTTATATATATATATATAATATATATATTTATATATATATATATATATATATATATATATATATATATATATATATATATATATTTATATATATATATATATATATATATATATATATATATATTCCTAATAGCTCTGTTGTATTACATCGATCGAACAATGTTTTATTAACATCAGCATTATATGTGATATATATATATATATATATATATATATATATATATATATATATAAACAGATATATATATATCTTCGGCAGAATTGTGTCACTGTCAGTCACTGTGTGTTTATCTAAATCTAAAAATAAACACGCAAAAATTCACCTGCATCCCTGCTGTGAGCCGACGGCTTTGTGGTAGAAGTTCCGACTGATACCAATTCAGTCGGATTTCGATCCTAGCTAGAGGCAACCGGACGTCTATCCGCACTGATGAGCTGCGGAACAGTCTGTCTGTGGAAGACAAAAATATATATATATTGCTTATTTGGCCAACGCTGCCTCTTTTAGGCAAGTTTCGTTAAAAACGGCTGACAAGTTTTTAGATATTTTTTTCATTTTCTTTGTTTTTCTGCTGAGAACACAAATTATATAAACATTGTTTTTATATATCCAAGCGGTTTTAGCTATAGTTTTAGCCATTATCAAGGAAAAATTAATAATATCAACTATGAACGCGGCCACAATGTGCTGACCGTGTTTGGAATATAAAGCATTCCTATACCTCTATACATAAAACAATCCATATATACAGTAAAAAATAAATAAATTCAACGCGTCACAAAAACTTTTTTACATTTTTGTTATAGTATTTTTCTAAATACTGTTTATTGATATATTAAATTATAAAATTATATATATATATATATATATATATATATATATATATATATATATATATATATATATATATATATATATATATATATAGTACAGTTCAAATAATTGCGTCAACCGCCGTTAATTTTTAAATTGGCCCCAAAAATAGTTGTTTAGTACTTGAAAATTATCATAATTGTTTATAAAAAAAGTGAGTCATGATTTTTTAATTAACAATTATATTGACAAAAAGGAAAAAAGCATTTTATTATTAAATTTTGCTCTCGTCAAAATATCCTCTTTTAGCCTTGATTTCCGCAACACAATTTTTTGGCATTCGTTGCAAAAGTTTCTCAAAGTATAAGATTGATAATTTATTCCATTCTTTTTTCAATGACTCTAAAAGCTCTTTTTCATTTATTTATTTTATTTTTCACTCTTCTGTCAAGTTCCTCCCATGCTAATTCTGGGGTTGGCTTCAAATTTTTGTAGTCTGTTAGTTCACCCTGTATAAGTCCCGTGGGCCACTCGAGGTAGAGGGTTACATCAAGAAGATAAGAGCTGAAGATAACAGTTAACTGTAGACTTTAACAGGTTAAGATGCTAGTGATCGAGGAAATATCCTCTTTTGAGTCGGTTCGCAGAAGAAGCTGTTTGCGTGGAAATACTTAAAGCCGGTGGAGTACGGTGGGAATGTGGGTGGTTTGCTACAATGTGAGTGTTATGACGAGTTCTAGACATAACGGTTATGCCTGGCGGAACCAAGTAATGGAGCTCGTCCGAGTACTTTTCATGGAAATAGGGACAGAGCAGTGAGAGGCTCGCCACATCCCGCCTGTGAGAGAGAGGTTGAATGGGTGAAAATAATTCGTCACCCACAGGGACGCGGAGATGATTTTGAATTCTATCAAGACGGGAACGCGAGGACTTGGCAGCTCCCTTCCAAATATGACAACAGTACTCAATTTTCGGCCAGATCTAGAGGACGGCACGTGGGGTCGTGTACTTCCTGGAGCGGTAGAGGGAGCCGATCATTTTACCTGCATCTTTAGCTATGGACCGTAACTGACGGTAGTTCGGGGTCCGATCGGCGGTGATAGGTGGATATGAAATATAGATAGCGATATATGCATTTAGATAAATATGAATAGAATCAGATACACAAAGAACAGTAAAATGGGTTTCAATCAATAAATGAGTTTCAGTCATTGTACTAGGGTTCCTCTGTAATATGAGTTCGTCTCAGGGCATTTAGTCTTTACTCACAGGTGAAAAGAAAAACTTGAGACAACAGAGATGTGACACAAAAGGGATACTGTGAATAATATGGGCGGAGCGTGTGACCAATGAAGACGTTTTAAAGAAATTGGAAACAAAATGTACAATTGTACTTGAATCAAAAACAGATAAATGAATTTTCGGGGATACATAATGAAAAAAAAGAGGATATGGAGAATTAGACACTCACAAGGCATAGTGGCAAGAAGAGGAGGAAAGGGAAACAGAACGATCTTGTATAGACAGATGACAAAAATGGTGGGGAAAGATTTTTTATATCTTACAGGAAGTAAAATGCGACACTGAGATCCGAAGGCGCATTGGGATGGCCGAAGATGCATTCTAAAAGATAAGCAGAGTATTAAGAGACAGAAAAACTTCGTGAGAAACAAAGAAAAGGTTACTGAACTGTTACGTGATATCTATCCTCTTATATGGCAGAGAATACTGGACAATCACCATTTTTATATCTTAGAGGACGGAAAGTGTGACACTGAGATCCGAAGGCGCATTGGGATGGCTAAAGGAGCCTTCCCAAAGCTAAGCAGAGTATGAAGAGACAGAAAATTTCGTTAGAAACAAACAAAAGAGTACTAAACTGTTACGTGATATCTGGCAGTAAATACTGAACAATTTCCTGAAAGATGAGGAAGAAACTTGAAGCAACAGAAATGTGGTTCTACAGGAAGATGCTGAGGATACCATGAACCAATCATATGAGCAACGACAAGGTTTTGGAGAAAATAGAAATAAAACGGAAAACAAAAAGGAAACTTATACTTAACAGAAGGAAGAGGCAGTTTCTGGGGCACATAATGAGGAAGGAGGACTTAGAAAATTTGATACTCACAGGACAGATAGAGGGAAAGACGGACTGAGAAAAGCAGCGCGTAACATTCTTGATGAGCTTGTCTAACACTTTCGTCCCAGCCCCTCAAGAGAGAAAAATATCGTGAGATATAAAGAAAAGAGTACTGAACTGTTAGAGTGAATGCTGGACAATCTCCGCAGAGATGAAGAAGAGACTTGAAGCAAGAGATGTGGTTCTACAGAACGATGCTGAGGATAGCATGGACCAAATAGATGAGGCACGACGAGGATTTTGAAACAGTGGAAACAAAAGGGAAACTGACACTTAACAATCAGGAAGAGGCAGATGGAATTTCTGAGGCACATATTAAAGAAATAGAGCTTTGGGAAATTTGAAACTCACAGAACCGATTGAGGGGGAGAACGGCAGAGGAAAGAAGCGCGTAACTTACTTGATGCGCTTGAGTAAATGGATGGTAGAACTAGGTTTGGGAGAAATAAGAAAATGACAAAACTTATTAAGTGCTACGAATAACAGGAAGATGTGGAAGACCATGACCGCCTACCTCTTGAATAGATACGGCACATAAAAGAAGAATCACTCGTTATCTATTCTCCTTATCCTAATAATCTTCACTTCCTACCACCTCCTCTTTCATTTCTATCACAAACCGCATTCATCCCAAACATTTTAAGAGTGACTCTCTACACTACAATCCTAACATCGTCAAATCAAGGGCCTTCATAATATTCACTTCTTAGACGTCAAAATCAAATAAAGTACAAAAACTTAAATGTCAGGGAAGTTTTTTAAAAGATAAAATAAAATGTAACAACGAAATCCAAAGGAGAAACTGAATAAAGAAAGATGTCCTCCTCTCAATCGCAGACTTCAAATACAACTCGTACATACGATCGATTGCTAAAGATTCAGATAAAATAATCGGTTCCCTGTACCGCTCCAGTAAGTACCTGAAACTTTCTAATATGCTCTATCTTTACAAGAGACAAATCAGTCCAAAAATGCAGTACTGTTGCATGTAAGAGCTGTCCAGTCATTAACTTTCAGTCACGATAGACTCCAAAAGCGTCCATGCGGCCTTGTGGGCGACAAATTATTTTCAAAAAATACAGCTCCTTATTCACAGCCGATACGTTACCCGCCTCTCGCTCCACCATCGCTATTTCAGTCGAAAGTGTTCAAACGATCAACATTTCTTTATTCAAATTGTTCTAACCTTCACGGTTAAGACCCTCCTTGCTACGACCATTGTAGCGATTCACCTAGCTATTATCTTGTGTAAATGGAGTGGAAAGGATAGTAAAAAAAAAAAACATTGCTAAGAGATATAAAGGATAGGAAGTTGTGGAGAGCCATGTTCACATACGCCGTAAAGAGAAACAGCACATAAAGTAAGAATCTTAATGTGACACAAAGGCAAATAAAAGGAAATTGTATTAGAAAGACTACACAGCGCCAATCTTCAACTAAAGTGGGGCCTGGTTACATATAAAATGCGTCTTCAAAATCTTGCTTTTCAATGAGGTTAAACAGAAATCTGGAAAAAGTTTTTTTTTTTTGCATTGATTCATCATTAATTTATTCAGTTAGCGCATTTTACGCCACTGCTGCGGTCACCGCTCCCCTCCATCTGTCGTTCATTATGACATTCAAGGCAGAATAATGCAATGGCTCTCCGGTTCCATTTGCACCGGGAATGTTGTTGTGGTTGTGTTTTTAAACTTATCTTCTAGACTTTGCCTAAAGAGTCAGAATCTACACGACAACAGGTGGTTTGAAATCATATTTCCTTCTCCTAATCTGGTTGCCATCCAAGGCTATAAGAGCAAGTCTGTCATACTATTTTACCCATAGCTGTGGGGAAAAGAGACGGATTTATACTATTCACAAGTGTATCAACACGTGTGCAAATGTAATGAATTCGACTAGAATTCGAACTCGTCTCTCCGATTCCACAAGCCGTGCCTCCTTATTTTTTATTAGTCATTAGTAAATGTTATTAGTACAAACAGTTCTTACTGTTTTTGCACTCTATTATATTTAATCTGACGTAAACAGGAAAATAACTTTTTAAGAAGTCGAGCGGACGTTGTCTTTCTGTCAGGGGAATTGCTTTTAATATTACAATATAAGTGTTTTATTTTGGTCACTGTGTTCCTCAAAGCTGTAAATTCCTCCTAAATGTCATTTAACATTATTCAGCTTAAAAAGGCTTTGAGGATTCAGCATCAATATTTTTGCTAACCAGTTAGCTACTCTTCCAAGTCGCCGTAATCCTCAATTCTCCAAAAATTTCGGATGACATTCAATTTGTAAAGCAAAAGTGGAAAAATATGAGTAAAACAAGATTTAACTTACATGATGTTTAAGAAATAAATGATTATTTGAGATGTTTAAAGTGTAAGATGAAAAAACCAGTGATTAGTGAAAGAATTCTTTGAACTTGGAACAATATTTTGTTTTCACAAGTCACAGTCAATGTATTTGGAAAGTTTATCAAACGAGTGTTAATGCAATGTACAATGTTTAAGAACAATAACGAAAAATAATAAAAGCGATAGAAAACATCGAGAGCCCAAAATAAAAACAAAATCTACTTAAAAAAAATGATCATTAATTATTTACTGTTGCTACTCCATAAGGATTAACATATATATATATATATATATATATATATATATATATATATATATATATATATATATATATATATATATATATGTATGCAGGTGTGCAGTAAAATAGGAAAGAACACGTTAGGTAGATAATCCGCTGTTCCTTAATATTTAGCTTTATTTTCAAAAGGACAGTGCTCCATACAGAAGTAGAGCTTATATTATAATAATATTTTTAGTTTTTAAAAATATGATTCCTCCGCTACATAAGAGTTCTCATGTTTCAAAAGCGAGAACCGAGACCCCTAACATAATTTTTTAAGTTATGTAGAGTTAAGGTGTCTGGACCCGCTTCCTTGTCAAGCGAGAATTTGGGAACCAAATTATGTTAGGGGTCTCGGCTCTCGCTTTTGAAACATGAGAACTCTTATGTAGCGGAGGAATCATATTTTTAAAAACTAAAAATATTATTATATATATATATATATATATATATATATATATATATATATATATATATATATATATATAGTCCACTTGCAAAAATATCATTTTTCCCCAGACTTCGAAGATTCTTGCCTATTCTTCAGAGAGTTCTGGTTTTAAAAGATATTTTCGATTTTTTTCCAGTTTTTAACTGAAAAAATTGGAAATATCATTTAAAATCAGAACTCCCTGAAGAACGGACATTTTCAAGGAAACTTCAGTGCCGGGGAAAACAAATAAAATCACAATTAAAAGTATATATATGTATATCGGACTAATTAATCTAATGAAGTGCTGAAGGACGAATTAGTCATAAAATTTCCCCGATACTGTTCTTGATATATAAAAATATATACAATTTAGCATACTAGCATATATATATATATATATATATATATATATATATATATATATATATATATATATATATATATATATATATATATACATATATACATATATATATATATATATATGTGTAATTTGGCAGCAACTTTTCTTTCAAACATGTAGTGTTGAATGTTAAAGACAACATAGTCTTACATATTTTCTTTTGAATTTTCTCATATTCTCTAATGAGACTTTTTATTTGAAAATAGTTCCGAAATATGTATTTTCCATACGATGACCTAGCGCTTTCGAACATCATTGTTCATCTTCAGGGTCAATATTTTAGTCAAAATTTTTTTTTTTTTTTTTTTTTTTAAACAAACATTTGCCAATTATCTTGTAGCGTAATCATGTTGCTACTTTTTTACAAACTAAAAACGTTAAAAAAATTTTGACTAAAATATTGACCCTGAAGATGAACAATGATGTTCGAAAGCGCTAGGTCATCGTATGGAAAATACATATTTCGGAACTATTTTCAAATAAAAAGTCTCATTAGAGAATATGAGAAAATTCAAAAGAAAATATGTAAGACTATGTTGTCTTTAACATTCAACACTACATGTTTGAAATATATATATATATATATATATATATATATATATATATATATATATATATAGGTATGTCCAATATTTCGCTAAAAAGTGGTATACCTTGACGACAAAAGGTCCCCAAATTGATAAAACGATTTTTAACGTTTAAATATTTATGTTCTTATTAAAGAGGAAAGACCAAAGTATTTTCTGAATATTTTTTCAGATTTTTTAATCCTTCCTATAAATGTTAAAAATTTTATTAAAAATCTTGTTTTTTTTTTCGAGTCAAAAAATTTCGTAAAATGGAACTTATCGACATTTCTGTCGGAAAGATCATAGTTTGTTAGTTAAAAAATCATGAAAAATCAATTACACCTTTTTCTTTTGTTATCTTAGGAAATTTAGAATGATTAAAGTATACTTAATGTAATTTGAAAGAAACATTACTTACATTTTTAGCAGAAATTTTTTTAAGAGAGATATTTCCAACCGTAGTCGTTCCTTTTTTAAGGAATTGACAGGCGTTAATTGATGTACGTCAATATATTCACAACTTACTGCACGGAAATTTATTGGATGGTAGCGCCAAAGGGATATAATTCGTTCTAATTTTAAGTGAATCTGGTTAGTAGATTTTTTTTTTTTAAAATTCACTTTCAAATTTTTTTTTTTTTTTTTACCTTACGTTTTAGGAAGAATTCTGCACTGAAAATAACATTTAAATTATGAAAGAAAATCAAATTTTACAAGTAAAAATAAAACAGTAAAAAAAATACATTTTTTTAAATTGAGGTTTATTATTTCAGTCATGAAATATTTTTCTGAGAATATAAAAATTACATGAAACACCATTAATTGAAACGGGTTAACTTAATGAAATGAGATTATATTTCTTTTTTATTAAGGCAGATTTTTTTCTATTTATTAATAATTATATGGCAGTAATATGAGTTTTATTTTATTTATTAATAAAATTAACATGCTATGTTGGTTTTGTTTTGACTCAATAAGTATTTTTTTAGTTTGAGTAGTAGCGCGCTAACTCCAGAAAATTTAAACTCCAAAAATCGTTTTAATTGATAATTTGTCGTGTGGATAATAATTCCAAAGTAATGTACAATGAATTTATGCATTCGATTTCAAACTTGAAAATTTGGGTGGACTTCCAAGGGCGTTTTTTTTTTTTTGTAATTGTAAATAGTCGATATTTTCTTTTATCCCACTATTCGATTTATATTTGAATAGAAAAAGAAAAAAATTGAAATAATACGACGATATTCAGAAAACTTGACAAGCGTTGTTTTCTTCTTACTGAACGAATCAAAGCCATTTCTGAAGTAAAAAAAAAACTTGCTTCTATCAAAGGAAACTACTCATGTGACATTATTTCAACAATGTGCATCCGTACTTTCGTTGTAGACGATTTTAAATACAATTTTGGAATATTAAAAATTATTTTTAAAATAATTATGGTTGTTAGATTTTAATAAGCTTTCAAATTTATGATCTTTAAAAAGTAGAGAACATAATATATCATTTCCATAAGGTTGCAGAAAGAACTTAATGTATAAATATATAACAACCTTTTGTCATATTGTGTACTTAAAATTGAAAAAAAAAGAAAATTAAAGTAAAAATTCATTGTTCATCAAAAAAAATTTTTTCTTTCAGATAATAATTACCTTCGTATATATTATTCAGAAAAGCTATTAAAAACTTTCTTAATTAAATATTGTCTTAGTTTTATTGGGTTTTGTATTTTTACAATTGAGGTAAAAGTTTGGACAATTTCGGACATTTTTTTAACAAAAAACTCGATGATTTAGATTTTTCAGAGTTTTGTGCATTTAATTAAAAAAAAACATTCAGGTTGCAAATAAATTTTTTTTTGTGTTTTCATAAAATTAAGTTCGAGGGGGGTAACAGATATAAAAAAAAAATATTTATACCATGACTTTCAAAGAGACAAACATTTCTAAAATAAGTTCATTCATTTCTGAATAAGTTCTGAAGTTTTCATTAAAATCCAACAAGTAGTTAATTTTTACAAGAATTTCGAAATTAATGTGTCTTTCAACTGACAAAAAAAAACTAAAAAAAAACGCTAAAAAGGTCAAAATTGGACATACCTATATATATATATATATATATATATATACATATATATATAGTTTAGGGAAAACTAGGTAATCCGTATGGGAAGACCCAATGAGGATAGAATCCAGAGAGCTCAATGTAAATCCGAGCTAATAATTTAAATAAAAACAGATTACTTTAAGGTTCCATATAATAAATTATTTCACCACAGCCCTTTTAAAGGAGAGTGGATCATCAGATTTATTTCCAAATGTTGAAATGAAAAAATGAAAATATATTTACACATTTATGACGGGCAATAATAAGGAAACTCACGAAGTGGGGGCAGTGTAGGGAGGTAGAGAGACAGCGTTGAGTTAGATGTAACATATATATATATATATATATACATACATATATATATATATATATATATATATATATATATATATATATATATATATATATATATATATATATATATATATATATATATATATATATATATATGCTAGTATATACGATAATTGTATATATATTTTATATAAGATATATTCACTACTTGAAATCTTTGAAACAAAATTTTAAATGAACACTTCATTCATAAATTGTTTTTTTATAGTAAAAGAAAGTTTTACAAAAAATGGTAACTTATTGAAGGCCAAGTAAAATACAAATTTTAAACACTTTTCTGCACTATATAAGACGATATTTCTAAACAGAACTATGTTTTATATAAAAATCAAAACAATCCTCTAAGAAAAGAACAGTAATGAACAGCAGTTAATTAATGAAATCAACTTTTTTCACATTTATATGCAAATTAGCTATACCTGATGAGTGATTCTGCCTAGTAGATAATATATAACAAAATATTGATCTTTTAGTGTATAAGTGACTATCAAGCATATGTCGCTAAGACCAGCGCCCGGGGTGAAAACACACGGCTCCTCCCTTTAAAATCCGACCTTGTGTCACAATCTGAATCAGTGGGAGGTCAAATAAATACCTAAAGCATATGTACAGGGTCTAATTAGGATTTTTATTGAGATACTGAGGTATTATGGTGGGTGTAGTAAGGCCGTGGTGTTAGGAATATTGTTTGTATGCTTGTGGGTAGCTAAGTTTAAAATTAAGACAGATGAAAACCGTTCTTTTTCCCCATACCCTTTTTTAGGCCTTGTGCCACATTTCCTGTAATTTCACAGAAATAAATATTATAAATGACTATAAAGAAGATCTGTGACTTTTAATCTCTGAATTCTTTGGGGAATTGAGCTCTGAATACACCTTTATTCATATAGATTCCATGATATAGGATTTACTTAATTACCTGTTATGTTTCTCTAACTCTTCAAATGTTGAATGTATAACTATTTCTATTTTCCCATCTTTACGCTATATTAATTTTATCTTATAAATTGTCCCCTGTTCTGTCACCTATGAAATAAAAATATTTGTTTATATGGAAAATAAGGATCTACGTACATAAAATCGTCTTTAATTTAAGTGGCAGCAGAAGAATTATCAATGCACTTTTAAAAGGTAAGCTTAAACATTAATTCAATACTTAAATGCAGCTATCAATTTTGAGTTCTTCTATAGTTTATTGATGCCTATGGCATCTACTCCTCCCTAGCTATTATGATGATGGCCAAACCAAGAGTCCTCCACAGGAGCTGGCTTAAATACCTCCAGATAGGGCGGCTTTTAAGCTAGTTAATAATAAAAACGCGCACTGCAATTTTGGATACAAATGGAAAATAAGAGTTACTCTCCTTGAACCATGAAAGCACCGATAATGAATAGTATAATATATATGTTTAGCCTCGTATAATCTGGCAACCCTGAATCTAGGGCTTTTGAATAAGCTATCAATCATTGAAATCGGACCAGTGAGAGTTGCTTAGACACACACGCACATACACTGTACTTTATATATAAGATATATTCAAGTATGTTTCATGAAATCATATAGACAGATTATGTCTATTTATTTGGATAATAATCCTTTCTAGTTTTCTAATTGTCTTTTTGATGTGAAGTTGAAATTCATCAAGGGAGACGCCATATTTGTTTTTAACTTTTGATCTCCTATGAGATCTTCCTCAGGGGTGAATTGCGAAGAAAAACTTCACCTTAACTATAATCGTTGTGATGGCGATTTTTATAAATATGGGTGAGCGCTTTCTGTTATAATTATTTTTAAATTAACCGTTGTAGTTACATTTAACGCTATTTTGCCATCTCCAGTTACTACCTGCAATGTGAAGGCTTGTTTATAGAACATTGTAACCACAACGATTGCAATTACATTAAGTTTGTCTTCGCAATTCACTCGTGAGGATGATCTCGGATCCCAACTACTTTCATTTGTACCCTCTTACTCCTTTGAATAATGACCTGCAGTCATACATCTGTTTGTTAGTGGAATATTTTAGACATTCCTGTTTTATTGCGTGGACAGACGGAAGGAAAGATCAAGCAAATGTGTCGTTTGGATTTGAAAGAAAGAAAGAAGGAAAGAAAGGGACGATAGAGGGGACGATAAAACTCTCATGTGGTTAGTGTCTATTTCAGTGAAATGCAAACACTTATCAAATTAAAGTGATTCATTGATATCCTCTTACTTCTTTGAATAATTATCTGCTTTCATATTTATGATTTTTATTGTAATATTTTATTATAGTTGTTCAGCCGAATATAATTAACGCTGCAATGCGTCTTCAATAAATACTTTCATGGTAATTGTTCGGATGAACTTTCTTCTATGGTACCTAAAACATATGAATTTGAACGCCGTACTAGATTGGCAGCAAGGTCTCATCAATGTACAGTTGGAATATGTAGATGCAACCGTAAGTCCTATGATAATAGTTTCTTTTCTCGCACTTTTCTTTTGTGGAAATCTCGTCAGGCTCCATGCTTTCCGGTCAGATTTGATCTTCAATTCAAATGCAATCTCAATCGCTATCTTCCTCATTTTAGTCCCTGTACTTTTATTGTTCTCACTCCTTGATGTTTCTTTTTTTCTGACTCTTTCACGTGCAATAACCCCTTGTGGCTTAGCGGCTTTATTCCTTTGCATAGGATGAAAAATTAGAAAAATATACAGGAATTTCTGTGGGTATTTTCCAGTTGTGGATCTCGCAGGGAGCTTATTTAGTCATTAAATTAATAATTAGGATTTAATAGAATATTTAAATTGGAAAATTGTGAAACTTTTACTGGTAGTAGTAGCCGTAGTAGTAATTCAAACAGAAGAAGAAATAGAAGAAGAATTTGCTGGGGGAAGGTAAAATAATATAGAGAAAAAAGGAGAGAGAAAGCAAATTTAAAAATGAATTATTAAATGATAAATAGGCAAATGATTTTCTTTTCTTTTAGTAACCATTACATAATTGTTTGACGTTGAGTTGAGCACCGTGTGACCTCTCCTTGCCGCTGGGAAGTGATTCGCTCTTTGGGTTTTGGCAACGAAATATAAGAAATTTCTTTCATTTTTTCAAACGATTTTTTTGAAAATCAAACGTGAAATTTGAAACAACTTTTTATGCCTTTGTTTATTTTTTGAAAATGAGTTTTCTTTATTTTTTCTTTTAAATACAAACAAAAGTTTGTCAACAGAGAATATTCACATAAAATAAAATTTGAACATCTTTATAAATGGAGGCAAAATATTTTAATGTGATTTCTTCCCGATTTATTTGGAGGCAAAATTACGTTTATATTAGTAGAGATAGAGATGTATATCTGAAGAGACGGGGTCTAATCGCAAACAAAGGTATATATATATATATATATATATATATATATATATATATATATATATATATATATATATATATATATATATATATATATATGCATGTATGTATGTATATATATATATGCATGTATGTATGTATATATCCAAGTATAGAATTCGAGCATACGGAATAAATTCCAATAACCGTAAATATTATTCTTAAAAAGTGCTCAATACAGAGTAGAGCAAATATAATTTATTCTAAAATTATAACATAAACATGCTATAAAATCACTAAAAAAATAGGCATTTTGTTTCAACAGTTCTGGTGTCTTATCAAGTATTCAACACCATCATTTGTTAAGACACCAGACGTGTTGAAACAATATGGCTATTTTTGTAGTGATTTTACATTTTTATGTTATAATTTTCTAATAAAGTATATATATATATATATATATATATATATATATATATATATATATATAGACAAAACAACTGAAAAGTTGCAAATTAAAAAAAAAATGAATGTTTTTTGTTAAAGTTTTTTTTATACATATATATATATAAATATATATATATATATATATATATATATATATATATATATATATATATATATATATATATATATATATATATATATATATATGGTATGAAATATCTAAGCAAGAATATGAAATTGGAAGAAATTTGTGGAAAACCGTTTCATGTTTAATTATTTTAATCCCTTATCAACGTTTCCCTCTGAAAGAGCTTCTTCAGAACAGATTTGTAAAAATTCTTGAAATTCTTCGATTTATTCAAACGATTTTACAAGAAAATGTGTTTCTCACGTCCAGTTGTTGTTATCTCTCTTTTCAAAATTGATTGTGGTTACATTCGTAACCATTTATTTGAAGTAGTGTGAAATGTCAAAATTTTGATTATGTAATTTCCATCGAATTATATATGATATCTACTTTGACTTAGACTTACGTACGATATCCATTTTATCCGTTGCTACTGATGACAATCCTCAATCGATGTGGTTTCCATTATCTGGTACAATTCTTTATCTGTGATTCGAAGTTAAAAGAATTGTGATCTTCAGAAGCCATTTTCAACCATAGATTTAGAAGCTGTTGTATTCATCTGATGGTTTGCCGATATCCACGTGAAATTCTTCAAAAGACACAACACTTTTTTACGAACATGACTCGGGTTTTCAGTTTAATGTTTTGGTTTCGGGTTGATATACGAAGGTCATTCAATAAATAAGGTGAATTTTTCGGTATAAGGACTTCTAATACAGATAGAAGCTTACTCTTTTTTATTTTTTTTTTGTTTTACTTCTTTTTCAAATGGATTTAATTTCTTTTGCAGATTAAAAAAAAACTTTGAGAGTTTTGGCGATTAATAAAGATGGCCGAACAAGAAGCATGCTCCAGGATTGAACAGCGGTCAGTTTTCAAGTTTTTGGTTGCTGAAGGGTGCAAACCAGTTGAAATTCATAGGAGAAAGTCAACTGTGTATGGTGCCACATGTTTCAGCCAAAAAATGTCTACAAGTGGGCTAAGAAGGACGGAGCAGTGTTGAGGATGAAGACAGGCCTGGGAGGCCTACAGAAGTGAGCTCTCCTGGGGCGATCGAATCAGTCAATGACCTCGTTCAGTCTGACAGAAGTCTGACAGAAGGGTGACAGTGGATGACATTGCAAGGACTTTGAAAGACATAAAGAAAAAACGCAAGTGTCATCAGTCAGAAGGAGTCATCTTGCATCATGACAACGCAAGGTCTCACATAGCAGCCCAAACGGCCCAGACCAACAACGAGCTGGGCTGAGAACTGCTTCCTCACCCCCCTTACAGCCCAGACCTTGCCCCTTCAGACTTTCACCTGTTTGGTCCCTTGAAAGCGTTCACGAGAGGCACGAAGTTTAAAACGATGAAGTCAAAAGTGTTGTGAGCGACTGGTTGAGACATCAGTCCAAAGATTTTTACGCTGAGGGAATACGGAAGCTTGTGCACAGATGGGAAAAGTGTGTGACATGTCGTTGAAAAAAAAGTAAGCTTCTATCTGTATTAGAAGTCCTTATACCGAAAAATTAATCTTATTTATTGAATGACCCTCGTATAATCAGGGACAGGTGATCCGAGCAAAACAAGCAGCCAGGGAATAAATCCTTTCTCAAGCAAACAATTTTTTCAGGAAAATAGGTTTCTCAAGATCCGATCGCTCTTTCCTGTATTGATGAAGGTTTCCTTCCTAATCGTTTGTTTCAAGTAGTGTGGAATGTCAGCATCTTGTGTCTGCCATTATTATCTCTTCGAGGGACATATGTGTTGTAACCTAGAACAGGCTACTAAATGAAGAATAACCAAAACAGAGGTTGGAAATGAAATGGTAATCTTTATCACATCTACAAAATACAACAATACTCGCCAGCGGCGTGAAGTAGGTAAACCACTGCTAGTGGTAAACAACTTAGATCTCAAGATCCGTAGCTGTTACCGTTTTTTCTAGTATTGACGGAGGTTTCCTTCCTAAACTTTTATTTGAAGTAGTGCGGAATAACAACATCTTGATTGTCATTGTGTTCTCTCCTAGTCACGCATGTCATTCATATTGATGATATTGGTAGTTCACAAGTGACGTGATTTCTGTTATTTGGTACAGTTCTTTGTGATTCTGTAGCGCCAGTCCAAAATGTGCAAAGAAGAATATCCTTTGCTTCGTATGCTTCGCTAGTTCACAGCAATTTTTAATCAATGATTCTAGAAAAATACAGCTGACAGGTTAAATATTTCTGGACGGGTTTGGCGCCATTCATATACAAGTCTCGGTTTAACGAGGTTCTTTAAATACAGGGCTCGAGTTTTCAAGTTAATATTTATTTTTTATCGAAATGAGATTTTATCCTTTATGTACGAATTATTTATGAAAGTACAGTGATGCCTGAATACTTGTGATAAAAAGCAGCTGAAAGTAAGATGAACGAAAACGACTGCCCGTTGATTTGAGACCCAAAATATGTCACACTATGATTGCTGACTTAAATTGTAAACATGTGCCGCATAGTCGAGTCTTCGGCCATTAAACCTGTTCCCGTATTAAGCTTCTCTGGGGAGAAAGTTGGCTGTCAAAAGGTAGATGATCCTTATTATCGGGTAAACGGTCAACTAGCATAAATGAGTAGAGAGGACTCCGTAGCTAGATATCCCTACACGCAAGCCAGCAATCTGCCACCGGTTGACATGCCACTATCGTTTACCACTGGTGGCCCGCTGTCGGACCGCTGGCGTGTTCTGCTCGGCAGTATTACCACTGGCGGACTGCTAGAGGCCCACCGGTGGCTGCCACCAGATGAACACAAGCGTTGCCATCGGCGGCACGCCAGCGGACCACTAACGGCTTGCTATGATGAGACGGCATCGGTAGTCGGAGGACTTTCTAGATTGACTTCAACGGCTAGTGCAATGAGAAGTACCGATCCTCATCTGTCCGTGACGAAGGCGAGCCATCAAGTATATCAAATGGGGGATGGGCCCTGCTAGGTCTAATTGACCAAGATACACGACTCATGAAAGAATACCTCTCCGGCTTTCAACACAGATATGTAAAGGCAATTGGTCAGGTGCTCAGTCTCACATCGACTTTACGACCACATCCGGTCATGTGTGATGATAATCAATATGTGATGAAATCCTGTTAAAATTTACGAACGTCTCATGGAACCACCGATATACGTATGACAAGAACTGACAAAATTTGAGAGAATATGCATATGTTTGAAACTAACCACAATTGCAAGAACATATGCCAACATTTTAAAACGACTTCTTGTTAATAATAGTTAAGATGGATTTTTATTTCATTACATTTCAAATAATCTATATCCATAATTCTCAAAATGTGTGTATGTATGTGTGTGTGCTATCGGATGTTGTTTATGCGTTTCTACATTTTTCATCCGATTTCGATGAAATTTTATTCGTTTGATAGATAATTCTTCCTTCAGTGCCGGTTTTGAGTCCAAATTGGCTGGAAAAAATTACAACTTTCAAGGTGTAAAATACAAAAATCTCATTTTTTATATTTTGCGCAAAGGCAAAATTTAATGTCTGTAAAAACAGCTTACAATCAATTTAGAGAGTTGTAACTCAAAAGGTTATTGGAATTATAAAAAAAATATTATAAATAAAAATTATCGTATATTATTATTATGACGGTCCATCGAAGAGGTTGCTTCCTTGCAAGAGTGAGAACGCAAAAATGGCCCTTTTCAGTCCCCGCCCCCCATTCAAATTATTAACCCCCCATTTGGGGATATACCTCAGTTGCACCCAATAGTTGTTACTAATATTGATTTTCGGGTGGGCTGATTTAAACTTAAACTGCCTCAATTTGAACGGCAACAATTCTCAATAATGAAACGCCCGGTCGAAGACGGGTTATCTACTAGTATGAATTTATAAAAGGGGAAAGGGAGTAAAAATAACTTTTGACCAGGAAATATTTTCTTTTTATATTTCGTGTGCATTTGTGTCCATTTATGATGGATTATTCTCAATTTTGTTTTGTTTTAAATATATTTTTTGTTCAACTTAAATTCTCTTTGGCCGAAGTTTTTAGTGAGCGTCTTTTAATTTTTTTTATTTTTTGTCCCAATATTTAGATCTCTAAAGCTTCTGAAATTCAGCAATATAAAGTGGCCTTATGCAAGACTAACAGCTACAAAATAAAATAAAAAAAAGATTTGGCAAGGGAGCGAATAACGAGGCACGGGAAAGAAAGGGGGTCAAGAAAGAAGATGAAGATGGAGTTAAAAGATTATCCCTAAGAGACTGCCTGAAAAGATGGCTGTCAAAGAATATGTGTGTGCGCAAGAGCATAGCTGGATGTTTGTTTGTACTTGTGAGTGTTAACATATAAGTGTATGTACTATACTTGCATGCATATATATATATATATATATATATATATATATATATATATATATATATATATATATATATATATATATATATATATATATATATAATCACATATAACTATAGACACACACACGCAAAGACCAAGAAATGTATATATTTCCATACATATATATTTCCATACATATATATTTCCATATATATATATATATATATATATATATATATATATATATATATATATATATATATATATATATATACATATGCATGTTATAGATATGTGTTAGTTTGCGCGGGCGTATGTGCATGCGTACGTTTTTCATTGTGTGTATAGGTAGGTGTAGATACGGAAATGGAAAATATATGCAATTTATTCAGAATTAATTTTTCCTAGTTCAGAATAAACAGACAAAACTTACGTAGAGAAATTCATGAGACTTTTATGCATCCTCTAAACTGTTTGTATTTTCAACGCATATTCAATATATATATATATATATATATATATATATATATATATATATATATATATATATACAAGTATAGGATTGGTGTATACGGAATAAATTCCAATAACCAACAATTACTATTCTTAAAAGAGTGCTCAATACAGAGTAGAGCAAATATAATTATTTATTCGAAAATTATAACATAATTATATATATATATATATATATATATATATATATATATATATATATGAAGAGAGAGAGAAAAATAGAGAGTGAGGAAGAGAGAGTGAGGAAAAGAGAGAATCAGTGAGAGAGTGATAGAGAAGGAGAGAGCGAAAGAGAGATATCCTGAGTTGAAAATACAAAGAAGTTGGAGTGAGTATAAAAGTCTCCATCATTTCTCTCCAAAAGTTTCGTCTCTTATTCTGAACTGGAAACTCAAGGAAGAAAAAAAATAACGCCTTTTTTAGCCACTGGATTACTGACTTCAGTTTTGGAATGTTTCTCAGGCGTAAAACCTCGTTTTCTTTACTATTTTTATTAATGTTATTCAATCTTTCTTTTTCTTTTTTCTTTTTTCTTTTGTTGCTTTCTCCTATTTCTTATCTTGCCGCCGTTCCTGCGACTAAATCTACGCCTCGATCCGACCCTCTTGCGTCTTTTCCTGCCGTCTACTCGGAATAAAAGCAAAGCATTTATCGAGGCACGCCAATTATTCGTTTTCGAAAAGTGTACGGATAAACAGTACATAAAATAAAACCAACTGAATAACGGCTGTTCTCCGCAGGACGTTTTGGTAGCAAGCTCTTCTGTAGGATGTTTGTCAATATCTAAAGCACTCTTCTCCTTCTGCTGGTGTGCATCTCTGCGTGTGTCTCTCCGTGAATTAATGAGTGTATTGTGGCTAAGGAAGAGTAGAGTTAACTCATTTTAAATCAATAGGTAAATAATGTTCGATATACGAGAACAGATCACAAGTATCGGGACTGGTGCTATAAAAAGAAAACTACAACTGATATCAAATCGGCATTTAATCTCCTTCGAAGTAGTCCCCTTATCTGGACTGCTGTTATAAAAAGAAAACTACAACACATATCAATTCAGCATTTAATCTCCTTCGAAGTAGTCCCCTTATCTGGACTGGTGCTATAAAAAGAAAACTACAACACAAATCAATTCGGCATTTAATCTCCTTCGAAGTAGTCCCCTTATCTGGACTGGTACTATAAAAAGAAAACTACAACACATATCAATTCAGCATTTAATCTCCTTCGAAGTAGTCCCCTTATCTGGACTGGTACTATAAAAAGAAAACTACAACACATATCAATTCGGCATTTAATCTCCTTCGAAGTAGTCCCCTTATCTGGACTGGTGCTATAAAAAGAAAACTACAACACAAATCAATTCGGCATTTAATCTCCTTCGAAGTAGTCCCCTTATCTGGACTGCTGTTATAAAAATAAAACTACAACACATATCATTTCGGCATTTAATCTCCTTCGAAGTAGTCCCCTTATCTGGACTGGTGCTATAAAAAGAAAACTACAACTCATATCAATTCGGCATTTAATCTCCTTCGAAGTATCCCCTTCTGAAGCAACACATTTTATCCAGAGAAGTTTTCATTAATGATGGCTATTAGGTTTCGTCGGCGTCTTCAAATCTTGTTCCTTTCAAGTGAGATTTGATTTTTGGAAAGAAGAAAAAGTTGCAAGTTGCGACATATTGAAAATATGGTGACTGTCGGACCTGGGAAATGTTGTGCTTGACCAAAAACTGCTGGACAAGACATAGCCATTGATAGAGCGCCTGAGGTGTGATCAAACGAATACACTCTATGTACACAGTTTCCTTCCAATCACTTCTATAAACACCGGAAGGGAGCGAGAACGTCATCACTCAGTGAACATGCGGAATATTGTTCAAGGTATCTATGTACCCAGCGACTTCTCTCTGCCTACTTTACCTCTCTTACCATAGCAACAGTCCCGATAGTTTTTTTATCAGACCAAATATTTGAGCCTGCTCTTTGCATGGAAAAATATGTAGAAAATCATTTGTACACACACACATATATATATATATATAATTAAGTAATTCATTGAGTCTGAAAGAAACCTGAACAGAATGCTGGACGGCCGTTTCGTCCTATATTTGGGACTCATCAGAAGTGCGCATCCACTACCGAGAATTGAAACCCGGACAGTTAGGTCCTCAAGAAAACGTCATACCAAACCAACATTCAAGTAGTGAATATATCTTATATAAAAAATATATACAATTATCGTATATACTAGCATATATATATATATGCATATATATATATATATATATATATATATATATATATATATATATATATATATATATATATATATATATATCGCCTGACGATTGCACTAGCATGAAACAGACTGTCGCCTCTAAGTGCTGACTTCCATGTCCACTTTTATATTTATACACGCTCTATCTCTGATATTGAGCACTTTACCCCATAAATATATCACACTTTAAGACTATATTTCTGTATATATATATATATATATATATATATATATATATATATATATATATATATATATGTATAATAATAATAATATTTTTAGTTTTTAAAATATGATTCCTACGCTACATAAGAGTTCTCATGTTTCAAAAGCGAGAGCCGAGACCCCTAACATAATTTGGTTCCCAAATTCTCGCTTGACAAGGAAGCGGGTCCAGACACCTTAACTCTACATAACTTAAAGAATTATGTTAGGGGTCTCGGCTCTCGCTTTTGAAACATGAGAACTCTTATGTAGCGAAGGAATCATATTTTTAAAAACTAAAAATATTATTATAATATAAGCTCTACTTCTGTATGGAGCACTGTTGCTACTCCATAAGGATTAACATATTTATATATATATATATATATATATATATATATATATATATATATATATATATATATATATATATATATATATATATATATATATATATGTATGCAGGTGTGCAGTGAAATAGGAAAGAACACGTTAGGTAGATAATCCGGTGTTCCTTAATATTTAGCTTTATTTACAAAAGAATTTCAGTTGAGTTCCACGACGGATTATGTGAGAGAGCGGCGCTATATTGAGTCTGATTTGCTACCTCTTCGTCACCGAGGCCCGTTGAATGTATTTTATGTGAAAAAATAAAAGGGAAACTAGCAGTTTGTTAAAGAATCATGATGTCAGATTTAATATAATCAAAGAGGAGACAGATTTTAAATTTGAATGTGACATTTGACTTGTTAGAATGTGAAAACAAATTAAACGACTTTTATTCTTCACTCTTTTAAATGTATTAACACATCAATATTAATTGCAAATTAAAATCACTGAATATACCGTATATTCTCGTGTAACGTATGATATTTTAATTCCAGCTGTACTTTTTGACTAGAGTAAATGGATGTACAGTTTGGTCAACAGCGTAGCCAGAGTCAGCAGGACATATGCTAATTTTATATCTCGTGTATAATGCGATCCCCTTAAAAAATCTTCAAAATTAGGTCTTGAAAAATCGTATGATACACGAGCATATACGGTAAGTAATTCAATTAAATAGTAAAACAAATCGTTCAAGCTGAAGTATTAATTCTATGTTATGAGTAAATGATTGTGTATTGGATATGACATTTCTTTATCTCTGATTGGTATTCAAATCACGGAAATGGGTTCATTAATTTGATATACATTTTTAACGTAATAAAAAATTAACATATGGATAGACAACTGAAATGACAACGGTTGCACAATTACGAAGAGGTACTGAAAAGTTCTTCACCTGACTAAGAATGATGTCTTTTTCAGTGCGCCCACGTCGCTACCGAATGTGACACAAGGTCAGTTTAAAGTGGTTTTAACATCAAACCCGTATAAAAATTGCCCAAGTCCCTCTCGGTACTTCCACTCAGGCGCTGGACAACAAACCCAAAGAAGATGTACAGCCTGGTGGGAAGATACCCTGGGACATGGGATTAATATTTATTGAGATTTTTTTGCATAGACATCCGCATATACAAGAGAAATATGTTGATTTTTCTAAACTAGATGTGGCCACGAAAGAGTTTGTTTGAGTTCTCATGTACTTGTATTTTGATTGGTCATTCTAGCTTATGTAACAGCGTTTACCCCTAGCGAAGGATCGTTAATTAATTTGAAACTTTTAAAACCATTTATTCTACATTCAACATCATCACTTGATAAGACACCAGAAGTGTTGAAACAAAATGGCTATTTTTGTAGTGATTTTATAACATATTTATGTTATAATATTTAAATAAATAATTATATATATATATATATATATATATATATAGAGAGAGAGAGAGAGAGAGAGAGAGATATAGATATAGATATATATATGTGTGTGTGTGTGTGTGTGTGTGTGTGTGTGTGTGTGTGTGTGTAGATGAGGCACAATGCTGAAAGTATGGGGCACGCAGTGCGAATCGAACTCACTTCTGAGTCGTAATTGTTCTCGCGAGACACGCTTCCTGATCCTTACACCACGTCGAGGTACTCCACTGGATTAAGAAGGGATTCTCAAAAAAAATTATGTTGTTTGATTATTTGGTCAAATATGTGGAAAACATCGCGGCCAAGAACTTTTCAGCATCTCATGTTTCAACGAAATAGCTGATCACTTTTTTCCTGGCTTTGTCTTACGGCCACATCACGTTCAAACGCCTGTTCCCGTAAGCTTACCGAAGTTAAGCAACGTTGTATTTGTTCAGTACCTAGGTGGGTGGCCACATGGGAAAAACAGATGCTGTAAACTTGGATATGCGGGTGGTATGTCTTGCAGGGTAGATAATAAATGTTTAGTGATACAAGTTTTACCTGTATCATTAAAGTTGTATTATGTTCCCTGGAAAAATTATTACAATCTAAAAATATTTTCTGACTTTAAATAACCTGCAAAGGGTTGATAAACCGTAGAAAACGAATCAATCAGTCAATGAAATACTGATTAGCTACACATGTTTGTCTTCTAGTTTTATTTACATTCTCTGGAATATAAATGTTTAGAAACATGTGGTTACAAAGTGAGGGATCTATTTATATATTTATCGTAATATAGAATTGGCCCCCTACTTAATATACATATTGTAAGCTATTTGTTTATCAACTTCTGATTAGGTTTCAATCTTCAATCTTTCAGTCTTCTAGTAAGACTTGTTTCACTAACCCATTATTATCTATCATGAAAAAATTCTTACAATCTAAAAATATTTTCTGGCTTGTAATAACCTGCAAACGGTTGATAAGCCGTAGAAAACGAATGAATGAATCAATGGATTGTTAGAATTGGTTGTTTACACCAGAGCTTGTAAACATTTATTAAGTTCGGAAATAGGTAAATATTAATTATTTATATCAGAGTCTGTAAATATTTTTTCAGTTCCGGAAAAGTTATTTATATCAGAGACTGTAAACTTTTATAAAATTCGGGAATAGGTAAATATTGGTCGTTTATATCAGAGTAGTGTACACAATTATTAAGTTCGGGAATAGCTAAATATTAGTTTTTTTTTATATCAGTATCTGTAAACATTAATTAAATTCGGGAATAGGTAAATATTGGTCGTTTATATCAGAGTCTGTAAACAGTTATTAAGTAATTAGGTAAATATTGGTTTTTAATATAAATATCTGTAAACATTTATTATGTCCGAGAATAGGTAAGTATTGGTTGTTTATATGAGTCTGTAAATATTTTTCAGTTCCGGAAAAGGTAAATATTGGTTGTTTATATCAGAGTCTGTAAACATTCATTAATTTGAGTTTGCAAGTATTAAATTCATTTCGGGAATAGGTAAATATAGTGGTGTTTTTAAGCTTTTATTAATTTCGGGAATGGGTAAATATTGGTTGTTTATATTTGATTCTGTAAACGCTTACTTTGTAAGAGAATCGATCTCCTTGATATCAGACGTTAGTAGTTTTATGTGGGTGTATATTTTATGCTGATCAGTTCATAGGCGATCGAATAGGACATCGAGACGGAATGTCGAAAACGGACTTGAAAGGAGGAGGTGTGGTTCTACTGATGAATGCTGAGAATATCAAGAGTAAAAAGGAATTTTTAAGAAACATAAATCCACCTCCTCTTCCCTTAGATTCCTTGATTTAATTAGAAAGATTTGTAGCACTAAAACAATTAATATCTCTCGACAAAAAATAAAATTGCCAACAAAATATTTAGAATTCAGCATTAAATAATACACATAGGTTGATATGACGCAAAACAAAAACAAACAACTTACAATTTTCTTGACTTTGGTTTTCTTATATAGCCTAATGTCAGCATTACAGATAATTTCGGTTCGGTTCGGTAGTCCTGGGTATGATGATAAACTATATCCGGCAGCATAGCCTCTGATAGGAAGATTGGAGGTTTTGAGTAGCATGGAACCACCGCTTAATTGCTGTTCCCAGGTTCACCCTGATCTGATATGGAAGCAGCTGTTAGGGACTTCCCTGTGGGTAAATAATGAACCCCCAAACAGAAGCAAAACACCATGAAAGTATAAAAATACATTTTCATAGTAAATATACTAGCAAAAGAAATTATATAAAAATATGACCAACAATACCTATTTATAATAAAATCATCAACAATACATTTCATCTGTAGTAGAAAACATACAAATAAATTCAAAATATTTAGATTTAGGCATTAAATAACCCATAAATATGTAGATATGCCGCTAAACGAAAACTACAAACATGCAAAAACTCTTTTATAAAATTCGTAAATCGAACTGTATTCCAAAATATAACTCCAGCAAAACTAGAACATAAATTACACACATCATCGCCTCTAGTAAACGTGTCTATAAAAACTTTTATATGAAACAAAAGCTGAGTATTATCTACCATGTATTCAATTGTGAAAGCATATCATATTTTATCACTTCAAAACTCCGAAGAAAATTAAATTTCGGTATTAAATAACTTATAGAGTTGATATGCCGTTAAACAAGCAAGCAAACAAACCTAGGTTCGGTCACCAGGGTCGTTAGGATGTCCTCACCTACTGCAGTCATAATTCTGAACATTGTCTGTTACATTTCATAAATTGTTATGTAAGGGCGACTTTTTGTCAGGGTAAGTTTTCATCTCGGGGTCTGTCCGGCCGACTGTCGTTTGTCTCAACGTCTAAGCCCGGTTCTCGACCTTTCAATCACTCTCCTTACTTAGCCTGACAAAACTAATTTCTACTGTGCCTAGCGCCATTCTTTCGACGATTATTTATTCGGATTTCCGATAGATGTTAGCCACTGTTTTGTCCCTTTTGTTCTTGCCGCGGATTGGCCTTTGCCTAAATACTTACGCATTTAATCGTTTAAGATGTCATACTTAACTAACGCTTACATCGGATGAATGGCTTATGGCAAAGAGGAAGCTTGAAATTTCCGTCATATACCCAGGGATGGATGAAAATGGATCCTCCTTTGTTCCCCTGGACATATTTTTCGTGTTTTTTGCGTCAATCTATCGATGTGTGTTTGTGTCTATATAAACAGACGCATGCAAACATATACAATTCCCCAAATCCGTTTTGCCAAACCGAACATAATTATGTTTGCTTTTTTTTAGGAGAAATCGTTTTGTATAAAAGTAATGCATTTTTACGCATTTAGTAACGTATTGATCCTTTTGAATATACATCCATCCATATATACATATATATGTATATATCTTTAATATATTTTCTGTTTATACCTTATTTTAACAGATACAATTTTTTTAATAAATGTGTGTTTTTGGGTTTGTTTTTTTTTGTTTTTCTTTTGTTTTTTTTTTTTGTTTTTTGTTTTTTTAATTAAACAGCATTAATTACATTTACCGGTAAGATGCGTTTCATGAACATATATGATCAATTGAGAAAAATAGTCGAAGATTGTGTGTTTAAAAGCAAAAATCTGGACTTTGCTAACTAGACGCTTCTCTATAGCTAAGTGGTATAGCACGTCAGATCAAATGACGGTTCTGTATAAGAATACAGGTTCGATTCCTGTTGGAGAACGCATATTTTCTACGAAGATTCCATATGGTCAAGAAGATCAATATACATATATATATATATATATATATATATATATATATATATATATATATATATATGCGCGATTGAAAAAATTACAAAGGTAATATCTGCTTATTTTGATCATAATCCTATCATATTCACGAATATTTTTCTGTGTATAATGATCAAAATGAGCAGACATAACACACTATTTACATTATTCGGACTATTGTCCTCATCTTTGTTACCATGTTTATCACAACGTTTCGGCCGTTGTACGCTCCAGCCGTCTTCAGGTGGTTGGAATGTCGAACTGAACCCTTTATTTCGCTCGGTGACGTAGACTGTTCTAGTTACACGTGTCAATTGGATCTAACCAACGCCTTTATTCACTGTGCCATGTGTTCTTAAGGACACATGACACAGTGAATAAACCAATTGAGCCACAGTGGATCGTTCGGTTAGCAAAGTCGATTTGACTGCTTTTAAACTACAATCTTCCATGAATCTCTCACGTACATTCATATCTGCTCAATGGGTTAAGGCACGTCAGGCTATATGATGGTTCCGTATAGGATACAGGTTCGATTCCTGTCGGAGTACGAATATTTTCTATGAAAATTTCCCGGACATTCAGGCCGGTAAATGTTGTTTAATACTGTTTATTATAAACAGAGCATTTACTTAACTTTGTATCTATAAAAAGGATGTATAAACATAAAAATATCTTAAAATATTTGCCGGACTTTGTCCATTTCATAATATATATATATATATATATATATATGTGTGTGTGTGTGTGTGTGTGTGTGTGTGTGTGTGTGTGTGTGTGTGTGTGTGTGTGTGTTTCATTAAATAATATAGACAAGTGTTGTCTAATTGTTTTATGTAAATTCTTTTCATATCGTCTGATAATCTTAATAGCATTATCATTAAACGAAGAAAGAAAATCACAATATTGATACATATTTTTTAATCCCATCTAAGCTTTCGGCTTACATAAGCCATTATCAAAGATACAGTACAATATATTAAGCAATACATTGGTATAATCCAATGGCTTCTGTTACCAATTATAGACATTTAAGGATATTTGTGGAGATTTCATAGTTTATTTTGATCAGGTTAGGTTTCAACTGTTTCATGTATATAGCTTCAAGAATTTTTCGTTTTTGTTTATTGTTTTCATGTTTAAGTATAGTTGTGTTTTCAACAAGGATTTTCTGGAATTGTATGCGGCCAGGCATGTTGTTTTTAGGCATTTAAAAACACATGCTTCCCATACTTAATACTTCTCGAATTCACTCTCGTGTGGTCATGTGTGACGTCACCAGCTGCGGTGCGATTTGCGCTTCCAGCGTCTTAAATGCACGTGTTTACCCTTGCTTGGAAATCTTCCATGTAAGCAGAAACAGACTATCACCACTTTCTTGTCCGTGTATTGCTTAATATATTGTAATTGTCATCTTTGATAATGGCTTATGTAAGCCGAAAGCTTAGATTGGATTAAAAAATATGTATCAATATTGTGATTTTCTTTCTTCGTTTAATGATGTTATTAAGCTTATCAGACTATATGAAAAGAATTTATATATATATATATATATATATATATATATATAGTAAGCCGTTGGTATAATCCAGGCGAGTCGTATTAACACAACTTAGAATTTGAAATATGTTCAAAACTGACTCACAAAAGAGCACTCAGTATTTATTTTCATTAAACAGAGCAAATTTTCTTTACAACTGGAATTAAGATACCTTTGGTAAATGACCATTTTCACTTACGAATTTTAATTATAAAATTCGGAGTATTTTTCAAACTGTTTCTAGTATCAGTTTGTATTTTTGTGCGTGCGTGTGTGTGTGTGTGTGTGTGTGTGTGTGTGTGTGTGTGTGTGTGTGTGTGTGTGTGTGTGTGAGAGTGTTTGTGCGTATGATTAAATAATAAATAATTAGCACATTTCCCGCTAAGCCTGGCGTTTCTCGTGATGAAAGAATAGACTGAAATGAGTCACTTTTAAAAAGCTATGAATATTTATCCTGCATCTTTTTTGATTTTTAGTTCATTTCGAGCCAAACGGAAAATAAGATGAGAATTTTCCTTAAATTCAACACAGAAAGGCTGGGAGAATATATAAATAACAGTCGACATGAAATCGGCTAGACGAAATGTCCAGCCGGTTTAAAAATAAAATTAAAATTTCAGCGTTCCAGCATCTTCAGCCCTTCCTATAAGTACCTAAATATGACCAACGTCCACGCTTTTTATCTCCCCTTCTCCTTCCGCTACATAGTTTTATAATTCTATACAAAAATTCACTACTTTAGAACGATGAAATATTTCTAGTAGATAGAAAGCTTTGCACAGAAGTTTTCAACTTTGTCATTCATTTGTCTAATATATATATATATATATATATATATATATATATATATATATTTGTCATCCACAGACAGACTGTTTCGCTGTTTCACAGCTCATCAGTGTGGCTAGACGTCCTCTAGCTAGGATCGAAACCCGATTGAATTTGCGTCAGTCGGAACTTCTCCCACTAAGCCATCAGCGTACTGTACGGTGATGAAGGTGAATTTTAGCGTATTTATTTTTAGATTCAGATAAACACACAGTGACTGACAGTGACTCAATTCTGTCGAAGAGTCGTTCAGTATTAGCTTAAATTGTCACTGTTTACAAATTCACACCTCAAACCAGAGGGCTCAACCGAAATTAATTTTTCAGGAGCTAATATTTTTGTCCTCCACAGACAGACTGTTTCGCCGTTTCACAGCTCATCTGCAACAATATACGTATTTCATATTTTCCCACATTATTACTTACATTATTAATGCATTAATCAAACACACGCACACGCACACGCACACACACACACATACACAAACAAACAAATATATATATTTACTGTTTATCCATTAGTTTTTATGTTTCATTGAGTAATATAGACAATACATTGTGTCTACTTATTTTTCTACTGATCCTTTCCAGTTGTCTAATCAGTTTCTTGATGTTACCATGAAAAATTCATCAAGGAAGATGCCGTAAAACGGATACTATATACCCGTTCAATACTCTTTCCTTAAATCTTTGAGCCCCGCTTTGGACAATTTTAAACCTTCTGTCTGAGCCCCTGAGTCAAAATTCGCAAATAATTGGTGTGTAATGTTCCACGATAGATATAGAAATAGTTACAAGTGTTTACCCACTGTTCAACCGGTATCTGAGCATTAAGTCATTATTCTCTACTACTGTTCAACCGGTGGCTGGGCATTAAGTCATTATTCTCTACTACTGTTCAACCGGTATCTGAGCATTAAGTCATTATTCTCTACTACTGTTCAACCGGTATCTGAGCATTAAGTCATTATTCTCTCCTACTGTTCAACCGGTATCTGAGCATTAAGTCATTATTCTCTACTACTGTTCAACCGGTGGCTGGGCATTAAGTCATTATTCTCTCCTACTGTTCAACCGGTATCTGAGCATTAAGTCATTATTCTCTACTACTGTTCAACCGGTGGCTGGGCATTAAGTCATTATTCTCTCCTACTGTTCAACCGGTATCTGAGCATTAAGTCATTATTCTCTACTACTGTTCAACCGGTGGCTGGGCATTAAGTCATTATTCTCTCCTACTGTTCAACCGGTATCTGAGCATTAAGTCATTATTCTCTACTACTGTTCAACCGGTGGCTGGGCATTAAGTCATTATTCTCTCCTACTGTTCAACCGGTATCTGAGCATTAAGTCATTATTCTCTACTACTGTTCAACCGGTGGCTGGGCATTAAGTCATTATTCTCTCCTACTGTTCAACCGGTATCTGAGCATTAAGTCATTATTCTCTACTACTGTTCAACCGGTATCTGAGCATTAAGTCATTATTCTCTCCTACTGTTCAACCGGTATCTGAGCATTAAGTCATTATTCTCTACTACTGTTCAACCGGTGGCTGGGCATTAAGTCATTATTCTCTCCTACTGTTCAACCGGTATCTGAGCATTAAGTCATTATTCTCTCCTACTGTTCAACCGGTGGCTGGGCATTAAGTCATTATTCTCTCCTACTGTTCAACCGGTATCTGAGCATTAAGTCATTATTCTCTACTACTGTTCAACCGGTATCTGAGCATTAAGTCATTATTCTCTCCTACTGTTCAACCGGTATCTGAGCATTAAGTCATTATTCTCTACTACTGTTCAACCGGTATCTGAGCATTAAGTCATTATTCTCTCCTACTGTTCAACCGGTATCTGAGCATTAAGTCATTATTCTCTACTACTGTTCAACCGGTATCTGAGCATTAAGTCATTATTCTCTACTACTGTTCAACCGGTATCTGAGCATTAAGTCATTATTCTCTACTACTGTTCAACCGGTATCTGAGCATTAAGTCATTATTCTCTACTACTGTTCAACCGGTATCTGAGCATTAAGTCATTATTCTCTCCTACTGTTCAACCGGTATCTGAGCATTAAGTCATTATTCTCTCCTACTGTTCAACCGGTATCTGAGCATTAAGTCATTATTCTCTACTACTGTTCAACCGGTATCTGAGCATTAAGTCATTATTCTCTACTACTGTTCAACCGGTATCTGAGCATTAAGTCATTATTCTCTACTACTGTTCAACCGGTATCTGAGCATTAAGTCATTATTCTCTACTACTGTTCAACCGGTATCTGAGCATTAAGTCATTATTCTCTACTACTGTTCAACCGGTATCTGAGCATTAAGTCATTATTCTCTCCTACTGTTCAACCGGTATCTGAGCATTAAGTCATTATTCTCTACTACTGTTCAACCGGTATCTGAGCATTAAGTCATTATTCTCTCCTACTGTTCAACCGGTGGCTGGGCATTAAGTCATTATTCACTACCACCGGTAAAGCGGGGGTCAGGGCTCAAAGTGTTAATGCATTGCTCAACCTTTGGAAGATATCTTTCTCTATTCCAATCCACCTTCAGATTTCTCTGTCGAACTTTCTGTCCTCTTTTATTACGCTTCTCAGATATCAAAATTTTTGCACCTTTTTGATTTTGGTATTTCCATTTTGTAACTTGTATGTTTGGATGTTCCTTTTCCTATCAAGCAGTCACTCAGTTTTTTTTTTCAAATAGTCCTTTCTTCCCGCTTTCCTTCACTACTTTCTATAGGCGTTCTTGTAGCTTCTTTTCTGTGTTTGCTATTAAAATAACAACCCTGTTTATTGTAACATTTGTACTAATATTCGCATCGCTGTTTTTATCATGACAACTTTATATCAAAGTTTTGGCCATTCGGCCATACGGTGATTAAACATTATCAGCATGGCTTCGGAGGTATTGAATTTTACGAGGCAGTCCACTTCCATGTCCATCTCAAATGTCAACGAACTCTTGAAGAATCTATTCTGCTTCATTTTTTTCAATCTGAGAATGGAAATATATGACCTTATAAAGGGTACACTTACCACAAAAAATCAAAATGTTAGAATTTTTGTTCCAGTTATTTGAAATAAAAGCAAAGTTTAGAAATTTAATCGCTTAAAACAGAACAAAACTCAAATTTTAGATATGGTGTTCAAACTAAAGAACTCTGACAATTCTTGTCATTTTTACAGTTCCCAAATTTGATGTTCTTTCTTAAAGAGAACAGTCACCTCGCGTTGAAAATTTGATAACTGCGGCATTCTGGAACAACAAATAGTGGAAAAAAATTACGTTAGTTAATTTTTTTAGTTCATTCATATAGAAAAATAGTTATTTTTTTATATGTTTGTTATTTTTTTTCATCATATAGTAAATCTAAAATTTCCTGTTTTTTGTGGAGCACTCTATCGTATAAAAAAGAATTAACCCATTTTGATAATAATAGAAAATTATTTATTAAGATATTTCCAGATTGAAATTCTGTTCTCATCATATTTCTGTTCAGATGTATGATGCTTTTTGACTCTAGTTTCATCAACTGAATTATGGTTTCTTAGCCACATCAAACCCCAAAATCCCCCAAATCCAATGGAAGACCAATTCATATTTTATTTGTCAGAATAAATTAGCAGATATATATGGCAAAACCTGCTTCAAACTATCAGCATATCAATTTGTATCAATTTTGGGGGCTTTTATAAAGAATTCCGACATTGTATGGCGTTGTCGCTTCATTTTTACAGGGGTCAGCTATTTTATTTTTACGTCATCTACTTCTTACTTTCGCCTATTTTTCTCCACAGCTACCGCGTTATCTTATGTCTTCCTGTTACTATTTTCTTTTCTTTCTTCCCTGATGACTGCTGTTTATTTTTGTGGTAGGAGTAGCGTGTGCTTTACGATGTGCGCGCACTTGCGTAACGCAACTAACATTTTACTTAGAACATCGGCTATTAATATATAAGATTATTTTCGGATAATCCAACAACCGGTTCGCTAAGCTTTTATAATTTTAAGAATTGGTTCGCGCAAACTGCTATTAGGCCACCACTGATTCCATCCCTCATTGATCCGTGCGAGTCAATTCGAAGTAATTAGTCTCCCAGAGTCATGACTGAGAAAGAGACTCGCTAGTTAATTTTCACGCAAGTCTCTCCGTCTATAAAACACGGGTTATAGACCCGACGTCGGTTACCGATCAAGAATAACAACGGCCAAGTGGGGCGCGATATAGTCGAGACAGAGCACCGCCTCCATCTCCCATAATATGCAGCATAAAAATTGTAGAACTGAGGAGAGAGACTTGGAGGGGGGACACATGCATTGATCCCATATGCGTCTATAAATAATAGAACACTTTATCATGAAAACGAAAAAACAAAACTTTAAAAAAATCAAATACGAACATGGTTATAATGTACCGACCATATTTGGGTATTAAAAATAACTCTATGCAAAAGAAACCTACTTACTATTTACAGTAGCAACCAGACATTCTAGTCTCCTGACGATCGCAGTTGCGTGAAACCCGCATGAAAATTAACTAGCGGGTCTCTTTCTAATTCATGACTGAGAGACTAATTACTCGGTGCTAGTATCTTAGACATACAGCACTGTTTAGTACTGTATTGGTAATTGTCTATCTTTAGTTTTTGTCTTTCTTAGTTTATGCTTCATTTTTTTCTTAATTGTTTCTTTGGTCACCAAGCAGACCTTCTGTTGGTGACGTTGGTTTTACTAATACTTTCTACTCTGTTTGGTCAAAATTCAGTCCCTTCGTAGTGAGACCGGAGAGACATCTACAGGGCGCAAGACTGGACGATGTGAGGATAGAGACGGTGCTCGGTCTAGACTATAGCGAGAACCACGTGGCCGTTGTGAGTGTTGACAGCTAACCCTTTCGGGGATACAACCTGGGTTTTATAGACGGAAAGACAATCAGACCGAGAGGAAGAGGCTGAGAATATATGGATTGTTATCGATAGATAGATATTGTCTGATCGAGATAGATAGATAGACAGATAGATAGATAGATACATAGATAGATAGATACATAGATAGATAGATAGATAGATATATAGATAGATAGATAGATATGAACAGATTGAGAGATAGGTAGATATAAACAGATCTAAATAGATAGATAGATAGATAGATAGATAGATAATGAACATTTTAAGATAGATATGAACAAATTGATATAGACAGATTGATAAAAATCAAATTGATATAAATAGATTGATAGATAAATATGAACAGATTGAGGTCGATAGGTAGCGATGAACAATGAACAGATCGATATATATATATATATATATATATATATATATATATAGATAGATAGATAGATAGAAACAGATTGAGATGATAAATAGATATGCACCGATTGACATGACAGATATGAACACACTTAGATAGATAGATAGATAGATAGATAGATAGATAGATAGATAGATAAACAGATATGAAAAGAATGAGATAGATAAATGCGTAGATAGACATCCAGATACATATGAACAGATTGAGTTAGATATATAGTTGTATATATATATATATATATATATATATATATATATATATATATATATATATATATATATACACACACATGTATGTATGTAGGTATTAATGTGGATAAATCAAATAACTACATACTAGCAACCGTATATATATATATATATATATATATATATATATATATATATATATATATATATTGTGAAGATAAAAGATTAGCGCAAAGTGAACAATAAAAAATATTTACACAAACCAACGAATGAAGAGTAAAAGAAAAGGCGATTGTTCTTCCCACTTCCATTGTCTTCAAATACTTTCGTTGTACAGAAGTTTTTCTTTACACGCTTGACTTATTGTGGCTTTAGCAGAGAGAAAGAATTGGTGGGAAAGGAAAACGGGACTTAATCCATTTCAAATAATTCCTCGTCTACTTTCACTTTCGCTTTTAGTTTCGTAGTTGACATTTGGCCGTTATAATTTCTCCCTCGTTTCTTTTTATAATAATAATAATAATAATAACAGTAATTATTATTATTATTATAAGTTGTTAGGAAAAACGGGGAGAAGAATGTCAACTGTCTGTCGATGTTTCTTTTGTTGTTATAGTTGCTGATATTTTTCTCTTTAAATATCAATATTTATTTCTCCTTAATAGCTTCATAATAAAGTTATGCCAGTAAATCACGTAGTGTTATCTATCTATCTATCTATCTATCTATCTATGTATCTATCTATCTATCTATCTATCTATCTATCTACCTATCTATCTATCTATCTATCTCACTTTATTCATATCCATATCTCTGTCTGCCTATCTATCTATCTATAAATATTCATAAACATATATATCAATATATATATCAATATATATATCAATATATATATATATATATATATATATATATATATATATATATTGTCATAGATATATAATGTATTTCTGTCTTAGAATATCGTTCTCACTCTGATCATACCTACCTATCTATCCATCTATCTATCTATATATCTAGCTAGGCATTGGTTTACTTTCTCTCAGTCTCTTTTCTTCTATCCTCAGACTTCTTAAATTTCTCTCTTCTACTGTTCTGTAACTATTTAAAAATAAAACTATACACACAACACATACATATATATGTGTATATATATATATAATTAGATAGATAGATAGAAGCAGACATTAAAAATATTCTATATCTCTATCGTGTGCGTGATGTGATAATGAACAAAGAGGCAATTGTTTCACTTTTATTTTAGTTTCCTTAGAAAATGAAACATGGAGGAGAAATAATTCTGATGCTTTTTGTATTTTTGTGCTGTTTGAATTATTTTAATCGTTTAAATGAAAAAGAAATAACATATTTGATTTAATTGTATATACAAACACACACACATATAAATATACAAGGGTGCGATGGGAAAGTTGTCGCCATTGTATATTTTTTTTTATTTAGCGCTTGCACGTTGTTTCCTTTTTATTTTATCGACTGCACATTATCGTAGGTCCAGTTTGGCACCGTGTGTGAGAGAAAGTGCTCCGTGGCGTAATTCACCTCGTCAGAAATTTGGATACGGCGTGACGTACTGCTTTACATTCGCGCCGGAATCTCCAATACGAATATTTCAGGGTGTTCCGGTGTCAACCTGAAGACAGTGCAGAGGGTTCGGAATGAGTTAGGTGAGTCTAATGGTGATTACAAAGGTATGGAATCTCAGAAAACTCACTCTGATCGTTCTAATAAGAAAAGAACTTCCGAATTTGTAGGTTAGCGCCTCAGACTCAACACGGGGGCCTTCGTCACGTGCACTGAGAAGGTAGTGCTGCTCTGGGTCAACAGGGTGTCTGCTGGAAGACCTACGTCTGACAACTGTACTCTGCACCGTGACACACAAACAGGCGGACCCAGTCGTAGCTCTCAGACAATTTCTGCGACCACATAACCCCTTAAATCTGCTTGCCTGACTCACCAGACTATACAACTCCCTTGAATATGATCTGTGGGCGCGATTTAACGACAGAACAAGAAAACTCATTGTAATACCGAAGATGAACCGAGGGCAAGGATTATGGAAGCATTCACCAACTTAAACAAGGAGACCATCCAGAAGAGTTGCAGGAGATTCCGAATTTGTCTGGAAGCTGTGGTTGAAGCCAATGGTGACTTTATTGAATAAATTTACTCTTTAATATTTCAAGATATTTTTGTGTAATTTTGGTAAATATATCTTTTAAAATGAGATGTCAGTGTTATTTTCATTTTCGCGTAATGTAGACAATTTATCCTCGCACCTTATATATATATATATATATATATATATATATATATATGTGTGTGTGTGTGCGTGTGTGGTATGTGTGTGTGTGTGTTTGCGCGCACCCGCGGCTGTCTGTATAATGTGGTGTACATTGGACAAAAATGCATTTTTCGCTTATCGTCTGGTTTATACTCTTCCCCGATCTTTTGAACAGGAGTAGATCTTTATCCAATGTCTCCTGTTTCAATTTAGGTCCCTGGTTCCTTCTAAAGTCTTTGCCTCCTCTTTCACTTCCAATATACCTTTGCGTCTTAGTGGCATTATTGCCTTACTTGGAGTGAATTAATTAAAAATTATAATAATAAGATTTAATCATCTCATTCGAAAAAATAATTCGAGAAACACCGCAGAAACTAGCAGTTAGTCTATAACCAAATTCTATAATAAAATCAGTAAGCATTTACTGCAAAAATTCAATGATCTTTACGATGTCACGACGTGTCTGTACCAACCTGTGTGTATACGCGACTGTGTGTCTGTGTGTGTGTGTGTGTGTGTGTGTGTGTGTGTGTGTGTGTGTGTGTGTGTGTGTACAAGTTCATTCGTTCTGATTAGCGAACATATATTTTTCTCTGTATTATGTCACAAGTTTATTTTATTGATTTATTTATTTTTCTTGTCTTTTTTACGACTTATCAACCCTTTTTTGGTTATTTTAAATCCTAAATATAATTTGAATTCTAAGGAAAATTCTCTTTTATCTCAATTTTTGAGAATAACGTTTATTTTTCCAATTGCTAGTTCTACTATTAAACCCATAACCCAAGCTTATTTGCACGTAAGTGAATGTAATAAACCCGACTGAAAATCGAACTATGCCCGGTGATTACTTAATCCTATCTCCTATTCATTACACCAGCCGCACATCCACAGGCTTCGTTTAAGCCGATGTCGCATATTCTAATTTGTTATGCTGCGAATTCGATACGAATTAAATGTTTGTTTTTGCGTGAAAATATGTGGTACAAATGATTAAAGGAAGATGAAAGGGAGAAAGACTGGGAGAGAACTGTCGGAAAATATGAGATTGAAAAACAATAACATTCAAAGAAAGGGAAATGAGAAGAAAAAGAAGTAAGGTTAAGAAAAAGTAAAACGCAAGGAAGAAAGAAAAAATGAAAATGAATTTTAAAAGGAAAGCTCATAAAATGAAAGATAGAAAAAGGAAGGAAAAAGAAAGAATGAAAAGATAAAGCAAAAGTAGAAATAGAAAAAGAAAGAAAAAGAAAATGCAGAAAAAGAAATATGGAAAGAAAATGACACAGAATGAAAAAGGAATATGAAAAGAAAGACAGAAAGAGAAAGGTATTAAAAAGAAAGAAAAGAAGAAAGAAAGAAAAAATGAAAACACCGAAATCAAAGAAAGAAATAAAGAATGAAAAATGGAAGTTTACAAAAACTAAACAAAAGAAAGAAAAAGTAAAATTGTTTAAAGACAAGTAAAACATCGTATTAAAAAACATAATCAAAGCTTTGAGTCGAGAGTTGAAAAGTGTGACTGAACATTGCGTAGTATAAGGCCACCGGGTCACGTGGTGTCGAGCGGGTGTCACTGTTCAGGGTCGTCATCAGAAACAGCCGCCCGTCGGACCCGGAGGCTATTCTGAACTTTAAACCCATTGATTCTCCGTCGGAAGAAAGATGGATGCACGTTTTGTACACACGCTCCCGGAACGGAATTATTATTCTTTTTGATTTCCGAATTTCTTTTCCGCGATCATCTGTTGTCCTTATGGCCAGAGATAAAACATGGTGTCGGAGAAAGAAAATAAATAACTCATAAGATGCGATATCGTCAGAATCATTTAAATCTAAAAAAAAAAAATAAGTTAAAATGCGTCATTACATTTTCGTTTTATTTTTCTATGCTAACAGTTTACTCACTCGCACTTCTTGCTTGTGGAACTCTAATCAGGCTTCTTAACTTCTCTATCAACATTGACCCTCAAAAATTTAAATGCAATGTCATCAATCTTCTTAATTCTTGTTCTTTTATTGTCGACTCTCCTTAATAGTATATCTTTATCATATTCTCTGGTGGCTTAATTGCCTTGATTAGCCTGAAATGATTATATATATATATATATATATATATATATATATATATATATATATATATATATATATATATATATATATACAAATGCATGCATATATATATATGTGTGTATAGGAGTTGTACATATATATATATATATATATATATATATATATATATATATATATATATATATATATGTGTGTGTGTGTGTATGTGTGTGTGTGTGTGTGTGTGTGTGTGTGTGTGTGTGTGTGTGTATATGACAATAATATAGGCTCCTGAAAAAATTAATTTCGGGTTGAGCGTGGGTTTGTAAAGAGTGACTATTAGAGCTAATATAGCGTGACTCTTCGGCAAAAGCGAATTGAGTCCTCTCGGTCACTGTATGTTTATCGAAAAATAAATACGTTAAAAATCACCTTCATCCTTAATGTTAGAATTTCCGACTGACGCCAATTCAATCGGGTTTCGATCCTAGCTAAAGGCAACTGGACGTCTAGCCACACTGAAGAGCTGTGAAACAGCGAAAAAGTGGGTGAGAATAATATATATATATATATATATATATATATATATATATATATATATATATATATATATATATATATATATGTAGAATATATATATTTAGGATATAAATATATATAGGATATATAAATATATTTAGGATATATATATATATATATATATATATATATATATATATATATGTATATGTATAATATATATATATATATTTGTGTGTGTAGAATATATATTTAGGATATATATATGTATATATATATATATATATATATATATATATATATATATATATATATATATATATATATACTGAACTCTGCTGTCGTTTTAGACATATGCAGATCCCAGAAAGACTACCCACAAAAGTCATTTGTTTATAGTGTTGAAGGCTTGTGCAGAACCAATGACACTTTTTGGAAGAGACGAATACAGAGAACAGGTGCAAATTATGCCACAACTTCCTCAAAGGAACCTCCGAATTTTTAATTCAGACTTGGGCATCTCGTAGGCGATAGTGCTGTTATTTCACATAATTGGGAGCGGGGAGAGAACAGGAGGACTATTCATATCTCTGGAGAACACAACCTGATCCGCTACCCATTATTATATCTTGCGTGCTTGCACACACACACACACACACACACACACACACACACATACACGCACGCACATATATATATATATATATATATATATATATATATATATATATATATATATATATATATATATATCAGGAAAATATAACGTATCATCGAAAACACGTTACAACGGGTAAATTTTTAATAACCTGAAGTTACAAATGTTTTAAATTTACAAAATGATTTAAATTTGAATTTATCCTGAATATTTAACTAAAACACGCAAGATAAGTCTAGACGCTTGACCTAGAAAAGCTATTCTCTGGGGATTTATAATATTGAAGACATATGTGGAGGAGGGGAAGTTCGCATTCAACCCGATTTTCATGTGTGGTGGTTGGGAGAACATCATAAAAGCTAGAGAAAACACACTAACTTACACACACACACACACACACACACACATATATATATATATATATATATATATATATATAAATATATATATATATATATATATATATATATATAAATATATATATATATATAAATATATATATATATATATATATATATATATATATACACATATATATATATATATATATATATATATATATATATATATATATATGCGCATACACATACACCAATATATATATACATCCATACACATGCATATATATATATATATAAATTCATACATATATATATAGATATATATATAAGGGAGAAGAGAAAATAATAAATTAACAGATAGAAAATAATTTAAATAAAATGAATGAATATATAATACACATCATATATATATATGTAAATATATATATATATACATACATATACACATATGCATACATAGACACCATACAAGAATAACACAGACACAGACACAAACACACACACACACACACACACACATATATATATATATATATATATTGTGTGTATTTAGGCAGCATTTTTTCATTAATACATGTCTCATTAAATAATATAGATAAGAGTTGTCTATATATTTTATGTAAGTTTTTTTCATATAGTCTGATAATCTTAATAACATTATCATTAAATAATGAAAGAAAATCACAATATTGATACATACTTTTTTTTATTTAATCCAATCTGAGCTTTCGGCTAACATAAGCCATTATCAAAGATGACAATTACACAATATTTCAACTGTTTTATGTATATAGCTTCAAGAATTTTTAGTTTTTGTTTATTGTTTTCATGTTTAAGTATAGTTGTGTTTTCGACGAGGATTTTCCGGAATTGTGTATGCGGCCAGGCATGTTGTTTTAAATGTCTAAAAATGTTAGAGTTATCATTCAAATGTAGTGTCAAGCGTCGTGAAAGCGTAGTGTCAAGCGTCGTGAAACCTAACCTGAACAAAATAAACTATGAAATCTCCAAAAATATCCTTAAATGCCTATAATTAGTAACAGAAGTCATTGGTTCATACCAACGGCTTTCCATACTCAATACTCATCGGATTCACTCTCGCGTGGTCATGTGTGACGTCATGAGCTGTCGTGCGATTTTCGCTTTCAGCGTTTTATATGCACGTGTTTATCGTTGCTTGGAAATCATCCATGTAAACAAATAATACTATCATCAATTTCTTGTTCGTGTATTGCATAAATATATTGTGTAATTGTCATCTTTGATAATGGCTTATGTAAGCCGAAAGCTCAGATTGGATTAAATAAAAAAAAGTATGTATCAATATTGTGATTTTCTTTCATTATTTAATGATAATGTTATTAAGATTATCAGACTATATGAAAAAAAGTTACATAAAATATATAGACAACGCTTATCTATATTATTTAATGAGACATGTATTAATATATATATATATATATATATATATATATATATATATATATATATATATATATATATAAGACACTAATAGACAAGTGATAAGTAATAAAAAGGTTTAAACACCAGCATGATCACTATCCATGCCATAGTAATGATTTGGCGTTCTGAACTCAAGGAACTCAAAACATTATCAGATGCAGAACATAAAAGACTTCTTCGTAACCACAGAACTCAACAACATTTTGATCTTTTTAAAAGAAATAAACCTATATATCAAACTTAAACAGATAAAGAGAACTCCCCCACTGATATAATACAAATGGCAAAAACATCGCCCTGCTTTAAATTTCGAACAGGACAAAATGCAAATAAAATCAACTTAAATTGGCTCTGAATAACTCGCTAGCGGTTGAGGAGCCTTTAAATGCAGAAACCAAACAAAGAAAATGAACTCAAGGAAAAATGACGCTTTTTGTCGAAACTCAAAAAATTTTTAACAGATTTAATTTGAACTGATAAATTAAACATTGCTTAAAAGTAACATAATAATTCAAAACAACTCACAGTTATTATAACTTTTATATTATTTATTATACAGGTACGGCCTAATGACCTGACACATTTGTAGGTTTAATAAATGTGGAATAGGGTGAAGAATAAAAATGTGTTTTTATTTTCGAAATGTACATATAATGCCATTTTGTTTCATTTTGTTTAGGTCTTACATGCAGTCAAGAATTGGTGACTTTCTGTGAGGTTTAACCTCTTGCAAAGCTTAACCTCCGCGGAATTGCTGAGGACGAGATTATGGAGAAAGTTACAGAACATATAAAGGAGATTCCGGAAAAGGAGATTTCTTTGAAAAAAAAACACGAAAAGCAAGTTCAGAAGTTCGAATGAGTGTTTGAAGTCTCAATATGAACAAATTGACTAAAGATAATATTAAAAGTTTACATACATTATCGAAAAACTTGTGTATAGGACGCACCCTCATTTAACGGTCTAATCTAAAGGAAAGTTGAGTTACTGTGTTGTGAGAGGAAATATTTCTCGTCATAATGCATCTTTCATATTTATACATCTATCATTCTTCCATGCATTGGATACTGCTGCCAGATCTGGTTTTATTGTTCCATCTCGAGGTTCTTGACAAAATCCAAAGACTTATCAGCAATGTAATCGATCCTGAGTTGGCATCTCGATGTCAGGCTCTTTCTCACCGACGTGACATGGCTTCCCTCTGTCTTTTCTATAAATATTTTCATGGCCACTGCCCGGAAAATTTGTTTTCCCTGGTGCATCGAATACATGAATTTAAGCGTGAAACTTGATTGGCAACTAGGTCCCACAGTTTACTGTGGAAATAATTAATGTAACCACCACTTCTACTCTAGCAGTTTCTTTTCTCACACTTTTTACCTAAAAATTCAGTTATTAATCAAGTAATATAATATTTTCCGACATATTGGTGGACAACTAAATTATATAGAATAGCTATTTACATTAAAGTTCTTACAGACAATAAACGCGCTGTGGAATCTTGCTGCGTCTGTAACCTGTGTCGTGAGTAGCCATGTTCTGATGCAAAATTCAAAACAGAACTGTCCAGCAAACAAAATTAACAAAGTTTGCAATACACAAAAATGACCAGCGCAAAAATCAAACAGACAAGATATGCAAAAGGCAAATTAACAGTAAAAAGGCAAATTTTTCGCAAATTAAGAATTGGCGTCGAAACACGAAAGGAAAATTGGGACCAGCGAACGTCGAGTTTTGTCTTCTTGTCAAGGTAGATCGAGACCGAGTCTTGCCAAACTACAATCAGGCATATTTTATTGGCCAAGAAAAAATTCCCAGCATGCATTTATGTATTTCTGCCTATAAAAGTGGGTGGGAGTGTGCTGCAGTCATTCCTATATGGATTGAAATCAATAGGAATGAGACGGCGTTTCAATAAATAAAAACTTATTACACATATCATGATGATAATAATCGTTATTTTCCAAAAGCAAAATTTGTTTTATCGTTTTATTCGCTGTTAGACGAATTTGGGTGAGTGCAGGGCTGATACAAGGATCCCATCACCCCTGCTAATCTATGACACTCTCTCGAATATATGTTACGGCGCCCCAATCTGCTACATCTCGATTTTCATGTGGTAATAGTCACATAAAATACAAATTTTATTGTGTTCTAATTATGTACGGATCATCTGCAATACAAGTGAATAATCCAATTAGAAAAAAATGAAAATAAATAGAATGTATCTAAATTAGAGATATGATATAATGGAGGATTCGAAAGTCCTGGGTATGACGATAAACAACACCCGGCAGCAAGACCTTTGAGCGGACGATTGAATGTTTTGAGGACGGTGGAACCACCTCTTAATTTCAGTTGTTCCCAGGCCCACCCTAACCCGTTGTGTTAGCACTTGTTAGGGTCCCAGCTATGGGAAAATAGTGAACCCCCAAAATAAAATAAAACAATATGAAAGTACAAAAATAAATTTTTATAGCAAAATTACCAGCAATACATTTTTATATAAAAAATTAGGAACAATACCTATGTATAGCAAAATTGCCAGCAATAAATTGTATAGCAAAATGTCCAAGCGTACATTTTATCTTTATTCAAAATACATTTAGTTGAAGCCGTACGTGAAGTGTCGAGTATAGATTTCGACATTAAATAACTCATATAGGTGTTGATATACCGCCAGACAAAACCAACCAAACGAACAACCAATATGGCTTAACTCTTCCATGACATTAATCCATATCATATCCTACAATTTCTTAAAGAAATCAAACTGTATTCCAAAATATAACTTCAACAAAACTACAACATAAAACATACATATCACCGCCTCTAGTAATCATGTCCACCCAAACGTGCATATTCCCAAAAGCTGAGTATCATTTACCATGTATTCAATTGCGAAAGCAGAATAATATATATCGTATTTGTATTACTTCAAAGCTCCGAAGAAAATTAAATTTCGGCATTAAATGAGCCATGAAGGAGTTGATATGTCGTTAAACGAATCAAATCAAATCTGATTTGATTCGTTTAACGACATATTCGACGTTTATTCGACATCGTATAATGGTTAGCAAGATTGTCTCACTAGATCAATTATGACTAATTAGTGTGTTCAATATTCTCTGGGTGCAGCATACTTTTGGCCTTGTGTACTGTCCCTGTGATTCGCAACCCTGATTGGGGGCCCCCGTCACTGTTTTGTGGCACTTGCTATCTTATCAACATGTGTTTTTTTTTCTGACTATATTTATATAAGTTACAAATGCAAATAAGCACAAGTGACTATTAAAAGATGAACAATTTTCGTGTATTCCGTAGTCATTTTGTATTTTTGTTTTCGTCCAAATCCGTGAATTTCTTTTGCTCATGCTAAGATCTGAGCTACGTTTAGAAAATCTCTATATTGACTGTTTGTAAACAAATACGGTATCTTTTCGGGACACTTCGATGTGGTGTAATGGTTAGCAAGCTTGTGTCGCTAGTTACGAAGGAGTTCGTTCCACACCTGTTGCTCCACACTTTGGGCCTTGTGCCACATCTAAGCTTCACTTAGAAAATAATTGGATATCATGACGTGGTGTAATGTCTACGAAGCCTGTCTTGTTAGAACAATTACGACTGAGTAATGTGATCGATCCTTCCTTGGTGACCCATATTAGTGGCCTTGTGCCACATTTAAGTACGCTTAGAACATTCTCATAATTCTTTCTTAAAGAAATCAAGAATGTTTTGCGACATTTTTTTTGCATAAACTTGAGACAAAAATTTTCAGTTATGTGCCGTGCATGATATACGCTTAGGTGATCATGTATCTTTCGATACATGACTGACGAGACAGATTTTTTTCCCGCAGTAGGTTACCATTTCTTTCTGCGGTAGACCAGCTGCCATCCAAGGCTGTAGAAACTGGTCTGTCCTGCTATTTATCCAGCCATGGGCGGGGGGAGAAGACAGAAATTAGTGAATTTATAAAAAAAACAAAAACAAAATGACTTTAATAGTCACTTGTGCTTATTTGTATTTGTAACTTATATAAATATAATCAGAAAAAAAACACATGTTGATAAGATAGCAAGTGCCACAAAGCACTGACGGGGGCCCCCAATCAGGGTTGCGAATCACAGGGACAGTACACGCCAGATCTCGGTGAATGTGTGCTGCAGAACTAAAATATATTTTCATTGCTGAATTAATTCGAATTTTGCAACGCGAAAAATGTCTTCAGATATTTTGATTAAATGGAAAGAGTCCGAAGAAAAGAATGAAATATCCTGAATTCAAGATCTAATTTTCCACCAACGTTCTTTTACTGAATGTGAATTTGCAACGAGGTACTGGTGAAGACTCTAATTTCTATTGATCGAAGCTTGAGATTTTAGAGTAAAGTCGTTCTTTTCCTTAAGTTCAACTTATTGACATTAAGCATTTACTTGTCTCACCTCCTAGTACCTTGTCTTCTAATCTCTCAGGTGTTAGGATTGATATTTTTCGTGGCGGGGGAGGAAGGGTTTCAACAACTAATACAAAGTTTTCATGGCATTGGCTATTGTAATTTTCATGATAACATTTTTTGTGACGAATTAATTTAACAGTAAATCGTTTTTATTCCGTTTCCAAACTGGCTTTTTACGATTAAATATATATGAAATGTCAGATAGATAGATAGATATTTAATAAACTTAGATTAGA
>OZ038512.1:12740538-12775538 GCA_964036315.1 Acanthosepion esculentum
ATTATACGTGATTGTTCGCAAAAGCAACAGCTAGATATGCACATTTTATATTGGAAATACCAAAATCAAACAAGTACAACAATTTAAATATCTGGGCAGTGTCTTAACAGAGGATGTAAAGTGCTCCACTTAAATCACAAGACACATTGGTATAGCGAAAGTTGCCTTCCAAAAGCTAAGCCAAGTATTAAGAAACAGAAAAAAAATCTTTAAAAAAAAAGAAAAGAGCTGATGTTATATTAGTCCTGCTATATGCCGGTGAATACTGAACAATTTCCTCAAAAAAGGTAGGAGAGACTTGAAGCAACAGAAATATTGTTCTACAGAAGGATGCTGAGGATACGATAGACCGAACATGAGAAGTTTTAGAGAAAATGGAAACAGAAAGGATATTTATACTCAACATAAGGAAAAGACAATATCTGTCTATATTTCTGAGATGAGGTATTACGTACATTATTTACATTATTCGGACTATTGTCCTCATCTTTGTCGCCAATACCCGGTTAAGACAGTGGAGAATTTTCAGAAGGTAAAATTAACAGATAACTGACATCCATTAAACATGGCACGTGGAACTAGAACAGTCTACCCCAGTGAGCGAAATAAAGGGTTCAGTTCGACATTCCAACCACCTGTAGAATGCCGGAGCGTACCACGGCCGAAACGTTGTAATAAATATGGCGACAAAGATGAGGACAATAGTCCGAATAATGTAAATAATATATAAGGAAGAGACAGTTGAGATTTCGAGGGCGCATAATGAGGAAAGATGGTTTAGAAAATCTGATACTCACAGGACAGATTGAAGACAAAAAGAGCAGAGGGAAACAACGCATTTCCTGACTGGCGAGTGTGAGTCAATGCAGGGTGGGCCAAGGTTTAGGAGAAATAAAAAAAGACAAAATTATTAAGAGCTACAATGGACACAAAATTGTGGAGAGTCATGATCGCCAACAAACTGAAGGGATACGGTAGATAGAAGAAGATGAATGGGCTTGAATAAATGCAGGCCGGACCAAGGTGAGATAACAAAAAGACAAAATTTATTAAGAGCTACAAAGGACAGAAAATTGTGGAGAGCCATGATCGCCGACGCATTGAAGCAACGTAGCAAGAAGAAGAAGAAGATGAAGAAGAAGAAGAAGAAGAAGAAGAAGAAGAAGAAGAAGAAGAAGAACCCTATTTCTGTTGTTCCAAGTCTCTTCCTCATCTATGAGGAGGATTTCAAGCATTCACTGCCATATAGGAAGGCTCATACTACATAACAGTATGATACTCTTTTCTTTTGTTTCAAACGATATTTTCCTGTTTCTTAATATTTTGCTTAGCTTTTGGAAATCATCTTTCGCTATCCCAATGAGCTTTCCGATTTCATTGTCGTACTTTCTGTTCTCTGTTAAAACACTTCCCAGATATTTAAATTTTTCTACTTGCTTAATTTTACCATCTCCAATTTGTAATTAGCATGTCGCTCTGTTCCTTTGTGGACTAATTATACAACATTTACCTGAGAAGCCGAAAAAATGTTTGAAAATGAAATCCAAATGCCTTTCAGAAATTAAGAAAATATAAGAAGCAGAATTTCTACGTATCATCTCCAATATAGATTCCTCAGCTCCTAGGTGAAGTCCTGTTATTTTTCTATTATGTTGATTTCTTTCATCTGCACCTATGATACATTGATATCTACAATTATTTGATCATCCGGTTCACACTCCTCTCCAGTCTTTTGAACAGGACTAGCGGTTTATCTCCTGTTTCCTGTTTCGGATTGGGCTTCCGACTCATTCTAAAGGTTACTTAAATTCTATACATCTAACGTCTCTGCATAAATCTCCAAACTTTTACTTACTATTGATTTACATTTTTCCTCAATAGGTGTAGAAAATATTTGCCTATCGTTCGGTTCACACCCCTCCCCGGTCTTTTGAACAGGAGTAGAGGCTTATTCCTTGTTTCCTGTTTAGGATTGTGGTTCCGATTTCTTTTAAAACCTTTTTCTTCTTTTACTTCCAGTGCACTCTCGCGACTTTGTCGCATTATCTCCTTGCTTGGGTTAATGCTATTTGTTCTTTAGCCTTCTAACTTGACTGACTCTTGGGCCTTTTACAGAGTGACCATCGTTAGAAAGGAAAAAATGGTAGTGAATATAGAACGATGTATGTAGAATAGAATTGAAGTGGTAGAAAAATGATTCGATCGACGGCTGCTAATAGCAGCAACAAGGAATTTTAAAAAAGATATGAAATACAAAGATACAAAAGAAAGAGGCAGTTACATTTTCTCAGACAGATAATAAGGAAAGAGGGCTCGATGAATCTGACACTCACAAGACATAGAATCATAAGGAAACAGCGAGTAACATAATGAGTTTCTATGCTTAGATGGTAGACCAAAGATAAAGAAGGAGAGTAATGGATTAGGAGAAAAACAAAAAGGAGAGTCATGTCCCTCAAGGGACATGACATATAAAAATCAGCTATTTTTGATAATTCATATATTTTTAAAATAATGTCATACTTATCTCCCTGAATATCCTTACTTTTATCTAAATATTTGTAATTTTTTACCACCAAGCAAGGCCACAAAGCCACTAAGACACAAGGGGGTCACTGAGTGCGAGAGAATATGTGAAATTGAAAACATTATTAAGGAGATAGAACAATAAAAGAACAGAAATGAAAAAGACAGAAGATAATGATTGACACTGCATTTAAATTTCTAAATAATTCAAAGTTGACTGCAAAGGAAGAAGCCGGAAGAAAGTTTGAGAGAAGAACCTATTAGCATAGAACTTACGGTTAAGTCTTATGCCAGTCTAGTTCGGCGTTTAAATTCATGAAGTCTAGGTACCAAAGACGAAAGAAGAATTACCATGAAAATATTTATAGAAAAGGCACAACGAAGCGACGTTACAGAGGTGGGAATGTGACTGATGTCGAGATGCCAAGTCAAGACCAATAACATCCGTTGATATTTTTTAGACTTTCAATGGTGTCTATGTTTGATTTGTTACTCTTGGTATTATATAAATCAATATATTTCCATGTAAAAATGTGTATTATTAATATAACCGTGAAATGAAATTATATCTTGGAAGAAAAAAAGAATAGCAACAGAACGACTAAGAACGAAAGCCTATTTCAAGACCAAGTTCCAGTAAGATGATTATTTAATGCAGAAAGGTACCTGCACGTCTCTCGTGAAAGTCTTGAACAAATAAAACTGCATTCTAAGAAACGTAGGAGAATAGAAACCAATGAATTAAACTCTTCATTTTGCTTGAGAACTAATTTTGTCAAAATGAAGATAATTGATGTTTTGTAAAGATTATTAATACGACTGAGGGAAGCAGTCACTCATACGGTGGAGTAAAAGATTTTGGTTCGCATTGAGGAACCGAGAGCCGGGTTCAAATGCGCATAGAGAATGTGTTCAACGGATATGCAGAAACAGAAAGGGGTTTAAGGCAATGATGTGTCTTCTCACCGGACATATTCAATTTATACAGCGAGGCAATTCTGAGAGAATTGGAAACCCTACCGGGATTCAGCATTGACGACCACAATGTTAATGACTAAAGATACGTAGATAACACTGTACTGATAGCAGACACGGAAAAGAAATAACAAAATCTCCGACAGAACGTAGCGAAGGAGAGCGAGAAGAAGGGACTAAGCATAAACTACAAGAAGATAGAATGCATGGTCATCAGTAAATGGATGAAACCGAAATACGATTTACAGGTCGGGGACACTAAAATTAAACAGGTGCGAAAGTTTAAGTATCTGGGATGTGTTTTGACGGAAGACGGTAAATGAGACACTAAGATCCGAAGACGTATTGGGATGGCTAAAATTTAAAATATTTATAAAATTTTCAAATCCTTATAACTAACCTTTATAATCTTATAATATATATCTTTGATTTTGAAGACCAAACTGATAACATCAAATCTTGTGGCTCGATTTTATATCATCAAATGCCTTCCATACTGTGTAAATTTTATATCTTTCTTCTGCGGATCCAAACATCTGTACTAAACTGTGCATATGACATTAAAATCATTGTGGCAACATCAATCCTAAAAATTATAAACCTAAACGCCAGAGAGACGGGGTACAAAATAAAATTTGGTTATTATCCTTTCACAACTTCACCTATCGATTAACAGGCCATAAAAGTGATAGTTTTATCTTAAGGGTATCTTTAAATGTGTTAGTCCTGAACTGACTGCTTTAAAGTAAGGACGCCTCGAGATAGACACTTAGACTTCGGTTCTGTTATTGAAGTGTTGGGTTAAATTTGTAAGTTTCTTTCTGTTACTTGGTTTGTTTGTTTTTCTGTTTTGCTGAATGATCGTGGTTGATAGTTTACGAGTGTCACCAACTGAAAGACTGCCGAGGTTTTGGCGAACAGTTGTGACATGTCTCTGATTAATAACTTGATCAGAGATTGTGACAGGCGAAAGCATTGGGCAGAATGTCGGGATTGTGGACGCATAAAGAGAGAAAGCACGGAACGTGTGGGCAAGGAGGAGGAGGATCCCCACAACAGCCAACTAAGCTTGTTAACACAAAAGGTCGAAAGGTTAAGACTTTGGAGGAAAAAGCGTAAATGGTAGGCTTCTGCGTTTAGAGTTAGGGGTCGCTGAAAGTACCCTGCCCGGAGGATGTTAAAACTGTGGATGGGAGAGAGGGGTTAGTTTACTCGGAGGATGGCTGGAACATCTAGCCTGGGGGTAGGGGTGAAATTGACCATACATGTTTGAGATGCGAATTCTAATATGTTCAGTGATTTAGACTTTTCAATATATGTAATTGCTTTTGGAGTTTTGTGTTGTAGTCGCTGGGAATTGAGTGTCGCTTGGTGGGTGGGTGAGGGATTTCAGAGGGGATGTTGGCTGGAGAGGTGTGGTGCGAGGTAAGTTGGCGGATGGTTGATGGCTTGCAAGTTAGAAGGTGGGTGTAGAGATTGAAACTGGGTTGGCTCTAAATGAACACAAAGAAAGGATGCGTGGAATTTGATCAAATAAAAAGCTTGCTGGCCACACCTCTTCAATTATTCGCACGAATAAAGGAAGAGGAAGAAGGGGTTGGGGATAGGATTTGATCAGTGAGGTGAGAGGGTTAGGGTTGGGGAAAAAGAGGCAGAATGTGAAGGAAAAGAAGAAAAACAGTAAAAAGAAAAGAGGAACGGAAGGAAGGAAGGAAAGAAGGAAGGAAGAGGAATGAATGAATGAAGGAAGGAAGGAAGGAAGGATGAATAAATGAATGAAGGAAGGAGGGAATGAATGAAGGAACGAAGTAAGGAATGAATGAATGAAGGAAAGAAGGAATGAAGGAAGGAAGGAAGGAAGGAAGGAATGAATGAATGAAGGAAGAAAGGAAGGAAGAGGAATGAATGAATGAAGGAAGGAAGGAAGGAAGAGGAATGAATGAATGAAGGAAAGAAGGAATGAAGGAAGGAAGGAAGGAATGAATGAAAGAAAGAAGGAAGGAAGGAATGAATGAATGAAGGAAGGAATGAATGAATGAAGGAAGGAAGGAAGGAAGGAAGGAAGGAAGGAAGGATAGGTGGAATAATGAAAAGATGAACGGAAGGAAGAAATGATTTTTTTAACAAAGATGATCAGTGGAAAATGTTAGCGATTTCTGACCGTAGGTCTCTGCTTGGGATCCGGGATGAAATGTATATACAACAGAAATAAAAATAAAAATAAGAAGAAGAAGAAGAAAGAAAGAAAGAAAGAAAGAAAGAAAGACGAAGTAGTAGTAGTAGCAGAAGAAGAAGAAAAAGAAGAAAAAGTAGTAGTAGTAGTAGCAATAGAAGAAGAAGAAGAAGAAGAAGAAGAAGAAGAAGAAGAAGAAGAAGAAGAAGAAGAAGAAGAATCTGGCATTAGGTCTCTGCTTGGGATCCGGAAGGGAATGTATATACAACAGAAATCAAAGTATATATAATAATAATAATAATAATAATAATAATAATAATAATAATAATAATAATAGTAGCAGAAGAAGAAGAAAAAGAAGAAAAAGTACTAGTAGCAATAGAAGAAGAAGAAGAAGAAGAAGAAGAAGAAGAAGAAGAAGAAGAAGAAGAAGAAGAAGAAGAAGAAGAAAATGAAAGCAAATCAAATCTTCACCGTAGAGAAATCACACAACATGACTACAATAGAGATGTCTGTATCTCATCGGAGAGTCAGCACTTATGATATCGTATCAGATAAAGTTGTTGTGGTGGGGGCGGTACAATGATGTTCACTTTGTGCAAGGCTCGAGAGTCATTCGTAGTAGTCGATTACAAAGTAAGAGACATATTTTATACAGATATATAGGGAAGATAACGGTTAACCCTAGACCGGTTAAGATTGTAGTGATCGGGGAAGCATCCACTTGGGAGTCAGTTCCACAAAGCAGCGGTCCGTGTGAAGAAGCTGCTCGAGTGGAACTTACATCTCATCAATGGAATATAAAGGGAATGAGGATGGTTTGCTAAAATGGGCGTGGCATGGTCGGTGTCAGCCGTAAAGGTTAGAACCGGCGGAACGAAGGAATGTAGTTCATCAGAACACTTTAAGAAATACAAAATTGCATTTACTTTCCAATTTACCGTAGCGAACTAGTAAGATTAACTTCACGTAGCATTACCACCGTAGTGAGTTTGATCCTCACTGGGTGGTCTTTGTTGGAAAAAATATCAATATCATGGGTGATTAACTAATTAAGGAACGTGTATATTAGAAGTAAAGTCCCTGCAGACTTTCTTCTTCTGTATAAAAGCCAAATTCATCTCATTTCCTGGTCGTTATAATTTCAATTGTGGACGCAGATCAGCACCCTGAAGAAGAATTAACGGTTAGGTCGAAGCGTGAATTCCACGAAAAAGACACTAAAAAGAGAGAGACGTAAATAAATCAGGATAAAACAAATTACCAGTAGAGAAAATAAAGTATGTTCCAATAACTTGGGCCTATTTTTTTAAGTTTAAACGAATAATGATTTTTTTTCTTTTTCTTTCAGATTTTGGCGGACATTTGGGCGATATTATTTTTCATACATAATTGCCATGACTTAAAGAACATGATCCAATAGATAAATAAATAAGTTTTCACCAATAACACTGATTTATTTACTGCTGATTTTGATCCGTCTTAATGAAACACTCTTATATATAATCCGTCTTAAGATTTTACAAGTCTCTTCAGGCTACGAATGCAACAGGCACTTGAAGAAGGTCGGAGAGTTTATCTAAGAAAAAGAGAAAACTGAATACGTCTTCACTTTTTTCTTTTATATTCCGTGGTTGATCATGGTTCTCCACAATTTCCCCTTTTTAATTTGCTGGAAATGACTTTTGTATCATTAACCTTACTCTTTGTCCGACATTCACAGAGATTCGTTAAGTAAATTATTTGCTGTTTCCTTCTTCTCTTGCCTTCATTGTTATTTCTTTTAATCATTCGACCCCAAGTAAGGAGATAATTCCACTAAGAATGAATGGGTTGCTGGTGGAGAATGGCAAATAAAAGAACGCGATTCTTTTTAATCATTTCACCCCAAGCAAGGCAACAAAGCCACTAGGATGTAAGAGATCACTAGATATTAGAGAATTTGAGAAAAACTACTATTAATGAGAGAGGTCAACAAAAGAATAAGAATTAAGAAAACAGCAGATAACGATTTGCATTGCATTTAAATTTTTGAAGATTTAATTTTACTTAGAAGCAAGAATCCGGAAGAGAGTTCCACAAACGATAAGTGCGATAGAAGGAACTCCTAGCATAGAACTTACGGTTATATCTAGCCATTTCAACTGTAAAATGGTGAGACCTTGTTGCCAGTCTAGTACTGCGCTTAAATTCGTAAAGTCTAGGTACCAAAGTATATAGCTCACCAGAATATTTACCATGAAAGTATTTATAGAAAATGCACAGGGGAGCAACGTTAGGCCATGGGAAAGGGGCTGAAGGCGAGATGCCAGATGAGGATCAGGAACATTGCAGAGTCGCCTTTATATTTTATCAAGAATCTCTAAATGCGTAGTAGAAGAACCAAATGAAGAGGAGGCTTAAAACAACAGAGATGGTGTGACATCTATCCTCCTCTATGGAAGTGAGTGCTGGACGATCTCCACAAACATAAAGAGACTAGAAGCAACAGAATTATAGTCTCCTAGAAGGGTTTTGAGGATACCAGGTACAGAATATGTGAGCAACGACGAAGTTTTAGAGAAAATAGAAACAAAAAGAAACCTATACATAACACCAGGAAGAGAGAGTTGAGGTTACTAGGACACATAAAGACGGCTTGAAAAATCTGCTACTCACAGGACAGATTGAAGGCAAGAGAGACAGAGGAAAACAACGCATAACATAATGAGGAAGGAAGGTTTGGAAAATCTGCTACTCACAGGACAGTTTGAAGGCAAGAGAGACAGAGGAAAACAACGCATAACATAATGAGGAAGGAAGGTTTGGAAAATCTGCTACTCACAGGACTGATTGAAGGCAAGAGAGACAGAGGAAAACAACGCATAACATAATGAGGAAGGAAGGTTTAGAAAATCTGCTACTCACAGGACAGTTTGAAGGCAAGAGAGACAGAGGAAAACAACGCATAACATAATAAGGAAGGAAGGTTTGGAAAATCTGCTACTCACAGGACAGTTTGAAGGCAAGAGAGACAGAGGAAAACAACGCATAACATAATGAGGAAGGAAGGTTTGGAAAATCTGCTACTCACAGGACAGTTTGAAGGCAAGAGAGACAGAGGAAAACAACGCATAACATAATGAGGAAGGAAGGTTTGGAAAATCTGCTACTCACAGGACAGTTTGAAGGCAAGAGAGACAGAGGAAAACAACGCATAACATAATGAGGAAGGAAGGTTTGGAAAATCTGCTACTCACAGGACAGATTGAAGGCAAGAGAGACAGAGGAAAGCAACGCATAACATAATGAGGAAGGAATGTTTGCAAAATCTGATACTCACAGGACAGATTGAAGCCAAGGGAGACAGACGAAAACAACGCATAACATAATGAGGAAGGAAGGTTTGGAAAATCTGCTACTCACAGGACAGATTGAAGGCAAGGGAGACAGAGGAAAACAACGCATAAAAATAGTTAGTGAGCTTGAATAAATTGTTTGCGGAACAAGGATTAGCAGAAATAACGGAAATACAAAATTTATTAAAGGCTGCAAAGAACATGAAGATGTGGAGAGCCATACGTCCTGAAGAATAAATCTTAGTTCGTATCTTGGGCTATCTCTGTTGCTGCAGATTTCTTACAAATGAGGGTTAGTCCTTTCTTCCTGCTTTCTTTTACTACTCTTTGTCGGATTATTCCGCCTGGTTTCTTTTTGTGTATCTTTCTCTGTTAGGATTGTGCATGCCAAAAACAAATCTTGCTAGGATTTAAGCGTAACCTAAAAGAACATGGAGTGGGAAAATAACTGCAGTATGAATTATTGCAATAAATCCGGGAGAAATTATACGTTAACTGGATGCAGAAATCCCCAGCGTTTATTTTTAGTAAAGATATTTAACTAATAATAACCATTCCATATAATTATTGGCAGCTGATGTCAAAAACGTCCTTCAATCTGTTGTTAATTGGGACAAAAATTAATCACATCTGTATGAACGCTTTCGGCCTTTTATCCGCATGGCTGATGCTAACCTCCAGGAGAGTGAGCCATCGTGCTATCTCGCACTAACATCAAGTAGAAAGATTATATCGGATCAATTGCTAGGTCTAACAGCGTCTCTAATATATCTTTTCTTTTCATCTTTCCTCGCCATGAAAGCGCAAAGGTCCATTATTTATCTCAGGTAATGAAAGGGCGTAACACACCTGCTAATTAACTCACTACACAGAAGAATTAGATGAATAATTATTTGATGCGATCAATAATCCTTACCTAAGTTTAACTAGTAAGTATGAGGGTTTTATAATGTATCCAACTTACGGAATAATTTTAGCAACCTACTCACACCATTTTTTTAATCATTTCACTCCAAGGAAGAGAATAAAGCCAGTAAGACGCAAAAGGTTACTGAACTTTAAAGAATAAAAAGAAAATACTATTAGCGAAAGAGAATAATAAAAGAAAAAAGAATTAAGAAGATCGAAGATAATGATTTACATTGCAATCAAATTTCTGAACATCGAAGTTTCCTGGGAAGCTAAAAACATCGGGATTACGGTTACATCTAGCTATTTCAACTGTAAAAAGATGACACTTTGTCGCCATTCTGATACTGCGTTTAAATTCATAAAGTCTAGGTACCGTAGCGGAAATTTCATCAAAACAATGGAAATATGGCTAGAAAAGTCACAACAGAAGTTAAATAAATCAGTGTGAAAGTGACTGAAGCCGAGATGCCAGTGCAGAAACGATAATATTGCAGATTCTTCCTTGGATTTTATTAAGGCTCTTTAAATATATAGCAACAGATCATGTGTAGCAGAAATTTTCTAAACATGGACGAATGTAAATATTTAAGATAGATCTTGGCGAGAAAGATTGTCTAACGTGAACCAACTTCCCTAATTGATGGAAATCAGATTGGCCTCTCTCAAACGAGAGCAGTTTTGTTTTGGAGGTGGTGCCATTTATGGCCCCAGTTAACAACAAAATGTATTTTTTTTTAAATCAGCTGCCAAACTGACTTAATCGAAAAGCTCAGACTTAATAGGTAGACAGGAAATTTACGTCAACTTTAAAGTGTAAATATTTTTTTGCTAAAGAAAATAAGAACGGGTTAGCAGTAAATAATTATTACCGGCAATTTTTATTTAATTCAAATTCGCTGTAGGACTTACGACAGTCATTGGCTTTCTGAATGTCACGCCTAATATCCTAAGGAAAATGATTTGATTAAAGTGTTGTTTGGTTCTTTTCGATTTCACTTGTTCACTTACACATTCTCTCATGCATAGCCACATACAGAAACAAGGATCAAGTCATGAAATGACGAACCTTATAAGAAATGAATAAAAGGCTCCTGAAATGTTAAATAACTAATTTATTTAGTTGAAATAGCTTTTGATCAGTTGATTGAGAAGCGTGCGGCTGTGTGTTGTCGTGCAGGAATTTTGGGGCATCCATATTCACAAGTCTAGTAGGTTTCTTTTCTAATATTTCGTGCATACACTCAATTTCTCCACAATACGAGGTTGCTCTAATTGTTTTCCCTTGAGGAAAGAATGAATAATGAATAACCCCTTTGAAAGACCACCATACAGTAAACATTAACTTTTTAGGGTGCAGTGGAAGTTTTGGGTATTGTTTTGGTGGTCTACATTCATCTAACCACTGGCCTACTTTCTTAGTTCTCAAAGAGTATCCATTTCTCATAGCATGTAAGGATTCTATGTCAAAATGCTTTTTTCCCCGGTTTGTACTCATACAGTATGATGACTCGACATTGTTTCATTGTAATTATTTATTTAGTGCATGAGTAACAATATATTGAAAGAAAAATTATCTAGAATGAAAATGAGTCAGGAATAAGTCATGATTTTTTATATATACGATGAAGGTTACTTCGTTAGACGAACGGATCAAGAACCAACCAAAAAATCCGTCATTTCATGTATGACAAACTAATACATTGTTTATTGAATTTTGTAACTTTTCGTTGAAGGTAACGTTGTCAGCATTTTAAACTATTAACGATTTTCACTAAGGAAGATCATAAGTGTACACACCTTTTGCTTCAGAAACAGGAAAAGTTAATGATAATTTTTTTTCTCGGGAGAATAATACCTTCTTTAAAAAAAGAATCGTCAAATGAATGAATTCAAAACAAATAAAGTCGAATCTTTTCTGGGGGGGAAAAGTCGATTTTTTTTTTAGAGAAAAATCGACTTTTCCTCATTTATAAGACAGATGCTTATGCGCGTGGTACCAAGACTTTATGAATTTACGTGCAGTACTAGATTGGCAAGACGGTCTCATCAACTTACAGTTGAATTGGGTAGGTGTAACCATAAGTTCTATGATAACTGTTTATTTTCTCGCTTCTAGGACTCTCTTCTGATTCCATGCTTTGGAGCTAACTTTGATCTTCAAACATGTAAATGCTATGTCAATCGCTATCTACTGTCTTCTTGATTACTCTTCTATTGTTCTCGCTCTTTCATAATGTTGCTGTTTTCTAATTCTTTAACACCCACTAACCCCTTGTGTCTTAGTAGCTTTACTATCTTGCTTGGGGTAAATTGGATTAAAACAAAAATAAAAACAATACTTGCTGCTCGGTCAATGGATGCCAAATGTTTCCTTGTATCGGAAATGTGACTAATATTTCCAGTACCATTTTTAAAAGAAGAATATTTTTTATGTTTTTTTAAAATTTATTTATTTTGCCATTTGTAACGTAGGTTAATTCTTTCTTATGTTGCTGCAGTGAACTTAATATTCTTTAGTTTAATATAAAGTAATTACAATCTAATTGTTTTCATTGTAAACTTCACCCCAATTTATGACGCCCGCATCATGTCGTTCTTTAAGAAATCCTTCATATTTTGTTCAATTAAGAAAGAAAAAACAAAAAAAAAAATTTCAAACATTTTGTTCCATTAATACATCGCTGTTCACCCCCCACCGAATCTTTTAACGAATTATTTTAAAAGAAGTGTTTTTGTTTCGCTTTGAGAGAAAGAAATGATCATTTTTATTTCGAATAATTTCCAGCACCTATTGCTGTCTAACATTACGAATTATCTTTTGCCCGTTCTTCTTCTCGTTAGCAGGAAATATTTCTGTCAATAATCAGAATTCCACTTTATTTAATTAATTTTAAGCCGACAGAAACAGAAAGAAAACAAGAAAATTGGAAAAAAAAATAACAATGATTTATAAGCGTAAATGATTTCACAAATAAAGAAACTCCCATAGTGTTAATATAAAACTGCGACATTGGCAATTATTAGAAGTGGATAAAATTAAAAAAAGGAATTAAATCATTGTGATTTTATTGCACCGCACAGGACGATAATAATCATGTCTCTCCACAACTTCTTATGTAATTGTTTTCAATAAGTTTTTAGTCTTTACCATCTATTTTTGTCCTTCATCTGTCAACCAATCACACAAAATCATTAAGTGTGTTAATTGCTGTTACCCACTATTTCGTATAAGTTCAATATTTCCCGTGAAAGAATTAATAATAATAAATAATACATATATAACTTCAAATAAATATGATAATCATATTATAGATATATCAAAATAAAAAGAAAGAACAGTCAGATTTATAATCCAGAGTTCTTTTACATTTATTTTTAAAAACGGTGCTCGATACACGGCAGAGCGTAATATTATAATATATAATTATGTATAATATATAATACATAATTATATATAATATATAATTATATAATAATAATCATAATATATATAGTAAATGAAATAAAATAAATTGCCAATTATATTGAATTATTATATTATGTTCCCACAGTTACCGGTTATTATTACTGTTAAATGCAGTATAAATTATTCTATATACCGCGTAAGGTAAGGTAGGGAGATGGGAAGAAAAGGGAATTGGAATTTAAAAGAGTTACAACAATAACCGGTGAAAGTGGTGTTGGCATCATCATCACATAATACAATTATCATCATTTTAAACTAATAATAATAATAATAATAATAATAATAATAATAATAATAATAATAATAATAATAATAATAATATCCAACATAAATAATATAATGTAATAAAATAAATTATATAAATTAAAAAATCAAATAAAAAATCAAATAAAATTCAAATAAAAAATCAATCATATACAAAAAAATCAAAAAATCAATAGATCAAAAACTAAAACTAATATATTTAGATAATTATAATAAACAAATTTAGAATTAAAAAAATTGATAAAGCTAAAAACAATCAAGATAATATTAATAAGAGTAATGAATAAGTAAAATATAAAATATTAAACTAGAAGTATGATAGGCATACACACATGAATTATATGCACGAACGCTGCTTGACAAAAGAGAAGCACATGATACCTGCTTAATCAGTGGGAAACAACCAAAACAAAAATGAAACATAGCAACATTTTCTTTTTCTTCCTCCATGTCTCATTCTCTGATGATTGTTTAATAAATGTGAAACATGTAAGATTTATAAATGTTTCTTATTTGTTCCTTATTCTATGTTTGATGCATTGGCATCAAACATACATACACACACACACACACACACACACACATATATATATATATATATATATATATATATATATATATATGGAAAAACTCGGGAAAAACTCAGAGTTTCATGCATAACGTAATCTTCAAGTGCTGGATTTCATATTTTGTTAAAAAAAAATGAAATACCGTTTAAGAAAATTAAATCTCGGCATTAAATGGCTAAAGACTGGAAATTTTACCAAGAAACGTCGATGTCGGGATAGAATTGATATTTAAAAGTTTAAAAAGGAATCTTTTCATATAATATTTTATATATATACATATATATATATACATATATATATATATATATATATATATATATAGATATATATATATATATATATATATATATATATATATATATATATATATATATATATATATATAGATAGATAGATAGATAGATAGATAGATAGATAGATTTAATATAAAAAACGTAATCAACTTAATTTTGAACGATTTTAATTTCAGGTTTTTTTTTTAAATCACTTCAACCTAAGCAAGGGGATAATGCCATTAAGACGCAAACGTTTACTGGGATTGAATGAAAATAAGAAGTCTTTAGAAGAAACCTAAGAGTGGTTTTCTTTTTTTGCCTGAATTTCTGGGATGAGGAATTATCATTATTTAAACTATATTCGGAATATTGTCCTTATCTTTGTTGTTTTTATCACAACGTTTCGACCATTGTGCCTCAGATTTCCCTCAGGTGTACATATCGATCTGGGAATTCTGAACTAAACCCTTTATTTAATCTTCAGGAGTAGACTGTTCTTGTTCTAATGCACTTGTCTAGTTCTTATTTTGATTTAGTACTGTTCAGTTATTACTCGCCCATTTCTACTGAGTACGAAGTGCACTGCTCGAGCCAGAGATTGAACTGATGTCACCAAATGCTTTTATCAACTTTTATCGTAGTGAATTTGGAGCTTTAAACCAAACCTGGCTGGTGATTGTATTCCAACTGCTGCCGTTTTCAGTCGTTTTTTTAGCAGCAGTAGCCAAAAGAAGACAGCAGAAATTCAGACGGAAAAGAAGATTTTTATTGATGATAAAAAAGCGAGTAAATCCAAAGCAGATAAGGAATAATAAAAATTATAATTTATGATAATATTATTCAGATAATAAGGAAAATATTGGATTTAATCAAATTTTACAATTTAAAAATCTTTAACCAAAATCTACTTGACATTACTTGCTTCTATTTTTTCTTAACCATAAAATGTGATAACAGACTACGCGGAGGCCCAAAACAACGGTACAAGGATCAATTTACAACATTCCTGACAGTCCTACATCGACCCTGAGACCTGGGAAACTGTTGCTGTACGTCGGCCTTCCTGGGGTAGGACAATCCAAGGGAGGGGACCGAAACTTTCGAGTAGAACTGTCAGCATGAAGACGATCTGCGACGTACTGTCAGGAGGGACCGACTCTCCCAGCCGCGTTCAGCATCCACACTCCTAAAAAAAGTTTCATATTCAGTAAAATAGAACTTTCAGTTTCCCTTTATATTCGTTTATATATTACACTTTTAAACAGTCAGACACGCGTGGTCTAACGTGTATACATTGTATGTGTTTGGGTAAATAAATCCAATCCCTAACACATGATATGATAAGAGATTTCACCTGAAATTCTCCAATATAACTGATTAACATGAATATTGCATTAAATGTACTGGACAAACGTTTACTAATATAAATTACATGAATAGAATAGAATAGAGTATAAGCGTTTTTTATGCCCTATCGTTTATTTCCTCGTCTGCCCAGTCTCACTCACAATACTTGTATAAACTCATAGCATAGTTTTCAGGTGCCGCGCGATGTCTTCACCATCACATAATACCGCAAAGCCACCTACATGTCCAATCAACCTGCGAAGCGCTGTCAGGAAGGACTGACTTGCCCAGCCGGATCCACCACCCACACTGCTCTGCGACTCCTGCTCACGACTCTTCAAGAGTAGACTAAAAGTCATCTCCGCCACTGCCACCAGAGGGGAGAAAGGAAAATAAGTAGAAAGAATGACGATTTTGATGCTCGGGTGCGAGCAGGTGCCGAGGACGACTATAAGTTCTAAACTAATTTTTCTTGAGGCAAATTGAATCTTCTACACCCGACAACATGGCCTCTTCTGATCTGTAGATTGGAGGTTTTGAGGAGCGTGCAAACACCTCTTAATTGTTGTTCTTCCCTGGTTCACCGGGGCGGTAGAACCTGTTAGGGTCACAGATATGGGCAAATAGTGAGCCCCAAAACAAAAGAACTATGAAAGTATGAAAAGACATTTTAATAGTAAAAATACCAGTGATACTTTTTTATATATAACAAGAATGGCAATAAATAATCAGAAAAACACTTTATCTATAACAGAAGGCATAGTACAATTGCGTTCAAAATATTTAGATTTCGGCATTAAATAACCCATAGAGGTGTTGATATGCCGCTAAACAAAACCAAACGAACAACAAGAACTTTCATGAACGTACAATTTCCTTCAATTTCTTAAATCAAACTGCATTCCAAAATATAAGTTAGAAACCATAAAACACAATCACCGCCTCTAGAAATTAGGCCCACATTTGTATAAGCATAAAAGCTGGGGATGGTCGACAATGTATTCATTTTGTGAAAGCAGAACAACATATATTTTTATTACTTCAAAGTAGCCAAGAAAATTAAATCTCGGCATTAAATGGCCCATAAGGAGTTGATATGCCGTTAAATAAATCAACAATCAACAGAATTGAATCGTGATATCATAGCTGATTCAATATGTCTTCTAAATGATGAATAGATTTTGCCATTTTGGCGTTTTTTTTGTTTTTTTTTTACATCGAAACGATGCTTTATAATGAATCCGGCATATTTATAGTTATTTTGTGTTTATAGATGCGAATCGTGTTTGAGCAATGTAAATTTTATCACATCTATTACGAGTATTTGAATTATTTTTATTAGTTTTCTCTTTAAAAATAGGAAGGATGATTTGTATATTGCCTATGGCAGAATAAAGAATATAAGGCAAACATGAACTTACATACATGCAAAAAACCCGGATTGTCAAAAGGACAGTTTTTCCATTGACACCTATTTTTTAATTACTTTCCATCTTTGGTAATGTTTATATACAGGGTGACCCAAAAAAACGGGAATTTTTTAAGTGCGTATTGCCAGACATGAGCGAGAGGCAACACTGCGAGACAGTGACTTTCACCAAGTGAACATTTCGCTATTTTAGTAACGAGAATGAAATTCACAGTATCCCAGCTGAGATGTGTCAGCAGTAAATAGGGATCTCAGCAGCAGATTTCAAGAATGCATTCGTACAGGAGGACGCCATCTGCAGGACGTAATTTTAAAAAATGAAAATTTCATCATAGTTTCTTAAATGGCATGTTTCAAGGTTTCAATTACTATGAATTAAATATTTTTTTCCATCACTCTTGGTTTTATTGCATTGTTAAAAAGTTCCCATTTTTTTGGGTCACCCTATATTTAAAATACGATGATTAGAATAGGGAAAAAATCTAAACGTATAATTAAAATGAATTTATATATTTCCTTTTCTTCTTGAGAATTGACAGCAAAAATATTAAACACTATTTATTTGTTAGAGATTGTTTATTTACAAGAATAATTTTATATTTAAAACATTCTAAAAACTAATACGATTAGAACTAAGGCAATGCAATATTTATCATTTAATAATTTATAAAGAAATATATACGAAAACAATTTTTTATTCATGAACATTTACTAAATTATTAAAATAGGTGAAGCAACTCTAAGGAATTCCTTATTATTTACCATTTTCATAAGGTTTGAATCAAGTGGCAATTCACCGATATTTTGCCAACAATTCCATTAAATAATGTAACAAATAAATAGGGTAAATAACGAATCTAATAAATAAATAGAGTTTATTATTTTTGTTGTCAATTCTCAAGAACAAATAAAATGTATAAATTCACTTTCATATATTAAGGTTTTATTCCAATTTTAATCATCAATTTTAAAACGATAAGGGAATTTAAAAAAAGAGGTGGCATAGCCAAAAACTTTTGTTTGCCGAATATATTCTGTATACCCACTTTTGGGGTACATATATTACAATGGATTCATTCGTAGCTTGTTAATTTGTTTATTATTTATTTTATTTGTTTATTTATTTAGATTTTTTGTTTATTTTAATTTTTTCTGATGTTTATCTTATTTGCTTAGTTTTAAAGCGTTGGCTTTCTCTAAAGCCAACTGCGCTGTATAAAGTGAAAACATTTTTTATTTTTTATGATTGGAATTTACAAGGATAAAGGTTGCATAATTAAAACTATATTTTTATCATTATGTATATATACACACTACAGTTCAAAGATTTGCGGCCACCTCTAGTAAATTTTTGTTTTTAAATTGGCCTAAAATTAGTTGTTTTATACTTTAAATAAGAGAAAATTATTACACATGGTTAAAAAAAAAGTGAGAAATGATTAGAAATTTTAATTTGACAAAATGATAAACAGAATTTTATGATTAAATTTAACTCTCTCAAAAAATCCCCCATTGACCTTGATTACTGCAGCAAAAAAATTGGCATTCGTTGCAAAAGTTCCTAAGAGTATAAAATTGATAATTGATTCCATTGGTTTTTCGATGACTCTAAGAGCTCATTTCATTTTTTTTTCACTCTTTTGTCAAGTTCATCCCATGCTAATTCTAAGGGTGGCTTCAAATTCACATAAATTGCTGGTGTTAATAAAACAGTGCTCGATGGTATACAACAGAGCTATTAAGTATATATTAATAATATATTATTTTTTAAAAATAATCTCCGTTTAATTAAATAATTGATGATCCACTATTCTAAAATAAAATAAAAATATAATTATAAATAAATACAAATCTTTTACGTTCAGATGATAATCCCGGTTTTTTTTAGTAGCGAAATATAATGTTTTAGAAAATATATATTTTTTTTAATTTAAGGATTTTTTTTTTAAATTAAAGGCATTTTTTTAATTTAAGGAAGTTTTAAATTTTTTTAAACTTTTTTTTACATGGATACAATTTTTAAAGAAATGTTATCTCAATATATTTAATACTTAACTGTACCAGAATTGCAATAAACAGTTATAGTATTTATATTCAATTTACGTAACGGTCAGTCCAAACACAGCAACTGAAAATTACGTTTTGCATGAAAATCCAAGTCGTGCGAATCGGGAGAGATAATATGTATGTATATTTATTAATACATACATACATAGAGACATATATATATATATATATATATATATATATATATATATATATATATATATATATATATATATATATATATATATATATATATATATATATATATATATGGTGTGTATTTAGGCAGCATTTTTTCATTCATACATGTTTCATTAAATAATATAGATAAGTGTTGTCTATTAATTTTATGTAAGTTCTTTTCATATCGTCTGATAAGCTTACTAATATTATCATTAAACAATGAAAGAAAATCACAATATTGATACATACTTTTTTTTATTTAATCCAATCTGAGCTTTCGGCTTACATAAGCCATTATCAAAGATGACAATTACACAATATATTTATGCAATACACGAACAAGAAATTGATGATAGTCTTATTTGTTTACATGGATGATTTCCAAGCAACGATAAACACGTGCATATAAAACGCTGAAAGCGAAAATCGCACAACAGCTCATGACGTCACACATGACCACGAGAGAGTGAATCCGATGAGTATTGAGTATGGAAAGCCGTTGGTATGAACCAATGACTTCTGTTACTAATTATAGGCATTTAAGGATATTTTTGGAGATTTCATAGTTTATTTTGTTCAGGTTAGGTTTCAACTGTTTTATGTATATAGCTTCAAGAATTTTTAGTTTTTGTTTATTGTTTTCATGTTTAAGTACAGTTGTGTTTTCGACGAGGATTTTCCGGAATTGTGTATGCGGCCAGGCGTGTTGTTTTAAATGCCTAAAAATGTTAGAGATATAATTTCAAATGTAGTGTCAAGCGTCGTGAATAATATATATATATATATATATATATAGTGCTCTTGTGGCACTGTTCCGCGGTTATCCGTGTACTAGGATGAGTATCGCTGCGGAACTGATTGAGTAGCGGCGCTATATCGAGACTAGTTTATGCCTTTTTCGTCACCGGGGCCCGTGGTACAGACAGTTGGTATGTGTTTGCGTTTTTTCGAAATTGTCCGGGTTCGATTCTCGGTAGTGGATGCTCATTGCTGATGAGTCCCAAATAGCATTCTGTTGAAGATTATTCTGGGCTCGATGAATTATATGATTACTTAAAAAAATTCTTATGTATATATGAAGTAGTTATACTTTTTTTTATTTTTTTTTATTTATTTATATATATATACATATATATATATATTAATACATGTTTCATTAAATAATATAGATAAGTGTTGTCTATATATTTTATGTAAGTTTTTTTCATATAGTCTGATAATCTTAATAACATTATCATTAAACAATGAAAGAAAATCACAATATTGATACATACTTTTTTTTATTTAATCCAATCTGAGCTTTCGGCTTACATAAGCCATTATCAAAGATGACAATTACACAATATATTTATGCAATACACGAACAAGAAATTGATGATAGTATTATTTGTTTACATGGATGATTTCCAAGCAACGATAAACACGTGCATATACACACAATATATATATATATATATATATATATATATATATATATATATATATATATATATATAGCATAATGAGAAGCCATGTATACGTCAAACAATCCTTATTCCCCCATAGCTGAACATTTTAATCAACCAGGACACTCATTAGAAAACTCTAAATGTGTATTGATAGATTCTGATTTCAATTCCACATACACACGCAGAAAAAAAGAAAAATACTGGATTTTAAAATTAAATACATATAAACTAGGGTTAAATAAAGACTTGGGTATTTTAAATCTTTATAAATATTTCAATAGTTAAACAAAAAATTCTTGTTAGATATAGTTAAAAAAAATTTTTTAAACAACATCTAAAATATTACTACAGTTAGATTTACGTTAGAAATATTCAAATACAGTTGCATTCCATATGACGTGACGTCCGCATCTCACGACGGACGCTACAAAATGTAAACAAACTTCTGAAAACAGCCATTTCTGATGAAAGATCGGGGCCGAGCTAAACTATCAAATATATATATATATATAAAATATATAAATAAATACTTTCACAAGAATAACATTCAATTTTTTTTAATTTGCAACTTTTCAGTTGTTTATATATATATATATATATATATATATATATATATATATATATATATATATATATATATAGTGGCGATCCTTAAAATCCATTCGTTCATAATTTATTTCATGAATATAGAAATAATTATTATTTATCTCTTCAGACTGATGTTTCTTTAATAAACAGAGTCAATTTATCCAGATGAAATTTGAAATTTCTATTTATTCTTCCTCCTTTAATATTCCTTTTCTTTTTTCATCTCGCATTTCCTTTCGTCTGGATGAATTGACTCCATTTATTAAAGAAACTTCGGTCTGAAGAGAATATATTTTTGTATTCATGAAATAAATTGTAACAGAATGGATTTTTAAAGATCAACTGTAATTATTATATTGCTCTGTTCTTACATTGAGCTCTCTTTGGATTAATTTCCCCCTTGGAATTATCCCTACTAATTAACAATTGATATTATATATATATATATATATATATATATATATATATATATAGATAGATAGATAGATAGATAGATAGATAGATAGATATGTACAGCAATTCACTTCAAGCAAGGCGGGAGTGGCATTAATACATAAGGGGTTACAGAGGATTGGGAACAAGAGTAAAGTGGCCTGTTTGAGGGAAAGAGTACAGAGAAGGACGGCGAATAACCCAGGGTGTCGGATCTCGATTTGAAGATTATAGTCATCGGGGAAGCAAGTAAGGGGAAGAGAGTTCCACACCCGCGAAGTGTGATAGAAGCTGTTTGATAAAAAGAGACGGTTGCATTTAACCGTTTTGACAGTGAAAGGGTGGGACCGATATGCCAGCCTGGTAGCTTGTTTAAATTCATACAGTCTGGGAACCAGCGAAAGTATCTCGTCAAAACAGTTGCCGTGAAAATACTTGTAGAAAAGACAGAGGGAAGCCACGGCACGTTTGTGGAAAAGCGATTGTAAACTAGATGCCAGATCAGGACCTATCACATTGCATATTTTGTCCGGGATCTCGATATTTGATATCAATATTCGATGAAAGGACGGCTAATATATATATATATATATATATATATATATATATATATATATATATATATATATATATATATATATATATCTTCGGCAGAATTGAGTCACTGTCAGTCACTGTGTGTTTATCTAAATCTAAAAATAAACACGCTAAAATTCACCTTCATCCATTCCGTAAGCCGACGGCTTAGTGGTAGAAGTTCCGACTGACGCCAATTCAGTCGGGTTCCGATCCTAGCTAGCAGCAACCGGACGTCTAGCCACACTGATGAGCTGTGAAACAGTCTGTCTGTGGATGACACACACTCACATATATATATATATATATATATATATATATATATATATATATATATATATATATATATATATATATATATATATATATATATATATATATATTGTGTGTGTTTCTGTGTACGAGTCTTAGTTCATATGAACAGGTTTTGATAAATTCAAACAAAAAGGTTTATCAGGATAATATTTTTTTATTCTGTTTTTTTTTCTTCAATTTTTGTAATCTGGAAACATGTGAATGGGGAGAGAATAATATTACTTATTTTTGTAATTATACGCTGTTTCGGCATTTGCTTACATACATACTGGTGCTTAACAAACACACACGTGTTCGTGCATGAAAGTTCTAAGAATACATTTCGCATTCATTTATCACCACCTGTTTTGATAAAGTCAGATGACGAAACGCGTCGGCAAAAACTAAGTATCTATTTTATTCAAATACACACACACACACATATATATATATATATATATATATATATATATATATATATATATATATATATATATATATATATATATATATATATATACATACATATACGTAACCCTATTTAGCTGCGGGAGAGAAGAAAAGGATTCCTACCTTTCCCAATTGTATTAGCATGTAAGTGAATGTCATGGACATGACTGGAATTCGAACTCGTCTCTCCTGTTCCTCAATCCGACCCACTATACATTACCGTGCCTGAACTTATTTGAAATTGAAATTTTTTCTTAATCAATTTTCTAAGGCTACAAAAAAATTAATCCGTGAACTTGAAAGGATGACAACGAAAACTAATCGACATGATGTCTAAATTATTTAACCAAAACTGTTTGAATAAAAATATGATATATATATATATATATATATATATATATATATATATATATATATATATATATATATATATATATATATATATATATATATATATATATATATATATATATATATATATATATATATATATATATTAATTAAAAAACAGGTTTAGTTAAATAATTTAAACAGATAAAGTCTATTAGTTTTCGTTGTGGTCCTTTCCAGTTCGTGGATAAATTTCTTGATTAAGAAATCTGATTGAACTCAGCTTGAAAGTACTTAATTGAAAGAAAATTTGGTATTTTTCTTAGTCAATTTTCTAAAGCTACCAAGAAATTAATCTCTGATCTTGAAAATAATGTTGTCTTTTGTGTAATGTACCGATTTTTGTATGTTTATTGTTATATTATTATTATTGACTTTTTCGACGGCCTTTTCAGGCTTGATTTATTGCACTGTTTGGCATGATTAGGCCCTTTTATAAGGCGACGTTGATGTTTTTTTCTGTATTTAGACACGCTGTCTCGAAAGAGGCAGGATTGGTATTAGAAACGATAAGAAAATGTTGAGGTGAACAGGGAGGGAGAGAAACGATGCGGCGGGTTAAAAAAAAAAGGAAGAAAAAATATAAATAGAAAGAAAGAAAAAAGAAAGAAAGAAAAAAGAAAGAAAGAAAGAAAGAAAGAAAAGTAATTAGTCCATAAGTAAAAGAAAGAAGTGACTGAAATAAATTTAAAGGCACAATTCCATGGAAGAACGAAAGATTTAAAAATTACAGAGAATGAAACAAAATGAACGGGAATACGTAATACTTACAAATATAAACTGAAAGAAAGAAAGAAAGAAAGAAATTATAAATGGAAAGAGAAAGCAAGCAAGAAAGAAAGAAAGAAAGAAAGAAATTATGAATGGAAAAAGCAAGCAAGCAAAAAAGAAGGTAGAAAGAAAGAAGGAAGAAAGAAAGAACAAAATTATAAATTGAACACGGAAGCAACCAAGAAAAAAAAAGAAATGATATGATTGAAAAGAAGGAATAATTAAAATGAAAGAAATAGAAAATTATTACTAAAAACCCGAAAAAAGATCAAATGGAACAACTAGAATGGAAAGGAAATGAAAAAAGGAAAAAAAAATGGTTTGTCTCAAAGAAAAAGAATAGAAAACGATTAGAAAGAAATAAAGGCTTAAAAAATCAAAAAGAAATTCGTCAGTCGCTCTACAGAAAGAAAAGTCCGAACAAATACGTGACAGCAAAGAGAGAAACGGGAATGGAAAGACCGAGCGATAGACAAACAACAAATAAACGAATCAATGAAATAAAAGAAAAGAAAGGTAATGAAAGAAAGACGTGAAAGAATGAAAGAAGAAAAAAATTACTTTTTCTGGGCGTTTATTTATTTATTTTTCGTAGTTTTTCTTTTTCTTTGGCGTTTATGTAAACGAGTTTCTGTTTTCTTTTCTTTTATAATTGATTCACTTTATTATCCGTGTTTTTGTTATTACGCTTATTTTCATTGTTACAGTCGATTTTTTTTATTCCTTTTGTTTTTTGTGTTTTTTTTTATCTGTTTACCATTTTTATTTATCATCATTTTTCTTACGGATGATTTAAAATGGCGGATTGCGTCATATTTACATTTTATCCTATAATGTGCGCATGCGCACGATTTGGCCCAGGGCGTCAGCGGCTTATACCTTCCTTTGCAATGCCTGTTAGTAATATTTACAGAATTGTCACATCTTGGACATGTCGTGGGGAGGGATAGCTTGAGGTTTTCGTTGTCAGAGGTAGGAAGGAGTATGGACAATTGCATGCAAGGGCCGGTGCCGGTATTAGGGTCTTTATATTGAAGGGATGGGGAAAAGCCCAGAAAGAAATAGTAAATTTATATAGTTGGAGGTTTATTCTTTTCTTGTTTTTACGTAGAATGTGGCTTGAAAGGCAGAAACATATTAACCGAAAGGAAAGGCTTTTGGAACCATGGCTATTGCCCGGGACACATTCCATTATGACCAAGGGTGTTCTTTTTAAGCCATCCGACGCCAAATTATTTTGCCATACGCCGCGGGCGGTTATAGATAGAAAGTGGCGCTTGGCAGGGGCTCAGCGGCAAGAACTTGGAGAAAGAGAAAGAGGGAAAGAAACTCGCGAGTCTAACGATCCAATCACTGGCACATTTTAATGGGCTAGTGTAATACGATAAGCGTAGATAAGTCGCGAAAGTCGTTCTGGAAAAAAGCCCCTCTGTCAATCTAGATGATTGGGATGGAGTTGGTGGTATTGAAGCGACGAAGAAGAAGAAGAAGAAGAAGAAGAAGAAGAAGAAGAAGAAGAAGAAGAAGAAGAAGAAGAAGAAGAAGAAGAAGAAGAAGGAGGAGGAGGAGGAGAAGAAGAAGAAGAAGAAGAAGAAGAAGAAGAAGAAGAAGAAGAAGAAGAAGAAAAGCAGATAGAGTCGAAAATAATAATGGTTGAGCAAAGAGATAAAAAAACAATGATTTGGTTGGGGAAGAATGAACTTTCCAAGGTGGGGATGATGAGAGGAGATATAGCGACTTTGGTTGCTAAGTCCATTAAATGTCTATGAGAATAAATATATGCAACTAAGTTTCAAATCTGCCGAATAATAATAATAATAATAATAATAATAATAATAATAATAATAATAATAATAATATATGCAAGAAGCACAAAATCGAAACCACTGAGAGATGGTATGAGCACCAACCAGACACAGCCAAAATAACGATATAACTAACTATCCTCTGGGACATGCCAATTCAAACTGACAGGGAAATAAAAGCCAACAGACCCGATATTATCATAAAAGACAAGAAATTCAGGAAGTTTATGCTGATTGACATAGCAATACCATATGAGAGAAACACTTCCATGAAAATTATCGAGAAATTGTCCAAATACAAGGAAATGGAGATCGAGATTAACAGGATGTGGGAAATGAAAACTGAGACTGTACCAACAGTAATCGGAGCTACTAACAGTCTCCCAGGTAACATCAACATAGAAGTTTCCCAGATCTCTGTACAAGTAACATCCCATATACTAAGAAAAGTGCTATCAATTAAATGAGAATTCTTCTATAGGGCGTAAGGACAACAGTTTAGACCGGGCTCTACGAGATACAAAGCAAGAAACTTTACATACACAAATAATAATAATAATAATGATAATAATATTAATAGGTGGGCTAGTATCTGCACTGGAATATCTACAAATTTTGTGGGTAATGAAACTGAAAGAAATTGGTATAAACATCACCCAGTCACGGTTAGAGACAAAGAACTAATAACTGTTTTCTGGGACTTTGCAAGACACACGGACAGAACAATCAAAGCTAGTCCCCCGGCGATAGTGATCAAAGACTGCTAAAAGAGAATGTGCTTTCATATTGACATGGTAGTTCCTTATTTACATTAGTCGGTCTATTGTCCTCATCTTTGTCGCCATATTTGTCACAACGTTTAGGCCGTTGTACGCTCCGGCCTTCTTCAGATGGTTGGAATTTCGAACTGAACCCTTTATTTCGATCACTGGGGTAGACTGTTCTAGTTCCTCAAGGACACATGGCACAGTGGATAAAGGCGTTGGTTAGATCCAGTGACAGATCATTTAAGCTAGCTCCTGTGGAGGACTCTTGGTTTGACCATCATCACAATAGCTAGGGAGGAGTAGATGCCATAGGCATCAATAAACTATAGAAGAACTCAAAATTGATAGCTGCATTTAAGTATTGAATTAATGTTTAAGCTTACCTTTTAAAAGTTCAATGATAATTCTTCTGTTGACACTTAATTTAAAGACGATTTGATGTACGTAGATCCTTATTTTCCGTACAAACAATTATTTTTATTTCATGGATGAGAGAACAGGGAACAAGTTATAAGAAAAAATTAATATAGTGTAAAGATGGGAAAATAGAAATTTGAATAAGTTATACATTCAACGTTTAAAGAGTTACAGACACATAGCAGATAATTAAGTATAACCTGTATTATGTAATCTATATAAATAAATGTAAACATAGACTCAATTTTCCCACGAATTCAGAGATTAAAATATCCCATCTCTACTTTATATTAACATACAAAGTAAGTGCTCAATATCTGAACTATATACTATCTATTTCTAGGCAGTATCACTCTTCAGGTTTAACTAATTTGCATATTGATTTTTTTAAAGTTTATTTCAATAATTAAATGTGGTTCATTAATGTTCTTTCATTCGAGGATTGTTTTGATTTTCATATAAAAAATAATTCCGTTTAAGGATATCTTCTAATATAGTGCAGAAAAGTGTTTGAAATTTGTATTTTACTTGGCCTTCAACAAGTTACCATTAAAAGTCTGAATAGAGAAACTTTCCATAACAAGCCAATTTAAGAATGAAATGTTTATTTAAAATTTTTGTTACAAAGATTTCAAGTATTGAATATATCTTACCTTGCGAAAAAATAGCGAACGAGCGAAGCCTGCTAATCTTTAATATCAACGTCAGAAACGCTTACATATGTGTATGAATTTCTGGGTATTATAAAGCTAATGTCTCATCACATTTTTTTACCAGTGCTCATATTATAGTTTTTTTTTGCTGTTACCATCCATGTTTTTACCAGAGCTCATATTGCAATTTTTGTTGTTATTGACCACATATGGAGAAGGAGGGAGATCGCCGCCCTCTGTAGGATCAGGTTGAGATCATAGAGAAAGAACACCATTGTAAAATTCGTAAACTTAAGGAATCAGCACATATGCTTGGCCACAAAAATCCCCTGAGCCGACCAAGCATAGAAATGAAAACAATATGGGAACCAGTAATAAGGAGTGCCAGAGAAAAGCGATAATAACAACGACCGAAACGTTGTAATAAATATGGCGACAAAGATGAGGACAATAATCCGAATAATGTAAATAGTGTACATAATACCTCATCTAAGAAATATAGACAGATGCAATTAGAAATGTTAAAAATAAAGCAGAAAATAGAAATTGGGAATAATGAATCAGCGGCAGAACAAGCGATAAAGAAAAGAATTTACAGACAAAATATTATGGGAATAGTTACGCTACAGACACATGAAGAGGTCAACATAACCTTTATTAATAGTAATAATTCAAAATATGTTTTCGAATGATATTTTTTTCGGCCGTGTATTAAATACGGTCGCCATATATGGTCTGGTGCTCCTACTGAATTTCTCAAGATTCTTGACAAAATCCAGGGAAGGGTCTGCAACACAATCGGTCTTGACCAGGCACCTCCTTGCAGATCAACATACAGTATTTACTACTGCATTTATATGAATGGGGACATAATCAGTAGGTATGCTATAACAGTTGTACTGTACCAGATGCAACCGTATGTTTCATTCTAGGTGTTTCTTTTCTTGTACCTCTCGTTTGTGTAACATTCTTCAGGTTCCTTGCTTCCCTAACACCTACAATCTTCAAAATTTTAAAAGCCACGTCAATCGCTTTCCTTTGTTTCCATGATTCCTGTAATTTTATTGTCCTTTCTCCTCACAAAATTCTTCTAATTTTCTTTTACTCGCAGTATCCCCTGATATCTCAGTGGTATTGCTCTTGCTTGGGGTGAAATGATTTTTTTAAACGTGATGGAATTGGTTATAAGAGTTGAAAGAATCCCCATTTTTCAGAGAAAATTGTAGAATTCTTATTCAGTTACCAATGCTTTTTATTTCTTTTTGTTTTTAGTTTTGTATGAACTTACACCGATTTTCATGTACATCGTGTATCTCCCCATGAAAAAAAAAGATTCCAATTTTGGAGTGATCATATTTCTCGCGTCTAGTTCTGATTTCCATCACAGAGCCGAGAGGCTAGCCTATTCTCTGACATCGCTCCAATAGCTCAAGAGCGGAAAAATGGTTTTTATTTTCAATACAAAGCTAGTAACTTTTCAGCATCGATCCTGAATTATTGGCAGTCATCGTTAATGGTTGCACTCTCAAAGAGGCTCCTTGATTTTAATGTTTATTTGAAGATAAGTTCATTCCAGAGTTCAAGTGGAACACATCTATCCGATCCATAGCCAAGGAAGGTGGGAAAATGATAAATTCCTTATTCCATTTTGCAGACAAATGTTCTGGTGAACACCAGTTCAGACATTTACAACTAGGACGCACTATACCATGTACACAGGAATGAACCTTAGAATTATTTATATTTTCCAAAGAATACTAGAATGTGGACAAAAGAAATTTGCATACCACACTGGTTATTGAAAATTCCTGAGACGGTCGAATATAACTGAAACAAACATAGAAGAAACTTAAACTTCGGATAGATTATACGCAATTTGGAGCACAATATCCAACACGTTTTTCGAAAATTGGAAATATACTTTAATACAAAAGTTCAGTGGCCAAGATGACTTCAAAGCAGCGGCTGGCAAGAGAAGTGACTTTCTCTTGACATTGCATCAGTTGCTACTCTCAATGGAATAGATTGTATCACTGTTGACGTTGTTGAGCTCAATTATTTAACAACATATTAGGAGAATGAAATAAATATTTTATAGTCATGAAACTCGCAAGGACCTTTTACAATCATTAAATTAAGAATTGGGATTCATCAGAGAATTTAAATAGGAAAAACATCCTGTAAATAATCCTGAAAATAAGTTTTTAATCGAAAAAAAACGCGTTAGCGTATTTTGCATCCTAGTGGCATTTTGAGCATTCAATTCTTCTTGATTCAAAAAACAAAACGCCCTGACTGAGATGAAGCTGTTTTTCTTTCTTTTCTTTTTTTTCTTTTTTTTGTTAACTTTCTTCCGAAATGATAGATCTAAATCTGCTGCCGTTTTGATATTGTTTCTATATCCAGAGTGATAATGGCGAAGAGGGACTTTTTACAATAATGATCACACTGCTCAAGCCCACAAGCTACTCAAAGTAGAGGGTTACAGAGTAAGAAAAAGTGGAAGAGAATTACTTTAGAAGGAACCGGAAACCAAATATTAAAATGGAAACAAAGGATAAACCCTCAATTCATATAATATAATGGAAGACGAATAATAAGCGATTTCTTTTCTCAACATTCAGTGTGTAAGAACTGTCCAAATGATCTGCAGATCGAAGCGTTTCGCGTATTTGTGTGCGTATTTTCTTTGTTTCCATGGATCTTCAGTTATTCCTATGTATATTTTTTTTCGTTATCTGTGGGTTTTACAGTGGCTTTGTATATTACATTGTTCTGCAAGCAATTACTGTTCAAGGAAAATTTGTTTTTCGTTCTAGAGTTTCACGTAGATTTGATTTGTATGGATGGTTGTTGGTTGTTTTCTTCTTGCATTTTATTATTATTTATTTTTATCGGTGTAACTGTACGTGATTTTTTCTGTTTTGTGCAGTAACTTGTGGAAAGAGCATGATGGAGTAGAGTGCTTGTGTATGAACGTAATGAGTGTTTTTCTTAGGTTTGTTTTTATGCTTTTGTTGGCTTTCTTTTGTCGGATTTATTATCTTTTAGGGTCTTTCATTGCATCGTTGAAAATAGTTTCGCTGAATTGTCAGAAAGCCTGTGGTTAATTACTTGTGGGATATACTTGATTATTGATGGCGGGTTGTTTGAAGATGTATGTGCAGTGGTTTTCTATACAAATAGTAAATACGCGAACAGCGCAATACTTTCTAAAGATAGCTGGGCGATTAAAAACAAAAAACAAATAACACCAAAAATATCATGGACAATGAGGAAAACAGCATCAGCCTACAACAATAAATCCCAAATCTGTAAACTCTCCCAGGAGGCGAAAATAGCTATAATTACCATTCCAGATAAAAAAAAAATCACTAAATAAATGATCAGAATGCAGACAATAAACAGATTATTACGATGTTACTCAAAAGCCGAATATTAAAAGCGAACAAGAATAAACAAAAACAAATAAATGAAAAATGAAGTAAAAAAATACGTTAAACCAAACTATTATATAAGTAAATAAATGTTAAGGGGTCTCCCGTTTTTACATAAATGAATTCACCTACAGTAGACATATACTACTACCAGTAAATACCCGAACAGTCAAGGAGTCGAGACGGAACGACAGAAGAGTAGTAGAGTTCAGTAGTAGTAGAGTAAGTCACACACAGAGACGGCGGCAAGCGTCACAATTAGCGAGTACGTAGCCTCAGTAAGGAATCATACCGCGATACTTCAATACCAAGACTGTATATATATATTAGTGCTACTAACCCGCATTCCTGGATCTACTAACCCGTATTACCAGTTTGTATTATTGCGTTAATACATTTATTTTCCTTATACATTCCTGGCGTTTGTTATTCATTGATATCGGATTCATCCCGGAATCCACAACAAATTGACGACGAGGTATTCGAACTCACACAAACAGAAAAAAAATAAAGTCGCCTTTGCCGTTTTTTGCCAGTGTCCACAACAACTTGGCGACAAAAGATTTACGAGGACTAAAATACGGAAAAACGAGTTTTTCGTAAGAATTTTATCATGGAGGATTTTTAAAATATTTTAGTAGAACTTGTAAAATACCAAAATGAACAGCAATTACAACTCCAGGAAAGAATGGAAGAAAAATAACAAAAACAATTACTACAAACGCAGGAACTAATATTAAAGGTAGCGGGTAACAAACAACAAAATATCGAAAAAGAGGCGACTTTTTCCCAAGACGCAGTGTGGAATACGATAGAAACTTTCAAGTACTCTCTAGAAGAGGATAAAAATTTCGGGGATTATTTTAGACGCCACGAAGACATCTTTAACATCGATTGTCAAAACTGGACAGAAGCAAAGAAGCTCCGTCTGTTGCTCAGAAAATTAGGAACTGAGGAATACACAAAATTTGTGGATTACATTTTGCCAAAAAGACGAACGAATTAACGTTTGACGAAGCAGTTACATGTCTTACAGAGCTTTTCAGTCCAAAAACGTCACTCTTTCACAAGAGGTGGAAATGTCTTAACCAGGTAAAGGGCGAAAATGAGGACTATTCCACGTTTGCCGCAATCGTGAATAAACATTGCGACGACTTCAAGTTGGCAGAATTAACACCGGACAATTTCAAGTGTCTCATCTTTGTTCAAAGGTTAGTCTCAGCAAAAGATAGTGAAATGCGCAAAAGAATGCTTTCAAAACTACAAAATGAACCTGGACTAACACTACAACAACTATCAGAAGATTGCCAAAAATGCCTGAGTATAAAGAAAGACTCGAAGAACATTGAGGAGTCCGGAGTATCACATTTACGTAAGTTAAACAAGTTTACGTTCTTCACCCTCCCCGGAAAGAAAACAAAAATTCTATAATAAGGGAAAAAGTACAACATATAGGGCAAATTATGACGAAAATCGAAGCAAATATACCCCCCCCCCCATCTGCATGTTATCGATGTGAAGGACTACACTGGAATAAGGATTGCCGTTTTAAATATAAAAACTGTATTGTGTGTGGAACAATGGGGCACAAGGCATCCCAATGTAGGAACAGAAAAGTATCCTAGTAGCTCTTATCCTACTAGGATGCATGACGAAGACAATACCAACATAAGGAAATATGTGGAACTTGAAATCTTAAATAAAAAGATAAAATTGCAACTAGACTCGGGTTACGATCTAACGATAATTAACCTACAGACATGGAAAAAGCTTAACAGATCAACCATGTTACATACACAAAGAATTGCTAAGTCGGTGACAGGAAAGCGTATAAAATTCGAAGGAGAAATAATCGTAAATGTTAAATTTCAGGGGAAAACAAAAAAACTCAAGATATACGTAATGAAAGATACAGAAAATCTAGTGGCTACAGACTGGATGCAAAAATTCGACGTTTGGGACCTACCTATCAACTTATTTTGCAAAAAGTTAGACGGTGAGCCATCAGATGCGACAAAGTTAAAGGAAGAATTACATAAACAATTTCCCGAGGTATTTGCGAGCGGGTTGGGACGATGCAACACATTTACAGCTAGAATTGAATTAAAAGAAAACGTCCAACCAGTATTTAGAAAGAAGCGAAACGTACCGTTTGCTACTATAGAAAAAATCAACAAAGAATTAGAGAGACCTGAACAAACTGGGATTCATTCAAAAATAGAGTTTAGTGAATGGGCAGCACCGGTAGTCTATGTAAAAAAGAAATCAGGAGAAATCCGTGTATGCGCAGATTTTTCAGACTGGGTTAAATAAGGCTATAAAAGACCATCATTACCAATTACCGAGCCCAGAGGAAATATTTACAACGCTCAACGGCGGTAAGATATTTTCCAAAATAGATCTAAGTGAGGCTTATCTGAAAATCCCAGTACAAGAGAGTACGAAAATTTTGTGTATTAATATGCACAAAGGGTTGTATATATTTAACAGACTACCGTTCGGGGTAAAAGTTGCACCAGCAATTTTTCAGCAGACGATGGACACAATGCTCACGGGCCAGAATTTTGCGACCGCTTATCTGGATGACATTCTAATTAAGAGCGACAATGTTGAAGAGCACACATCGCACATAAAGGAGGTTTTCAGAAGACTTCAGGACTTTGGGTTTAAAGTAAAAGGAAAAAAGTGTGATTTTTTTCTTAAATGAAATTAAATACTTAGGTCATATAATTAATGAAAGTGGCAGGAAACCAGACCCAGAGAAGGCATCGGCAATTAAAAACATGCCTGAACCAAAAAACATTGCAGAATTACAAAGTTTCCTGGGCCTACCTAACTACTATGGCGAATTTATTGATAATATGCATAAATTGAGGGCCCCACTAAATGAGTTACTAAAAAAGGAGAATAATTGGAATTGGACAGAAGACTATAAAAAAAGCGTTTAAGGAAATAATACAAAAATTAACTTCGGAGCTAGCACTGACACATTTCGATCCCGAATTAGAAATCATTATTGCAAGTGACGCGGGGTAGGTGCGTGTATTCTACACAAGATGCGGAACGGTACAAAGAAACCCGTTGCGCACGCATCTAGATCATTATTACCGGCGGAGAGAAACTATTCACAGATCGAAAAGGAGGCATTAGGCATAATATTTGCAATAGCTCGTTTTCACAGATATATTTATGGGAGAGAGTTCACGCTCCAAACGGACTACAAACCCCTTCTTACGATTTTCGGTTCAAAAAAAGGTCTACCAGTCTATACAGCGAACAGACTTTTAAGATAGGGAACTGTGTTACTAAACTATAATTTCAAACTTGAGTTCTTACCATCAAAGAAAACTGGGCACGCTGATGGACTATCGCGATTAATACCGGCGAAAATCGAACGTTGGAAGACTAGGTAATAGCGGCATTACAAGCTGAAGAGGAAATCAGTAAAGTGTTATACCGGATGAAGGCA
>OZ038512.1:12780538-12805538 GCA_964036315.1 Acanthosepion esculentum
AGAGGAATTTGTACTCTGTTTTCTCTCATTATACATATATATATATATATATATATATATATATATATATATATATATATATATATTTTAAATAAAAACAGATTACTTTAAGGTTCCATATAATAAATTATTTCACCACAGCCCTTCCAAAGGACAGTGGATCATCAGATTTATTTCCAAATGTTGAAATGAAAAACTGAAAATATATTTACACATTTATGACGAGCAATAATAAGGAAACTCACGAAGTGGGGCCAGTGTAGGGAGGTAGAGAGACAGCGTTGAGTTAGATGTAACATTTCTATTGTTTCAAATTTAAATATTCGCTGAAATCTAGACATTGACACTTTAAATCTGTTAACGGAAGTTATATCTTGATTAGGAAGTTGGATGGAGAGAAATCTATATTGAAAAAAGAGAAAAAGAAAAAGAGAGAAAAAAAGAGAAAGAGGTTGTAAACAGGTGTCATTAACTTCTATTGGAATATGCGTTGTTTTTTTTTTGTTTTTTTTTTGAGATTTCGTAAATTTTTCAGTTTAAACAGGCTAAGCCATTTAATTATATGTTAAAGTTATATATATATATATATATATATATATATATATATATATATATATATATATATATAGGTAACTATACTCGTGTCGAAAAAGCTTCGAATTCTTGATTTAACAATAGCCAAATCAATTTCGAAGGGAAAAAAAGGTTTTAAAAAAGAAAGAGCCAGGAACATGAAAGTCTGTCGAAAATAATCTCACAGATACAGGTTCAAGGCCCAATATATATATATCATCAGCAGTGCGGATCCACCACCGACAATTGAACTCAGACCGTTATGATATGATGCAACGCAAAGGACTCTGCACCATGCCACACAAGCAGGAGAACACATTCTTGGTCGTCAGACAATTTCTGCGTGCATATCACCCTTGATATCTGGTCACCTAACTCACCAGGTTGCAACACCCTTGATTATTATGTGTGGGGTGCAGTTGAATGAGATACCAACAAAACTCCTTATGACACCAAAAATGAGCTGAATGCCAAGATTATGACAGCCTTCAGCAATTTAAACAAGGTGGCAGTCCAGAAGAGTTGCATGAGATTCCGTAGTCGTCTGGAGACCGTGGTTGAAGGCAATGGCGATTTTATTGAATAAATTTACTCTTTACTATTTCAAGATACTTTTGTGTAATTTAGGTAAATATATTTGTTCAAATGAGATATCAGTGTTATTTTAATATTTTGTTAATCTTATTTCCCACCAAGAAAGGTGAAAATGCCACAAAGGCACAAGGGGCTACTGGGAGTGAAACAGAATTAAGAAGGAACCGGAAAGCAAATCCTAAACAGTATACAAGGGATAAATTTCTTGTTCAAAGCATCGGGAAGTAGTGTCGACCAGAAGATATGCGAAACTATCTTGCCATATATATATGATTTCGCGTGAGAGGCGACTACCATGTTGAAATGAAACTAAAAGTGTATACATTTCTGTCTGGGGTTCTGAACATCCCTGTTAACATAATTTCAATGAAAATATAAATTAAATAGCATATATATCTTTTATTTTTATTTTTATATTTTTATATTTTTTCCTCGGTAATTCTACAATTTAAAACTTAATAGACATTTGATTTAGATTTCTAAATGGGTAATTTTTAATTTTTTACTTTTAATTTTAATTTCAAATTTTATAAATTTTTTAATATCTATGATAACCTTGCTTAGTTGTCAAATTTTTCGAATTAACCTATACTTGTATTTTGATGGGTCATTCTAGCTTATGTAACAGCGTTTACTCCTAGATAAGGATCGTTAATTAATTTGAAACTTTTAAAACCATTTATTCTATATTCTACATCATCACTTGATAAGACACCAGAAGTGTTGAGACAAAATGGCTATTTTTGTCGTGATTTTATAACATATTTATGTTGTAATATTCAAATAAATAATTATATCTGCTCTACTCTGTATTGAGCACTCTTTAAAGAATAGTAATTGTTGGTTATTGGAATTCACTCCGTATATACCAATCCCAAACTTGTATATATATATATATATATATATATATATATATATATATATATATATATATATATACCAGTCCTGTTTTCTCTTACATTCGTAAGGACGTTTATCCCACCCCCATCATGTTAATTCCGTGATTTATAAATATAAGTGTAGTTGTGGATGCGACTACATAGGGAGGATATCTCAATGTTTGGATCTGAGAATAAAGCAACACTTACTCCCTCCACCCCAGGAATTTGTATCCGGATGCCAGGAGAAGCCAACTAACCAATACTTCTGGCTCTGCTATTGCAGAGCATGTAATAAATAGCAGGAATGTTTAATTTATTGAGGACCGTTTTTCGATTGTATCGAGGTCCCACTCCGCATATCACCTCAAGGTTCTAGAGTATATCAGATCCCGTGGGTCTTGGCTTTGTAAACAGAGGGAATGCTTACTGGCTCTGAATGTTATTTCTTGAAATTCATTTTTTTCTTCCATTCGTTATATTAATTTAATTTACATTCTTGTATATTTTTTATATCCCAGAATAATCAACATGACAACACCTTGGACGAAACCGGTTGTTCTTCTTTAGCTTTTGAAAATGCCATATAATTTTTTTCCTAGCTATCGTTAAGTTTTGTAACATAAACAACTTACATCTATATATCTATATATCTATATATATATATATATATATATATATATATATATATATATATGAAGGTACCAATACACTTAAAGATTCTTTTATGTTGTTTTTTGAGGTACTGAAAATTTGCTTTCAACATTTCATGCTTAAATGTATTCAAACTTTTTTTACAGAATATGCCCAGTTGAAACGGCGGTGAGCCTACAATGTCCGTGCGTCTTTTAGGCCGTCAAATGCGGTAGATTTAAACCTAAATAAAATATTTAATATACGTGTATATCAAGTCAGTAAAAACAAAAGCATAAAAAAAAACATTTTAAACACAAACTTAGAAAACGTCATCGTGTCTCCCCGCGCTACCACGAGCTTTCAAAACTGAAACTTTTTACGATATGCATATATTTTTTATATTTGAATTTATTACTTTAGTTTCTTTTTTGCACGATTGTTTCTCCCGATATGTCTCGTTGATTTTCTTTCTCTCTCTCTCTCTCTCTGTTTTTATTTTAATGCGATCCGTCATTTTACATATATATATATATATATATATATATATATATATATATATATATATATATATATATATATATATATATATGTATTTGTCACCCACTCACAAACATTTTTTCTGTCATGACGATTCTTATTTGTGTGTTTCCTCCTGTCCGATCGTACGCAAGTATGATTGCGCGCACGCACCCAAGCAACCCCCGGTCGTTCCCATACGATGACAAAAGAAAAAAATATATGCATCTGAAAATGTCTTCAACATATATATTTTTTTTTGACTTCGTCACTGCACAGGAATTAGCAAGGGAAAATATACTGTTTCGATGGAAACTGTCGGAAAAGGATTTTGACAAAAAAAACTTTTCGTATTTCAAGAATGAAAAAAAAACGGAATTGTTTGGGGATTGGCTGAGGCGGGGGACGGAAGGCGGCAGATAAAAAATGGTTAAAGAAAATACAGCGAAAGTAGAATAAATGTCAAAAAATTATATGTATATTCTGCTATATATATATATATATATATATATATATATATATATATATATATTTGTATGTGTGTGCATGTATATACATACACAGAAATAGGGAGAGTTATTGATAAACATCAATATCTCCATATATATATATATATATATATATATATATATATATTAGACGCTAACATTGAAACACATACGAAGGTTTGTTGAACCTGACTCCACAAAATCTTACCAAATGTCCTGAATATTGAGAGATATTGCTATCAAAATTACTTTTTGCATGTTTCTTTCTTCCACTCTTTTTCTTATTCATCCCCATATACATACACATATATATATATATATATATATATATATATATATATATATATATATATATATATATATACGATAAAAATATAATTTTAACAAGTTATATTTATGTGTAAAAGTTCAATATCAATATAATACATACACACATATATATATATATTTATATGTATATATGTGTTTGTGTGTGCTGCGTATACAATCATGTATACCATATGACTATATCTATATATACACATACACATACGTATATGAGAGAGAATACATGTATGTTTCCATGTGTGTACACATATTTATTAGCATTGAGTTATGCCGAAATTAATATTTATTTAACTATATTTATATACCTGTTTACATATATATAGTCATAAAGTCTATCACTCGAAAGAACTGGTAATGTTATATATATATATATATATATATATATATATATATATATATATAAATATATATTATTTATATATATATATATATATATATATATATATATATATATAACTACGTATTTAATATTTGTGTATATGTGTATGCGTTTACCATTGCATGTTTTACACTGTGCATATGTAATGCACGCCTAATCAACTGATATTTCCATAAAAATAAAACTAGACATCTTTATGAAAAAAATAAATGTAGGATTATATTTGTGGAAATTTGATTTCTAATATTCGTTGTATTTCGATCGTTTTTACTGACACGAACATCAGTGACAGTCCTAGAAAAAGGAGAGAGAAACAGAGATGAAAGGGTGATAGATAATATGTAGATGGGGAACATACAGTGATAGAAATATTTTTCCCCGTTCCCGTTACTGAAAACTTTACAAGTACAGGAAAATATTATTTGGCCGGTTTGTGTGGCAATAAAATTTGAGAGACTGTTTTCTGAAAACAAACTAAATTACTCATGGTCTGATTGTTTCGGAATCTCCATATTCGACTCGATTTTTCAGTCTCGATGGAATTCAAAGGCGTCTTCACCCGCCAACATCTCACACAAGCGTGATGTGGCAAGCTTCGCGCTGATCTATAGCTACTTCCCTGGAAAGTGCTCGATTGATCTACATTCCTTGTTTTCGCCAGGTGTAAAGCATAGAAAGGTATACCATTTATATCTAGGGCCCGCCATGCCGCTTACATCGTATCAAACCATCCACATTCCCTCCGTATTCCATCGGTGAGAAGTCAATTCCACTCAAGGAACTTCTTCCAGCGAACCACTGCTCTGTGGAACCAACTTCTGAGAGGATGTTTCCTTGGCCACTAGAGTCTTAACTTGCTCTAATCTAGAGTTTTCCCTCCTATCCGTATAAACTGCCTCTTAACATAACACTCTATCACGAGTGGCCCTCGAGCCTCGTACAGAGTGAACACTACTGAAAAAATTAAATAAAATTACACACATAGATAAATATTATAAAACGTGTACATGCACATACCCACACATACATTCCCATATACACATACATATTCACGCATACATACACACACATACATACAAATACAAATATGTATATAGCACACACATATATACATGCATACATACATGCACAAATATACACACAAGCACATATATACATACATACACATGCTCACATACAGAGACATATATACATACATACACATAAGCATATCCATTTTTGTTTAAAGGTCAACTAATGTTATTTGCTAAATAATGTTCGACTATTTTATTTGATAAATGTATGTACGTCTAGCGAATTTGATAAACTGTTACGTCTATATATCTATGGACACAAAATCATCTTGTACACAACAATTTATTAAATAAGTTTAAAGAATATTAGACTTATTATATTGAGAGTGCTGTCGTCTCTTGCCAAAATATAAATCAGCGACTTTCAAACATGTCCTTTCCTAGAAGAAATATACCATTTCCAAGCCAACATAAATGGCTATAAAAATAGAAAAAATTAAAAGAAAACAGTTTAATTCATAACCTGCTGCTCTTTAAAATATATAATACATAAAGTAAATTCAAACTAGAATAATATAAATAATAAATAAGGTGAATTTTTCGGTATAAGGACTTCTAATACAGATAGAATCTTATTTTTTATTTTTTTGTTTTACTTCTTTTTCACATGGATTTAATTTCTTTTGCAGATTAAAAAAAAACTTTGAGAGTTTTGGCGATTAACAAAGATGGCCGACCAAGAAGCATGATCCAGGATTGAACAGCGGTCAATTTTCAAGTTTTTGGTTGCTGAATGGTGCAAACCAGTTGAAATTCATAAGAGAATATCAACTGTGTATGATGCCACATGTTTCAGCCAAAAAAATGTCTACAAGTGGGCTAAATTGTTTAAAGAAGGACGGAGCAGTGTTGAGGATGAAGACAGGCCTGGGAGGCCTACAGAAGTGAGGTCTCCTGAGGTGATCGAATCAGTCAATGACCTCATTCAGTCTGACAGAAGGGTGAGAGTGGATGACATTGCAAGGACTTTGAGCTTATCTGTTGGGACAAACGCAAAGGGTCATCAGTCAGAAGGAGTCATCTTGCATCATGACAACGCAAAGCCTCACACAGCAGACCAAACGGTGCAGACCATCAACGAGGTGGGCAGGGAACTGCTCCCTCATCCCCCTTACAGCCCAGACCTTGCCCCTTCAGACTTTCACCTGTTTGGTCCCTTGAAAGCGTGACTATGAAGTCAAACGTGTTGTGAGCGACTGGCTGAGACATCAGTCCAAAGATTTTTACGCTGAGGGAATACGGAAGCTTGTGCACAGATGGGAAAAGTGTTTGGCAGTGCTGGGAGACTACGTTGAAAAAAGAAAAGAATTAGTAAGCTTCTATCTGCATTAGAAGTCCTTATACCGAAAAATTCACCTTATTTATTGAATGACCCTCGTATGACCTTTCGTTTATTAGCCATTTAATTTCATCACTTAGCCTCCTTCACAATTTACCTTGCTTTTCAGTTAGCCTGAAATATATTTATGAGGCGCCTGAAAGTTTCAAATTCTGCAAATCTGATAACATTTTTACTTCTATTTATAAATAGTTGCTGCAAAATAAAATCCTCCCATTTGCCTTGATAAAGTCAATCAGAAGACGAAACGCGTCGACTAAGGTAAGATTTCCTTTTGATTTTATTCATATTGACTTTTTGCAAATATGTTTTTAATTATCTTAAATTTTAGATAAGCACACACACACACGCACACACACACGCACGCACACATATATATATATATATATATATATATATATATATATATAGATAGATAGATAGATAGATAGATAGATAGATAGATAGATAGATAGATAGATTATTATATATAGTATTATTTTATGGAGAAATTACTGAAGTGTAATTATACATATCAATCTTCTTTTTTTTTCTTTTTTCTTTTTTTGTCCCCAACTTCAAAATTTGATGTTTCTACGAAACTTCGAAGTCGGAGAGCAAAGAGAAATCTGGCTTTTGTAAATTTAGATGATAGCAGATGGAGTCAGGTACGTACAATTTGTGAAGAATAACGTTGCTAAACAAAAACAAAAAAAGAAAACGGAAACTATTTATGACTCAATCTAATGCAAGTGTTTGAAGCATTTTCCTCACCCTAAAGTTTCAGTTTTTATCTTTTTATCAGTAATGTAAATGTTTTTTACAATTTCTCTTTCTTACAACAACTGATTAAAATGTCAGACTTTGTTATTCAAGATTTTTTTTCTGTTTATCAGTTATAAATCCTCAAAGACAAAAATTGAATATAATTTTTTAAGACACATATGTTTAATGAAACTCGTAATAATCCAAGTCCCTACAGAAGGTATTTAGCTGTCGTTAGAACTGACTTTTGACTCGGTGGTTGGACAGGAATCTTATCATTACTCGGAGAAAATTTGGAATCATTTTGAAATATTAAATTAAATCTAAAATAAAATGACGTTTTGTATCCTTTTAAATGCCGTATGTTTTAACAGAAATACTTTTCATATCATATATTTTTCCTTTGAAATATTTTATTTTCATAAGTATCATCATTTCTTCCTTAAGGTTCTTATCACGTGAATCGTGTTCTTTCAGTACGTATGCGCTTAATGCGTTAAACCTTTTCCTACCACTTGTAGCTCTAAGCAATTTTTGTCGCCTTACTCTTCATTCCAATCCCTGTTCTACTACGCTTTTACGAGAGCCTGTTAGGTAGATAGCTCAGGACTACCCTATACCCTTCTTGCACTGTGAGTGTCAAATTCTCTAAGCCCACTTTTCTAATTATATGTCGGTGTTTCTTTCTGATGCTTAGTAAAATTGTCCTTTTCGTTCATGATTTCTTTAAACAGTGCTCTTTTTCAAATATTCAGCCCTGAGCATCCTTCTGTAAAACCGCTTATTGTCTTAAGTTTCCCCTTCATCTGTGAGAAAAGTGTCTGACATTCACTACCCTATAAGAGGACTGATATTACATAGAGGTTCAGAATCACCACAGAAAAATAATAGACAAGTAACCTGCACAAATCACACACACAGTAAACTGCAGAGCGAAGAACGAGTGTCCTTTAAGTGGAAGTTGCGTACAAAATAATATATTATGCCAAGTCACTGTAAAATCATAGGAGTAAATGAAAAACCTTGGAAACAGTGAAACTACGCATACAGTCCATCCTTTACAAATAGTAAATACTCGAATAGCACAACTCTTTTGAAACATATATTAAATTAAAAACAAAAATTTGAAATTACACCAGAAATATCCAGGAAAATAATGTAAAGAGCATGAGCCGACAACAATAAATCTAAAAACAGTAAACTCTGACTGGAGGAGACAATAGCTATAATCAACTTCTCAGACTGAAACACATTACTAAATAAACACTTTGAACGCATTTAAAAATGTAGACACAAATTACGTTACTAAAAACGAATATAAAATATGTTTTCACGTTTTTGCGATCATCAGACAAACTGGTTTATTTTTTAAAAAGTGGATTTACTTATGCTTAATTGTGTTTGATTATTTGTGTGTGGTGGAGGGTGGAATATAAATAATCTGAGGTTAGGTTATATATATATATATATATATATATATATATATATATATATATATATATATATATATACACACACACAGTTGTCATTCTATTTCAGTGTCGAGACTGTAGCGTTACATATGTGGCAATGTTCTCTTAACAAGGAACAGGTGGGGTGGTCTTGACGTTTTTCAGATCGGTCGTCCGCGCCGTCTGATAAGCTCACATTCCCTCATACATACATAGACATATGTAGACGCGTACTCACAGTGATTGGACTGGGTCCACTAGCACTATGATGCTTAAGTTGGGTTCTGTCTGTGGACATCATGATGATGCTGATGATGATTTTTTTTTGTACTTTTAGCAACGGAGTACTTTCCAATAACTACCGTGTATATATGTATATATATATATATATAGTTTTAAGATATGCTATATTTATGGGTTGAAGTGGTCAATATCACAGACAGAGTGCATGTAAATATAAAAGTGGACATTGGACTGTCGCCGCTGGATGTTGACATCCAGCGGCGACAGTCTTCTGGTCTGAAGATTGGTTTAAGCATGAAATTGGTAGATTAAGATTAGTATTACATTTACATTTTGGAATATTAAATTTGACAGAAAAGCAAAAAGCCGGAAGAGAGTTCCACAAGTGCGAGAGAAGAAGCTATCTGCATAGGACTTACGGTTACATGTAACGATTTCAACAGTAAAATGATGAGACCTTGCTACTAGCCTAGTACTGGGCGTAAATTCTTAAAGTCTATGTACCAAAGATGAAATCTCATCGGAACAATTACCAAGAAAATAATTATAGGAAAATACGGTGCGTGAATAAAAGGATCTATATATATATATTTAAGCATTTCAACCGAAGCAAGACAGGAGTACCACTAGCACGCAAGGAGTTACAGAGAGTGAGAGCAAGAGTAAAGAGGGGTGTTTGAGGATAGAATATAGAAAAGGTCAGGGATTAGAATCAAGGCATCAGATGTTGATTGACATTACATTTGAATATTTTAATATTATAGCTTTCAGGGAATCAAGTAAGAGGAAGAGAGTTCCACTGTCGGGAAGTGCAAGATAATAATCTGTTGGAGTAGAAGAGGCTGTTACATTAAACTGTTCCGACAGTGAAAGGGTGAGACCGAGATTCCAACTTAGTAGCACGCTTAAATTCATGCAGTTGGGCTACCAGTGAAAGTAGCTCGTCAGAGCAGTTGCCATGAAAATATTTGTAGAAAAGACAGGGATAAGCCACAGTATTCAATGCAAGGGCGAATGCTATACTTGTAGTTCTGAAGGATAGACTCAGACGAGAAAAAACTTCTGGCTAGATGAAGCTATTGATTCAATGTAGTTGTTCCACCTCAGGTCAGTGGAAAGCGTATATCTTTACATGCCGAGAAAGAAAGGAGTTTATTAACAGTTCAACTTGTGTGCATTGGTGTCAGCGTGACATCCCAATTGAAAGGGGAAATTGGCGACGTTACCTTTCAAATCACCAGTAACAAATAGATCAATCTGAAGCGAGTGGGTCTGGTGACTTTCATTTCCTACCATTTTTTTTATTTGTTTTCAGAAGCTCGGGGTTCAGCACTCTGGAAAATTAAAATAGAGGGTCCCTATTTAGTCATTAGGATTTCTCTTTGCCATTTTGTTGATTTTGTCTAAATCAGAAAGAACATCGTTTAAAGTTAACACATATTTTTTTTACATTGCGGTTCACCATGAGTAAGGCTCGGGAGCCACTCAAGATATTGGGTTACATATTAAGAGGCTCAATTTATGCAGATAGGCGGGGAAGATAACGGTTAGCCCTAGACTTGAGCAGGTTAAGGCTGTAGTGATCGGGAAAAATCTTCTTGGGAGTCGGTTCTACAGAGCAGTGATAAATTGAATAATAAATACAAAAGGCTGAAGAAAATTCAAATACCCTCCTAAAATATTTGTAATCTATTTTGAAAAATAAGGTTCGTCTAGTTTTTTTTTCATTATATGAGTACAATAGTTTATTTACAACTTATCTACTAGACCTGGGTATAACGATAACCTGCTGCCGGCAGCAAGGTTTTGAGGACAGTGGAACCACCTCTTAATTGCTATTGTTCACAAGTCTTTTCTGGCTCGGTGTGTTATGGTCCGGCTATGGGCAAATAGTGAACATAACCCCCTACAAAAAATAGAACATTATTAAAGTATAAAAATACAGTTCTATAGTATCAGGTCATCCCATAAGTTCTGTCCGAATTTTGAATAAAGAAACAAGTGACCAAATGTTACATTTAATTACAGATTCAAGCAACAATGTATTTTCCCTGATTATCTATGATTCCTTCCATCTATTAACAAGCTTACTAATTCCATTACTGTAAAATTATTTTGGCTTTGATTCGAAGAACTCACAAATGTCAGTTTTAACCTCTTGCTGTGTTACAAAAGCTGTTTCTTCCAAATGATTCTGTAAGCTACGAAACAAATAGTAGTCTGAAGGAGCAAACTGGGGAGAATAAGGTGGATGAGAAATTTTCTCCCAACCAAGTTCTTCGATCTTTTGTGACGTGATTCTTGCTGTGTATGGTCACGCATTGTCCTGATGAAACATCACCAGTTTTCGATTCACTAGAGCAGTTCTTTTTTACCTCAAAGCTTGGTTCAAACGCTCCAATTGCTGACAGTATATTTGAGCATTAATTGCTGCATTAGGTGGTAAGAATTCAAAGTGGATTATTCCTTGGCAATTCCAGCAGATTGAAAGAAGAACCTCTTTCCTATGAAGTTCCCTTCTCGGCTGTGGCTGGGGTCCTTCCCCTTTACCAAGCCCCTGTCTACGACGCTTAACATTTCGATAAAAGATCCATTTTTCGTCGCCAGTCAAAAGTCTATCCAAAAAAGGTGAAACAAGTTGGCGAGAATGGAGAGAAGAATAAATGTCAACTCGGGATTTAAGGTAGTTTTCAGACAATTCATGAGGCACCCATTTTCCAAGTTTAGAAACTTTTCCAAGTTGTTGAAAATGACGATGAACAGTTGTATGGTTTGAACTGAGAACCACTGCCAATTCTTCAACTGATAAAGCAGGATTTTCTTCAAGGGCTGCTTCAAGAAGCTTTTCATCAAACTCAACTGGACGTCCGGTTCGATCATCATCTTCAAGGGTGAAATCTCCACCTCTGAATTTTGCAAAACATCTTCTGCAAGTTCTTTCATTCACACATTCCTCTCCATAAACTGAGTGAATGTTTCTAGCCGCTTCGGCCGCTGAGTTTCCTTTCTTGAACTCATAAAGCATTATGTGCCTCAAATGATTCTTGGGTACTTCCATGTTAGCAGAGTTTTAATCAAACAAAATGTAATTTTATTGTTCTCTGAAATAAAATTTGATCAGTTTAAATGCATCTAAACATAAAAATAATGTTCAGCTCCATTAGACATTATAAAATACTCTTTAAATTTCGTTCATTTTAACAAAAAGTTAGAATTTGGACAGAACTTATGGGATGACCTAATAAAATAACCAACAATACATTTTATAGCAAAATGGCCAAAAATGCATTTTATTAGTAATTAAAGGCATGCAGCAGTGTTCAAAATATTTAGATTTCGACATTAAATAAACCATGCAGATTGATATGCCGCGAAACAACAAACATATATATGCACAAAAGCTGCGTATCATCTACCATGTATGCAATTGTGAAAGCAGAATAACTTTTTTATAACTTCAAAGCCCCCTAGAAAATTAAATTGTGGCATTGAATGACCCATAATTAGTTGATATACCGTTAAACAAACAAAACAAACAAATAAATTATTTACAAATTATACAAAAAATATCTATTTAAATTTCATGAAAGAGGTCGTATTTATAAAATATTGATTTCTTTTGTAAATCAAAGTGAGGATATGAACCAGTTATGTCGTATTTGGTAAAAGCACTGATTTTAAAAGCATTTGATATTCGGATCTTGTAATTTCAATCAATAATTTTTTTTTTCTACAGTGGTGTTCACCATGTACAAGGCCCGAGTGCTACTCGAGGTAAATGGTAGTATATGTAGAGTACATAGCGGTTATTCTTGAATAGGGTAAGATTGTAGTGATCGGGGAAGCAGCCTCATGAGAGTCGGTTCCACAATGCAGCGATTTGTAGGAAGAAGCTGCTTGAGTGGAACTTAGGTCTCACCAATGGAATATAAAGGAAATAATGGTGGTTCACTACAAAGTGCTTGGCATGATGGATCTTAGCCATGAATGTTAGGAATGTTACACTCACCATGGAAAGAGCAGTGAGACGTCGCAAGACTCTCTCTGTGAAAAAGAGGGTTTAAGTTGGAGAAGTAAATAAATTTGATTTCCTGCGATAAAATGGGTTAAACAAATATGGGTAAATATTATTTGAAATTTACCAAATTTAGCGCCAATTTATGAATTATGATGAAGAATTGTCTGCTACTATACCTAGATGATCCATTTACTTGAAGCAAAGTTTAATCATTATTTACATTATTTATATTTGGACTATTGTCCGCATCTTTGTTGTTCTTATCACAACGTTTCGGCTGTTGTGTCCTCCAACTTTCCTCAGATGTATATCGACCTGAGTAACCTACAGGGAATTCTTAACTTTTTTTTTTTAAACTTATCACCCCCAAGCAAGGCTGGAAGCCACTAGCACGCAAGGGGTTACAGAAGGTTTGGAGGAAGAGCAGATAGAAGTGGTAAAGGAGAGGTTGTGGAGAAAGATAGTGGATCGATCAAGGCAAGGGGGTTACAGAAGATTTGGAGTGAGAGCCGATAGGAATGAAAGGTGAAAGGATGTGGAGAAGGGAAGTGGATAGATCAAGGCAGCTGGAGATGTCGATTGACGTTACACTTAAATAGTTGGAGATTGTATTTGTCAGGGAAACAGGAATAAGGAAGGGAGTTCCACAGGCGAGATGTGCGAGATATGAAGCTATTGGAGTAGAAGAGACGTCTACATCTAAGTTTCAACGGTGCCATTTCTTTAATCAACGTATTGCTCTTGTCTAGGGATATGGGAAAATGGCCTAGTAGATAAAATCATTTGTTTGTGAATTCGGTGACATACAGATTGTGAGTTCAATCTCTGGGTCGGGCAGTGTGTTGTGCTTACACTCAGTGGAAACGGGTGAGAAATAACTGAGCAATATTAAATAAGAACTAGATGAGATATACCTAGACATGAGCAATGAAACGAGAACACTCTACCCTCGTAGATTAAATAAAGGGTTCAGTTCAGAATTCCCTGTAAGTTTAAAATAATCATTTCTTATTGCTCTTCCTACTACTGATTGGAGTTTCTTTCCAAAACAAACATTTCGTTTGAAATAGTGTAGAAAATCAACATCTTCTTTATATCATTATTTCCCATTCTAATTAAATGTATTACCAATTTTAGTTGTTGTTATGTTGAAAGTATTCAACTATGGTGCTTGCTTTTTTTTCTTGTTTGGTGAAGTTCCTTGTTTCTGATTCTCTAACGCCAGTTTATGACTTCTTCTGAAGAATTGTCTTCTTGGAGACCTAGAGGATTCATCTTCTTGAAGCTATGATTTAAAAAATGTTCTCACATAACAAAAAAAAAATCTTCGGAGATATTACCAAGCCGAAAAGACATCTGATGAAAGACTTAGTATATAACGTTCGTATTATTTAAGCATTTGACCCGAAGCAAGGCGGGAGTGTCACTATCAAGCAAGAGAGAGTAAATAAAGGAAAAGACTGGGTATAAGGGGGTGAGAATAGGATAAAAAGAAGAACGGGGATCAAAGCAAAAAAAGATGTCGATTGACATTACATTTAAATGTTTGAAGATTATAGCTATCAGGGAAGCAAGTAAGAGGAAGTGAATTCCACTGTCGGGAAGTGAGAAAGAAGAAACTGATGGAGTAGATGAGGGTGTTACATTTAACTGTTTCGACAATAAAAGGGTGGGGGAGATACAAACGATAAAGACAACGAAGAAGATGATACTAGTCCAAAAAGGACTGATTTTTTCTTCTATTTTTAATTTCCCATTCTAATTACATTTGCTACTGATTTTAGTTGTTGTTACTATTGAAAGTCTTCAAGTAATATGCTTGTTGATTTTTTTCTTATTTGGTTAAGCTCTTTATTTGTGATTCTGTAGCGCCAGTCTGAAGAATTGTCTTCTTGGAGACCTCGATGATTCATCTTCTGGAAGCTATGTTTAATAATTGATTTAAAAAATGCCCTCACATAACAAAAGAAATCTTCTGAGAGGTTAGCAAACCGAAAAGACTTCTGATGAAAGACGTAGGGTATAACGTTCGTATTGTTACGCGTAAAGACAACAAAGATAATGATACTAGTCCAAAATGGCAGTTATCTTTTCCTTTTTTATAAAATCTTTTTTTCAGTACAACGGTTTTCTTATTTTCTTCAACTATTAATACTGCCGGTGATTAAATTATTTTTTCTCCAAATATAAATTCTCCTCTCTCCTGGTATCCTGGTTGTGTAGGGACCGATCAGAGAAGACAGTATAGAATATCCGAGTAAAACAATAATTTTTTTAATAAACAAATATGATACATGAATGTGTTCTACTCAATTTTGAATCGAATTTTCTGTCGATTCTCGTTCTGTCTGTCGATAAAATACGCAAAGGATAAAGTAAACAAGCGTCAATGAAAATAAATTTAAACTCGCAATATTTCAAAAATATACAATGCGGCCCGTACCACATTCTACGAAACAGTGATATTTCACCTTTAAATACGGATATATTAAAAATTATATAATTATATATAAATATATAGGTACGTCCAGTAATTCGTGATGCCTAAGGTTTAAATTAATTTTAAAAAATGAAAAGACTTTCTTGAATATTTCATTTTAGCTTTAAATGAAAGCTAAATGTTTAAATTTACTATTTCCAGAAAGCCAAATACTGTGGTGTATTTCAAACAGAAATGATATTGATTGGAATCGACTTTTTTTTTTGCTATAAAAGCTTATTAGCACCCATTTTTGACAGCTTTCATCGCAATGTAATTGTCTTTATTAAAAACTCTTCCAAAAATAATATATACTTTTCTAAAACTTTGAGAAATATTCGCTAATTTAGAGTACAATAATCTGATTGGAACCAAATATTTACTTTAAGTTTAAAATAACACAGAAATGCATTTTTAAACGAAACTGTAGCTGCGTTTTGAACCGACAGTAGCCATGTTTACGTGTTTGACGAGTGTTAATATGGTGATGATAGATTGATTGTTGTTCTACGGAGACTTTACTTGTAAAACATGACATAAGAAAATGACGTGTGTGCCATTTTTATAAATTTTAAGTCCTCTGTAATCTTAAAAATGTTGGAAAATATTCTCCGTAATTCGAGAAATGTTGACTTTAAATTTACTATAGTCACCGCTCTTATTTTCTGATAATGTCGTCCATACTTACAAAAATCGGAATGTTTATACACTAAAAAAGATTTATTTTTAAATCTTGGTGCGCGATGATTTGTATTAAGATTTCCAATTTTTGATTAGTAAATATAGCTTCCACTTAATAAAAGTATCACCTAATGCAATTAAAGTAATTCAGAATTTTAAAAGATTAGAAATTTTATAAATTTATAATTAAAATTTAAAAAAAAACGGAAAATAATTCTTGTAAGAAGTCATTATTCATCGAACTTTTTTTTTCTGAAACAAAAGTGTCCTCAATAAATCTTATTTATAAAAGCAATTAAAAGCTTTTCTAATTACATAATGTCATAGTTTTAATTCATTTTTTATGTAACTATTAGGACAGATTTTCGGCAAATGAGTAACTAAAATAAATGAAAATAAATGCAAGAAGACCTAGTTTTAACTAATAAAACAAATTTTGCAATTAAAATTTAATTTCTCGAAATTTCATGAAATTAATTAGTGTAAAATATATATATATTTTAACAAAGATTTTTTAAAAAAGAATTTCAAAAATAATTTCATTCATTTGTGAATATGTACTGAAAGTTTCATTAAAATCCGATAATTATTTAATTTTTGCAAGAATTTACAAATCAATGTTTTTTTTTTACCGGAAAAAAGAAGTTACAAAACCTATAGTAATCTTTGGTCGACAGCTAACGCAAAAATCAAGACTTTTAACCAAAATTTCGAACGTGCTAGAAAGAATTAAAGAAATTAATAAAATAATAAAATATACTTTGGCCTTTCCTCTTAATAATAATATAACATTTTGACAATAAAACTTTATTTCTTAACTAGTTTGGGGCTTTTTTCATAATCTTATGCTGTTTTCCAGCGAATTAGGGGAGTACCTAATACAATACATACAAATACGTTCAAACCTAGGACAGGAAGAGCAAGCCTTGAAAGAGACGTAAATCGATCCTCTATGTATAGGTTGGTAGGTAACAGCTGTTTAAAAGAAGGAAACCTCTGAATTCAAAGGCATCCTGACGGGGGATGGTCTCCATCAGGTTATCCTGCCTAGGAATATCACTGCTACAATGGTTGCAATACACGTGGAATCACTACGACACTAATGTGTTAAGGGACTCTTGGTATGACGTGTAATACGCAACCCTAAATTTGTATTTTTTGAAAAGAAAATATCTCTGATCTATAATACGCACTGAATTTCTAACAGTGCAAATTAACCGAAATTTAACATTTGTTCAACTTTCTGTTTTAACGATTAAATAAGAAATCGTATATTTTGAAGTATGTTAAGAAACACATAATTTGAACTGTATTTGGAGCAAAAGGACAGTCATGTTCACACAAAAGTGTAAATAGGTTGGTGTGAGACTGTAGAGTAATTGGCCATAGATAAATGTAAGTGTCAGAAAAGCCAAAAATATATGCAAGGCCAATCAACAGTAAAAAGGCGAAAAGTTCACAAACTAAGAATGGTGTTAACATACAAAAGGGGGATACAGACAAGCGATCGCAGCGTCCTGGTTTCAAGACAAGAAAGAACAGAACTGAATTGATTGAAACTAAGAAATCCCAGCATACATCTGCGTGTTTAGTCTATAAAGTTGGGGGGAGGACATTTTTGCAGTCATTCCCTATTAGACTGAGACCAACAGAATGAAGAAGAAACACGATTTTGTCATCATTTAATCAGATCATTCAAATTGCTTTTCGCAACAAGTGAAACCGGTAGGTGTCAGAGGAGGACAAAGGGACACACTCCAATAATCCGCATTCACTAATCAGATATTCCCGATTTACGCATATGGATATTGGAACCCTTGCAAAGTATTCCTGAAAGCTATCAACAAAAACAGTTCAAACATTCAGCATCGCGAACATGTCGCATAGTAGTAAAGAGGACGTTTTTTTATGAAGAAGTACAAAATGGAAGACGAAGCCATTGCGGATGATGAAGTTGTCTGCTATGTTGAAAACTTGAAAAAAATGCTTAAAATAGCTAGTTAAAATCCAACAGACACCAACTGCTCTGATGTATATATACCTTATATCTCAGCTTATGAGGTGACATTTAGACAAGACGATATCATAAAATATAGCAAATCTTCATGAATTTATCCTATACTTGTAGTATAAGATGACTTCTTATTGATTAAATAAAGATGATATTAGTGGAAATGTTGTTACTTAGAAATTCAAAATAAACGAAATAACAAAATCGATTCTATATCATGTTTTTCCTACACAAGCCCCCTAAAGGGAAACCATTTTTTTTGTTTACGTTTCATTACTATTGAGGGGTCTCCCCTTTTCACACAAATGCACTCACCCAAGGTATACATATAATACTACCAGTGAATACCCGTCGAGTGAAGGAGTCGAGACGGAACGACAGAAGAGTAGTAGAGTTCAGTAGTAATAGAGTAAGTCACACACAGAGACGGCGGCAAGCATCACAGTTAGCGAGCACGTAGACTCAGCAAAGAGTCATACCGCGATACTTCAATACCAAGACTATATATATATATATATTAGTGCTACTAACCCGCATTCCTGGATCTACTAACCCGTATTACCAGTTTGTATTATTACGTTAATACATTTATTTTCCTTATCCATTCCTGGCATTTGTTATTCATTGATATCGGATTCATCCCGGAATCCACAACAATTACAACCCGAATAACTTATATATTTGAATATACAAGAAGAAATCACCACTCCTAAATTTATTAATTTACAAAACACTTTCATTGATTATAGAAGTAGTAGTGATAACTCCAACCTAAATATATGCAATTCAGCTTTAGCTTGTTTTTTTTTTTCATAGTAACCAAAAAAAACAAACATTCCCAATTACTACTATAACTATCGTTTGAATTTATCCCTCCTACATCTTTCATCGTATTACTATCTCTTATCCCCACCTTCCCTCCAAGCCCTCACTCTTAGGAGGCTTGGAAATGGTGTGCCTAAGCTTTGACCGTTCTTATCGACAAGGAATCTTTCCAGTCTGGCCATCATTTAACACATTACCTATCCTTCACCAAACTGCTATCAATAAGCACTATTGTTTCACTCCGTCACCTTTTTGATATATATATATATATATATATATATATATATATATATATATATATATATATATATATATATTCTCAGACAAATGGGAAAAAGGAAGTGACATTTCACATACGGCTTGCTTACAAACAGAATTGTTCATAACCATTTTTGGTTCTCGATTGAAATGCACCAAAACGAAGTTGTATCTTTGTAGTGAGTAAACTGGATTTGTCTATATGATAAAATTATAATATATATATATATATATATATATATATATATATATATATATATATATATATACGCATGTATGCATATATATATATGTACACACACACGCACACACTCACACACACACACACACACACACATATATATATATATATATATATATATATATATATATATATATATATGTACACGAGGTCAGTCTGAAAACTACCGAGACTGGTGTCAAAAACAATTTATTTCAATTCCAAACAGCACACTACATCGTTTCCCCATTAAAGTAATCCGCCATCATGTCTAATGCCCTTTTCCATACTTTTCTACCACGCTTCTATTCCAAGTTCGAAGGATACTTCTTTGATGTCCTCTCAGCGCCGTCGTTACGGCCCACTTGATTACCTCTACTCCTTCAAAACGGCTCTACTTGATGATCCCTTTGTGTTTGGAGAAAATCTTTTAAAACATCACATTGAGCAATATCAGGTGAATAAGGAGGTTGTTACAATGCGGCGATGTTTTTTCTCGCTATGAAACTGCAAGATGCTGAGGGCGTTGTGAGCCGGTGCATTGTCGTAGTGCAGCAGCCATGTTTCGTCCTACCACAAAAGCATGTGAATAAATGCAATAGCTGCAGAAAGCTAAGATTACATTTGCATTTTTACTCCCGAGAAATCATGATAGCTGATAACACAATCCGGATTACCATCTTTCGCCCAGAGCTCACACAACACACCCAGTGCCGTTGCTTTTCAGACAGACCTTGTATATATATATATATATATATATATATATATATATATATATATATATATATATATATATATATATATATATATATATGGATTCTATCCTCTTGGAAATTTATATTATATATATATATATATATATATATATATATATATATATATATATATATGTATGTATATGTGGTAAAGGTAACAAATAGGTTGGTATATAATTCAAGTGGATCCTAGTAATATAAAATATTAAAACTGATCCACGAAAAGAGCTCAATCTATTTATTAATACAGAGTAATAGAATAAAATAATCAAACCCAACTTTTAATCAGAGGAATGAATTAGTGTTAAAATATCGACATAAAACAAATTCAAATTACCAGAATATAGATTTAACTTCATTAGCTACTATATTTCCATAATATCCACTTCCATCTAACTCTTCAAATATCGAAGTATAACTAATTCTAATTTCATTTTTATACCCCCCTGTATAATCTCTTTACTTATAATTAATTATAATTTATAAACTTTCCCCTACTTTAATATCTCCCCAACTCTCTTTCTGTTAACCACTTACATCCTTTCATCTATATATTTTAAATTTATTTGAAACCCCTTTTTATTCCTCCTTTATTTTAAAATTAATATTTCATTCATATAACCCCAAACTAATGTCAAAAGACTAATATTCGAGTTTAATTTTATAAGACTTCTCCCCTTTGAGGCAAATACCTTTCACCCTCCCCTCACACCTGTCTCGTGCCTTTTATCTGACTGAAACATTTAGCTTTCACAGTTAAATTCTATTTCTCGCCCTCTAACTGTATAGACACGAACACAGTCCACACCAGGGTTGGATAAGACAGACGACCGATATCTTCGTTTGCTGAAATAGGCTATTCTCCATATGAGGTAATTTGGGATTTTATTCTTTATTAATTATATATATATATACATATACATATATATATATATATATATATATATATATATATATATATATATAAATATATAAATGTTAAAATGTTTCACTTTTATTTAAGCTTCATCAAAAAATTAAATAAGAAAGAGAAATGAAAATTCTGATCATTTTTGTGTTGCTGTTTTTTCATTCATTAAGAAAAAAAAACAACACAAATTAAAAATACCAGAATTTTCTTTTCTCCTCATTTTCTGATGTAGCTTAAATAAAAGTGAAATTTGATAAATATGTGTCGTATTTGTTACTTATCCTATCCTTCTGTCAGATTCTAATCCATATTTGATCCCAATTCGTTCGTATATATATATATATATATATATATATATATATATATATATATATATGTGTGTGTGTGTGTGTGTGTGTGTGTGTGTGTGTGTGTGTGTGTGTGTGTGTGTGTGTGTGTGTGTGTGTATGTGTGTGTGTATGTGTGTGTGTGTGTGCAAAAGATTAATGCATAACTGCCTTCTCTTCGGAGCGATAGATAGATAGATAGATAGATAGATAGATAGATAGGAACAAACTGAGATAGATAGATAGAGTGAGAGAGACAGCGAAACAAACTGAGATAGATAGATAGATAGACAGACAGATAGTGAGAGAGAGAGAGAAACAAACTGAGATAGATAGATAGATAGATAGATAGATAGATAGATAGATAGATAGATAGATAGATAGAAAGGAACAAACTGAGATAGATAGATATATAGAGAGAAACTGAGATAGATGGATAGATAGACAGATAGATAGATAGGAACAAACTGAGATAGATAGATAGAGTGAGAGAGAGAGAGAGAGCGAAACAAACTGATATAGATGGATAGATAGACAGACAGACAGTGAGAGTGAGAGAGAAACAAACTGAGATAGATAGATAGATATATAGATAGATAGATAGATAGATAGAAAGGAACAAACTGAGATAGATAGATAGATAGATAGAGAGAGAGAAACAAACTGAGATAGATGGATAGATAGACAGATAGATAGATAGTGTGTGAGAGAGAGAGAGAGAGAGAAACAAACTGAGATAGATAGATAGATAGATAGATAGATAGATAGATAGATATTGCGTGGAAATCAAAGTCAAAAACAATATCTTTCAAATGCACGTACCGATTCTCAAAGAGAATATTTCCCACTTCGACCAAGATCTACGACCAGAAGACGAAACGTCAAGTGTCTAACACTCGTGTGACACTCTATCCACGATCTATATTCCATAAAATTTAAGAAGCCTGGGCCGGGTTATATGTGTTTGTTCATGTTAATCAATAAACTTATCTGTTGGTTCGATAAAAGTTACTTCTGGATTTGTACTCCTGAAATCCTCAAAGGCCAAATGCTTATCTTCAATGCGAACGGGGTTTTAGATCTTGACGGTCCTTGGAAAAAAAAAAGACAAAAAAGCCTGGATATTTCTGTCAGAAATCAGAGATGCATATGTCTTGGAAGTTGTCTCCTCTATTTCGATTATCGATACACATTTATTGATTGCTCCCAGAATTTGCAGGAACCTATAGCAAATCTAAGAATCTCGAATGATCACAAAGTGGATCCATCGTCAGCCCCTCGGGCTTATTGGACTTGGTCAACTTTGGCACGAACCCGATTTTCTACAGAATTCAATTTCAGTGGATCGCAGGAACTTTTAGTCACAGAGCTTAACACTTGATTGAGAAAAGTCAATTTTGCTACAGATTCAATTTTCTCGAAATGTCGAGGAGCATGAAGCTAAAAGACTAATCGATAATTACTTATTTAAACATTGTAAATTCGGAAGCTTAAAGTAAGGATCGAACTCAATATAAATTGAACTAACCAGCTCTAGCAGTGTGGCTCTCATCTTTGGTGAAAGATCACAAAGTCAATTATCTATTCAAAATCTAATAATAATGAAGATAATATTAATAGTTTCTTTATATGCAGACATGAATACAAAATATTTCACCGAACAGCCAATACTACTTACAGTTGGAATTTATAAAATTTTTCTAATAAAACAATTTTTCAGGAAAATAATTTTCTCAATATCACTCGCTGTTATAGTTCTTCTTGGGAGTTTCCTTTCTAACGTTTTGTATGACGTCGTATTGAATATCAACATATGTCATTATTTTCGTTGTTACTTTGGTTTAAAGTCCTCAACTGAATTGGTTTCTGTTATTTGATTTCTTAGCTTAGAATGATAACCCTTGCATTAAGCTTCATAGCATCAATATAAGTATTTGCCAAACTTAAACTCGAATCATGTTCTTCACAATTAATCTCTTCAGATTCATATTAATGCCATACATGGCGCTAGACACGTTCAGAACAATTTAAACTGTCAGTTTTATATAGTCACTTTCTCAGCTCAATGGCTAAAAGTGATTTCGAATGTTTCATGCGTGTTGGTCTCAGCGAGGACCATCCTTTGTCGAACATCATGGACTGGTGATACAGAGCCACAACTAATGGACTGTACCATATTAACTTAAAGTACATCACTTGAGGACTTTAGTAGCACCAATTAAAATGGATAGAACGTGTCACTCGGAGAGTGAATAATGATATGATCAACATGCTGACATTCCACACCACCCCAAACAAAAAGCAAAGAAAGGAAACCCCCATCAATACTTGAAATAACGGTAACAACTCCTGCACTTGTGAAACCTGTTTTATAAAATTTGAACTAACAGGAATATTTTATAAATTTCAACCGACAACGACACTAGCTACTCGGTCAATGACTGACAAACGTTTCCTTATAAGGAAACAGTTAATATTAATATTACCATTAGAGATAAGGAGGAAAGATAATATACTTATTATTTAATGTCCGCACTACGGCATGTTATCACACAAGCCCGGTTTAAAACGGGAAGTCTAAGCGCATTCAGATGGGCTAAGAATTAAAGTTGCCAAATCCCCCAAACTCTCACTCTTTGATGCAATGAGGGAGGTATTGCTGCAGAATTGGAACTCCAGGAATCAGGCATCTTTAAAGTATTTTTTGTGTGTTCTGTCCGAAGAACAGTTGAGTGATAAAATGTAGTTTGTATACCCGAAAGCAGATTGTATTTACTTGCTGTACCACGCTGGCAGGATGTGACACAAAGTCAATTTAATTTGAGAACCCTGGCGCATGCACGTGGGCCAGGTTAAAAAATAACCCAGCCCTCGCAACAGTTCATTTCGCTGATATTGATATTACAACTGATTCTCCACTCTTTAGTGCAATGAGGGAGATACTGCCGCGGGATGTGTTCTCCGGCGACCGGGCACCTCTCAACAATATGTTCATTTACGCTCTGCTCGAAGACAAAGAGACATCTGAGTTTCTTCCCAAAGACAGAAACACATTTTAGAGATAAAATGTAGTCTGTTCGAAGGCAGATACTACATTCTGATCATAGTTTGATGGCCATGGATTGAAGTAAAGCCTAACTCCAGTAGTGCTCGTTCAATCCAAGCTGAATGATTCTTTACTAATAAATGGCTAAGTGTTGTGTAGGATCCACCTAATCTGCATAGGTGACTACCAACTATATAAATAATGGTTGATACCGGAAGACGAGGGAAAGG